>CM062290.1:288459373-288907246 GCA_031216915.1 Pictodentalium vernedei
AAGACCACCTTCGTGCAACCTTGCCCTGATAGTCTGCGTCGAAACATTTACCCCGGATGCATTCTGAAGGTCACTGCGAAGCTTGGTTGCTGTGGCAAAGCGGTTCCTACGGGCCTGGATGATCAAAAACCGGTCTTCAGCTCCAGATGTTGCCCTGTCTCTGCCACCACCATGCCGTTTTACTGGTGTGCCATACTGCTGAAATCTTGCCCAGGCTCTGGTGATCGCCGTAAGCTGCACACCAAGGGCTTCACCAACCTGACGATAGGTAGCCCCTTGGTCCACCATCCCTACAGCCCGCCACATTTCTGCTTCAGACAAGTGTCTTCTTACATTTGCATTTGCCATTTTCAATCATTAAATCACAAGGGTTTGTGTTGAAATGAAGATTGAATACCCTACACATGCCATGTACATGTAGACAGTACACGAAAACATTATGAAAATCAACTTTCCATGACTGTCACGAAAGGTCTGCCTGTCAAGAGAGCTAATGTAAACACTGGGGACCATCTCAATACATTCCTCAATCATCCACCAAAAATGTCGCAAATATGCCACAAGCAAATTTCACAATGATGTGTCAAATATTCAGTAACCAGGTACTTAGCAAACATTCAGTAGTACAGGAATTCCTCATTCCTCCACTGCGTATTTTACAGCATAAGATGATCATTCTGACAAATAAAAAACATATGGGTTTCTTATTCATTTTTTTTTCAGAAGGCTTTCTCAAAGCAAATTTACACAAAATTGTCGTGTGTAACCTTCAAATTGTCAGATCCCAAACAGGTCCAGGTTAGTCATTGGACACTCCGGTGTGACGTTGACCCCCCGACCCCCCCCCCCCCCCCCCCCAACTGAAATGCACTTGACAGTACACAGTTTGAATCAAGACCATCAACAGATTAGTTTGGCCATATCACCATTAATGAGAATCATTTACTAAATCCACACCACCACAAAATAAAACTCTGACTCAAAATAGCCATTTGGCCGAAGATATTCAATAACCACGGATATGACCTTTTAATCGGAAACGAGACCAAACTGAAACAATCCCACAGAGTCCCTTCCAATCAAGGGGGTCGTCAAAATATTGTTAACCATTTACCCAACGTAACGGCCAAAACCGGCCAGCGCTATTCTCAAAAATCGCCAATTAATTTTCATTATTTTTTTCATTTTTTGTCTCAAAAACATAGGTTATGACCCCTCGTTGGAACGAGCTCGTCGAGCTCGTTCCAACGAGGGGTCATAACCTATGTTTTTGAGACAAAAAATGAAAAAAATTAGTTATTCAAGAATTTGTTTTGCAAGTGTCGTCTGCTTTTCATGTTAGGTAAAGGGTTAATATACAACTTGAACCTGTGCTAAATAGTGATAAATCCGCTCGCAAACACATCGGAGCATAAACGATTGCTGCAGATTTAGGACACTCGTCCGATTGTTTCTTCAGAATATACCAACGCTCCGGGGTAACAGGATAACCTGGAGTCTTGCCGACCAATTTGAGCGGGAGGAATGTGCCGTTGAAATTTCCATTTTGGACATTCGAAAGTACTCAATCGGCCATTCCTAGCGTTTTGCATGGATTATGATCTAATTCGCTCCCTCAACCGAACATAAAATATTAACCACATACAAGAGAAAACACGTCTTGCAACTAGGAAGGCGCTCGCACGAGTGTAGCCTCGTCGTCTAAGTGTCCATATATTTATTTATTGTGAACACAAATATTACGCATACATGTACAGATGAATTGACATCAATATTACACATACAGCATCAACCTAACCGCTGATACACAGCCATACGGACATAACCCCTTTAGTACCGCAAAAATGGGATTGGGTGGGTGGGGCGCAAACAGAACGACACGTTACACGAATGCTGAGCGACGAATGACCAGACCACTACGTACAGCCAGTATTGTGACAAACAATAACCACGCACGGGTAACACACATTTCATTAATAAACCTGAACTCCACGAAACGCTCACTTGTCAATGCCCGAAACCAAACAAACATGTTTGCCACAAGACCAGCCGACACACTCAGAAGACGTGTTAGCCCTTCCTGCAGTAAATATATGTATTTAGCTGCGAATGGAAGGTGAATAGTTCAAGGGGTATTTATCGTTCCTTGAGTGCAACAAGGCATAATCTGCAAAGCTTTAGCATTGCAGATGGTTCTTTGTTCCACACAAAGAACGTTATATCGTACGTACTACACGTTTTCTCTGAATTTAATTGGTTTTAAAACGCCACAAGCAGCCAGTGTATAAAGGTAAAGAGTCGAAATCAACGGGAGCGGCAGAAACTGAACTGCATTTCGTGATAGAATGTGCACAATATGGGTTTATCCGGAATAGCGTTTTTCACAGATTAGAGCTTGAAAATTAGAACTTCTCTGTGATGAACGCAGAGGAAAAATTCATATTCTTGATGGAAAATAATGATCCCAGGCTGTGTAACATCATCTGTAATATGATCCTGCTTTTTCTTTAAACGACGCGATCTGAAGCTCCATCAGCAGACGTGACGTGGTTGCCGGTAACGGCTAATTCTGTATCTGACATACTACGACAGCAGTTAATACCATCATTTCGTATCAAAAAGTATCTATGTATTATCTTTACGTTCATTGTTATTATGTATATCATGCAATCTGCCTGTCCTTGGTGTTTTTGATGAATAAACTTATCTTATCTTATCTTATGGCTGACGGTGATGTCCTTTTTGTTGGCTCATCTTTCAAAATGTCAAAAGATGATGGGTGTTTCATCACGAATCTCTCCATCACAGTTGCTAGTTCAGTTCATACAGAAAACGGAGGGTGATAAGATATGTCCGTTATACGGTTTGCTACTGTCCTAATACGGTATCAGTCAATTCCATATTGGGCGAGTGGGTATATTTCGTATTAGGTTACTAATAAGATGTGTAACTAAGAATGTTGGTTTGTCTATTTGTTTGCTTATTCGTGATCAAAAGACGGTCGTATTAAAATTTCTTACTTCTGAAGAATCAGACAAAGAAAGGGGAGGTAGGAACAGTCCCGATATACCCACTCCCTTTATGTAACCACATACCTGTACGTGAAAAGTGGATAGCCCGATAGTAACATGCATTTTGAGAAAAACGTATAAAAATTGCTAGAAACGTTTCCGCGAATGGACTCCCAACAGGCTGAGCCGGGAGTTCATTGGATGAAACTAGCTATGTGATTGTTTATAGACATTGGAAGATAGATTTGTCCATGTGAATATTCCGAACCACGGTGATTTTGCCGCAATTAACCCTCAGCACAATGACATCAAGCACCAAAATTTCAGGCAGCAAATTTTTCCCATAAATAATGCATTTCAGGACAAACATCTGCTTGAAATATCGGTGTTTTAACATCCGTGTGTGAAGAGTATATTTTTCGCGCAGTGTGCTCGACAGCCAAATTTTATTTCATTTGTATCTCTACGGCGTGTCAACGGTCTTTTTCATTCCTGAAAATAGGCCCTGAGGGGGTTACTGACGTGAAAATCGTTATTTATTACCAGTTCCTTATTCGACATTCGTTATCAACCGATTCTATCGGTTGATAACGAATGTCGAATAAGGAACTGGGAATAAGTAACGACCCCCTAGGTGTTGAGGTTTTGTTCCAAAAACTGCTACGAGCATGATCAAGATAAATTGAAAGCCGATGGGTTGGGAAGATTTGTGCGCACTCTTACGACTTCTTTTAGTGCCAATTGAACTGTCTGAAAACCCTTTACCTAGAATGAAAAGCAGACGACACTTGCAAACAAAATTATTGAATAATTATTTTTTATCCTTTTAATGAAAATTGACTGGCAGTTTTTGTGAATAGCGCTCTTTTGGTTTCGGCCGTTACGTTGGGTAAAGGGTTAAGTAAACTTAAGAAAGTAAAATAATAGTTCAAAATTGTGTCTGATAACTCTGAGCCGAAGTAATTTCATTGCGGGTCGTGCAGAAAATCTTCCTGGATGATTCTACCGAGGAAGAAAGCGGTATGATATGCTTCTGATTCTGTTGAAAATGAATCAACAGGATCTATTTTAATTACAAAATCATGGGCGATGATTCATGATTCAGAATTTTCTAAATGAGTAATAATTTGTGCTCTTTTGAGTTTCCCCTTTCAGAAGTTCTTATATATTTTTTGCTCGATCCGTCAGTTCAGATTTAGGTCTTTAACCCTTTTTAAAACAAATGGGCTACATCCGCAAGTACTACACACAACAATACCATTTAATTCTTAAATCGAAACATAGCTTGTGACGTTTCAAAAAACGGACCCATCGAGTTCATTCCAATTAGAGATCAAAAGATATGTTTTGAAATACAAATGTACTCTTCAAATTATCATGGCTGTCAATGTTCGTCATTCGAGCAGATTCACCAGAAAGTTAGCTCCCCTTAATTTTCTAAAATGTCAGTAAATTTAACACTGAGGGTTTGGGAATTTTATATAAAAACTGAAATTTCGAAAGTTAGTTAAATTGTATCATCAGTGTGAGCATCATTTAATAAACACCAAACATTTTACCGAAGAGCTGAATAAAAAGCTGTTTTTTAACATCCCCCCCCCCAATTTAGGGACAATTAGTCTGAACGTTTGCCAATTATTCTCTGTTAAAACCCATTTAAAAGTATTTATTTATTTATTTATTTATTTATTTATTTATTTATTTATTTATTTATTGGGGTTTAAGGACACTTTCGACAGCCAGGGTCACCTCGTGTCGGACTGTTTTACGGGTGGAGAAAGCCGGAGTACCCGGAGAGAACCACCGAGCATCGGCGAGCAACTGTCAAGCTCCCCAACATACTAACTCCACACAAGCAGGGTTAGCAATAGTTGAAGACAAGCGCACCATCGACGTGAGGTACGCCTTAGTACATAACGCCACCGTGCCCCCAGGTGGGAAATAGGAGTGAAGTGTCTTGCCCAAGGACACAACGCGGTTGCTGCAGGTGGGATTCGAACCGAGAACCTCTCGGCTTGCAGCCTGCACCTTTACCTACTGTGCCATAGTGTTCTAGCGTGCGTATCATGGCATATTATACTGACAGTGTCCTTTCCATTAATATAAAAATCTAGAAGGTAAGACGTGCTAATGTTTTCCCCGTGAAAAACAAAAGATTGCAAATTACTGTAAAAACACATTCGCTAAACAAGGAACCCAAGTAGATATTTACTTAGTGGTGGTAGTGGTGATATTGACAGAGTTTCTTAATAAAGGATTATGTGTGAAGTGGGTGCTTCAAATTAGCTTGCCATAAAAAGCCACGTTTCCCTTTGTAACTTTTAATAAACGAAAACAACAGACAGCTCTTAGAGCTGTCTGTTGCTTTCGTTTATTAAAACTAACACATGGGAACTTGGCTTTATTTTGCGTTCTCAGCAGTTACTTGCTTCTTAATTGGGCCTTCCTGTCTAATAATTCCAATGGGAGATAACTTTACCACAAGTCGATTTTCATGGCAAGATAAGTCCAGGCCGTTCAGAAAAATATATTAGCTCTATCATTTTGCACTTGTTAAATCCGTAACACAATATTTAATCTATTCAGAAGATGAAAGTATAAAAAATATTCAACAAAATACTTTTTCATTCATCCTAGTTTACAACATCATCGTCTCACCACCACACAACTCATCCCCACCAAACTGAAAAGTGTCGTGAGCTATGCTTTGGAAAAAATATTTGTAAAAAATGACAGAACCAGAAACCCTGAATAACAATTTGTGTGTACAACGCTTAATCCTCATGTGTGTGTGTGTGGGGGGGGGGGGGGGGGGGGCGGGGGGGGGGGGGGTAAAAAGAAAATTCCAGAAACATAGGCGGGGGTGGTGGGTGTCCGTCGGCCACAAAATTAGTTTTTTTCCATGAGCTGAACAAATTGTTTCCACAAGGTTGTTTGCTACAATTTGTGATCTAGTTGAAAGGAAAATGACAAAGCACAACTGCTAGAGCATGAGCATATGGTGGGGGTACCATATTTAATGGGATATGGCTCAGTATGGCTTGTGAATTTTCAAGATATGTCAGTATATGTTGATTTTCATGGACACATGCCTCACAGCGACGGAAAATGGAAGACTTGAAATTATTGACTTCCCCAATGAGTGCATTAACTTTTCAAACTAAATGAGAATTGTGTGATTTTAACCAATTTAATCAAAATAAAATACAACAAATAACTGAACTTAATTAAATAAACTCTTTGATTTGGCACTATCCAATGTGCATTACATAACGCTTTCTGTAAATCTTAAAACTAAAAGTACCCTGCTTCATGATGGCATACAAGAGAACTATTTGCACCTGTGAACTTTTTCTCGGACCATTGATGGGGGACTGTGTATGAGTTTTGTACGGGTGATTCTTTGGTAACGTGTGTGACAGAAATCAGACAAATCAGAAATACATCAATACATCCAGAATATTATTCATAAGAAGAATGAGGTTTCAAGAGCTGTCCACAAGGGAATTTGGTGACGTTGTCCCGCTTCACATAACATTTCATCGTGTTTCACGTAATTAGCCTTTTGGCTTTAAAAGTGAACAGGATATAAAAGCACAACACACACATAGTACCAATGTCAGGCGATGTGGTGAATATACTGGATTACTTCAAATATTTCTTGAAATGGTGGGGGGCTGAAAATTATGAAGAAAAACTTCCCAAAATATTTTTTTCAGGGGTGGGGGGGGGGGGGGGGGGGTCTGAAAATTATGGAGGAAAAAACTTCCCAAAATATTTTTTTTTCAGGGGTGGGGGTCATTTTGAGCAAAATTAAAAAGTGTTCCTGGAATTTTTTTCCTACCCCCCTGGTAGGCCAGGAAATAATTTTTTGTTTTGGCATTTTCGCAATATTTTGACAATCTAAATTCTGTGGATTTGTTGTTTGCAAGTTTTGCTGTCCATGTAGAACACTTCTGTTTTATTACAGACAGAACAGATTACAGTCGGAATTACTTCTTTAACTCCAAGAACTCTGGTAGTATTTCAAAATTTCCATCACTGGCTCCATATTGTCCACGTAAAATGAAAAATTTAACAAACTATATCTTGTTTGACAGAGCTCAATGAGCTCTCTCAAACAAGATATAATTTGATAAATTATGAGATGAATTGTGAAAATATTTGCTGCTGAATACTTTGGTAATTTGACATCAGAGCGCAGAGGGTTAATGGTCAAGGTATTTTACCTATTCACTAAGCAAAGGGTTAAGAAACCGAGGTTTTCTAGCTGTATATTGTTGTATGAATCACCGAGAGAAGAATGTGATAAAAAACGCATACGTATCGGGTGGCAAAGAGAATTCCAGTCAACGGACATACTACCAAAATATCCAGATTCAGCATGTGCAGCATGTGTGTGGTTTTGTCGGGTTTGCACAAAGAGGAGAATGGCGCTTTCAGACAAGAATACAGCAGCAGTAAATTAAATGGACGTACAACCCCCGGTGCGAACTGGGCTCGTGCCCAGACACTAGCACTGAGAATGGGGGATAAGAGCGGGGGGGGGGGGCAACTGCCCCGGGATTAGTACTGGGGAAGGATTTTGGTACCGGCCTCCAATGCTAGCTTAGGTGGCAAGAGTATGTAGTTTCATTACTGACAGGGTTCCATGCATACAAAAAAATCACTTGCTCCAGTTTGTTGGTTTTCCACTGGTCTTTCCTGTATCGTGGTGGTCAAGATTATCTTTGGAGAAAAAATGCACCATACAGTACAGGTAATAAATTACCCAAATTGTAAGGAAATAACTGAGTAGATTTTGTCAAGCACTAATTTTTTAAAAAATCAGGAGGAAGAACCCACAGACCTTATCGCTTCGCACCTTTGGCGCTCGCAGGGCCCGTTACACTCGTTCTACGCATTGCCCTGGGTCCGTCCTTGCTCTCGGCGGCCAAGCGCCAGGGGTCGAGCTTATAAAAGCTTTATAATTGTATTTGTCATAACTGTATTTTCATTCTAGGACGGTTAGTGGTGGCAAAGGATCATCGGCGTTTTATATAACACGTTTTATTAGACGATAAATTGACATGCTTATGATTAATTTCGGCGATTTACATTCACTGGTGAAAAATACAGTTAAAAGTTTCAAAGGTTTGGCCCCTGGTCGAACTAGTCAGAGGGCAGCGGAGGACGATTGTTTCACGGTCGTTCAATAAACAGTGGAGCGTAAAGGTTTTCTAAGCGACAAGCACCCGTCCTCCAAGCATTAACGAAAAAAGGTTAATCTGAGCTGGAATAATTAAATGAAATGTGCCCCCTCTGAACAAAAGAAAAATGCCACGGCATTGATCCACACGCCTAATAACTGAATCAAAGCTGTTCCTTAACCTGAACGATGGACAACTACAGCGCTCCTGACGTTTCCAAAAGCAAAATGCTGCCAGTGGGCAGTGGCGAAGGCGGGGGGGGGGGGGGGGCTCATAAATTGTCACTGCCCCCCAAAACATTGACCCAATGCAACCTTCCCATAACAGAGAACCTAAAATGGTCTCTAATATAGGGCTACGCACGTTACAAATGCCTCAGATTAGTTTTTAGAGCACAGTTTTTTGCAAAATATACTCCTCAGAGGTGCTGGTCCTAACAAGGACCCGCGTCCGTCCGTCCGTCCGTCCGTCCGTCCGTCGTCCGTCCGTCCGTCCGTCCGTCCGTCCGTCCGTCCGTCCGTCCGTCCGTCCGTCCGTCCGTCCGTCCGTCCGTCCGCCCACCCCTCCCCGCTTCCACTTCTTTTCAAGTGGGAGGAAGGTGTAACGACTGGAGGATCCTAGTTTGGACCAGGGGAGGTTCCAAATATAATACCCCCCCCCCCCCCAAAAAAAAAAAGAAAAGAAACCTGGCTAGTGCACCCCCTTTTATAAAATCCTGGCTTCGTGCCTAAAAACTGCAACAATAAATAACTCATTATGAACTCACCAGGATTAGAATTTTCAACATACTCCACAACAGCCCGATTTGCTATTCTCACGGAACTTTTTATTAGGTCAATGGCACTCTGCTCATCTAAATCCAGATGTTCTTGGAATCCGTTGATCGAAGCTTGATAACTATTTGTCAGTATAATATCGGAACCAGCAGAAAGAAAACTAAAGAAGAGAAGCAAACAGGAACTGTTATTAGACAATAATAAAGAATAAAGGACTAAATAACTCGCCAGGCTGGTCTCTTACGCCCTCACAAAACCAGAACCAAAACCCTGGATAAATTACCCGTCTTTGCGCTACCAAAGCTATTTATTTATTTATTTATTGATGTTTAAGGTCACATATTTATGCACAATGGCTAACCATGACCGTGACAGTTTTACGGGTGGAGGAAGCCGGAGTACCCGGAGAGAACCACCGAGCAACGACGAGCAGCTGCCAGCTCCCCAACATCGTAACTCCGCACTGCAGCACAGGCAGGGTTAGATTGGTTGAAGACATGCGTACCATCGACGTGCAGTACGCCTTAGTACACGGCGTCATCGTGCCCCCATGCGGGCAATGGAGATGAAGTGTCTTGCTACCAAAGCTATGGAATGAGTTAGAAAGAGATATCAGAAATACAGATAATAGGAAAGAATTCAAGAAAAAGTTAACAACAATATTTTTCTCCTCTTACTCCGAAAACATTTCCTGTTCGAACCCTTATTGTCCGGATTGTATAAACTAAAATGTATCCCTTTTCCAACGTGGATAGCCGAGACATTTGTCATAAGAAAATTCTTGAATAACTAACTAATCTTATTTTTTCGTTTTGGAGACAAAGCTCGAGTGTCTTCATTGGGGCGAGCTCAAGGAGATCGCCCCAAGGGAGGATCGTGGGCTGTGGTTTTGAAACAAGGTGTGAAAACAAAATAAAATTTGAATAACGACTTCTATGAATGGCTGTGGGTGGTTTCGGCGGTTATGTTAGTAAAGGGTTAACTATAAAATCACGTGTTGTCTTTGACAGTAATCGTTGTCTGGTACTCTCGTCCATGTCGCCTCACATTCTGCTCCCACCAACCATTTCGTAGATTTACTCATACTATTACTACCTCCAAGCTAATGGGAGGAACGGTGTCAGCAGAATCAAGGGAGCGACATTTCGCAGTTGATCATCAGCGACACTACGCACGCATGCTGGAATGAGACCAAATCAAGACATAATAACTGGAATCCACAATGTTGCTGTGTAATACCAATTTCTTTCTCTTTCTTTTGCTGATCTTTCTTTCTCTTTTTCTTTTATATCTCTCAGGGAAAGGCAGGAAGACAGCCAATCTGGCTATGCCTTCCCCTGCCAGTATACAACGCTTTAATTATTGGGATTTTGTATTTATATGTACTATAAGAAATATATTTTTGTGTTGAAATTTCAATATGTTAACTCCATGTACTATATGTATACATTGTTATATTTTAGTATACTGGCAAATAAAATATCAATATCAATATCAATAAGGTAATAAAAATATACGGTCGACAGAACTACAGTGGAAAAAATTGCAGGATAATAGCGAGACAAACTCTCAATTATTGCACCTTCAACAGCTGCCTTCAATAATACAATTTATCTGTGAAACGAAATCTTGGAAAGCTCTCCAAGAGAGATTTCCAGTAATCAATATCGGAGATTTGTATCATCAGCTAATGGTAAAGGATGGGACTCTTACTGCAGTTATCGAACTTATTTCAAATGGTGCTTTATAATATCGCTCTAGTTGTTGTAATAGGGTCTTTGTTCTCCAACAAATGAATGATATAAATACTTTCAGCAATGAGGCATACACAAATCGTGCTGGACAGTTTTACGGGCGGAAGAAGCCCGAGTCCTCAGAGAGAACCACAGGCACCGCAAGCAACTGCCAGACTCTCTAACTTACCAGCTGTACACAGGCAGAGTTAGCAGCATTTGAGGGTAATGGACGTGCAGTGCGCCTACGTACACAGTGCCACCGTTCCCTTCAATCGGGATTAAGTGTCTTGCCCAAGGACACAACGCAGTTGCCGCTGGTGAGGATCGAACCGCCGACCTTTCGGTTTCAAGTCCAATGCAAAAAATGCTCTAACCACTGAGGCGCCGTTCTCCGTGAAGTGAGATGGTGTGCTTATGAAATTGATGTACTCATTATGTTATGTTGGTAGGTACAGTAGGTTGCAGGAGACTTTGTCTGTTTGCTACTTATACATTAGTTAAATCGAGCTGAAATTTGGCACCTTTTGGGTATTATTTCACAGGTAACACAGAACTGAATGTTAAGAAAGGGGCTGCATCGCGAATGGAGCTCTGCACTTGACCATCTGTTGTAATTTTGGAATGCCTGTGTCTTGAAGTGATAACTTTATTAAATCAACTTGACGTAATAAAGTTATCACTTCAAGAATTGTACAGTCAAACGCTATTATAACTCAAGGTCACTGAATACTCACTGATGAACTGGGAAATATGAAACATGCTTCTAAAAAACGTCATTTTGACGGCCAAAAAATAACTTGATTTTTCATCCCAAAAGTCGCCACAAGTCTCTATGCAATAACTGATTTCAAAATGTTCAAGGGTGGAGAACCCCCATCCCCAAAAAGATACCCTATAATCCTCGTGCCTTCGGCATCTGTATCAGTATCTTGTCACGTTCGAAATGAGGCCCGTCACAGAATTAACTCTGGTGCTAGAATTTCCTCTCCCCAGCCCTGCCTACCATGCTACCCCACGAAACCTTACTGATTAAGTGACATATGGCACTCCCTTATGAGTCTCAAGATGCGTGTCTACCTACGCATGTTAATTATTTTACTCCAATCAATATGTTTTCTATTTCGATGAGATTACTCGGTCCCAAGCAGCAAGGCATGAAACTCACTTTTTATGTGCAACTTTGACGGCCTCTGGGTTTGTCTTTAATAATCTGGAAGACCATAGTGGATCGTCCTGGAAGGTAAAAATGTTAATCCGTGAAGGGTTTCGAAAAAAAAAATCCAATTAACTTTGTGTATAGACCTTACTTGCAATCTGCCATGACTGATACATTACTGAATAAAACACAATAAAGAGCTAATAATCAGTCAGCATACTTTTGGTGGAGTATTTTTTTAGTTGACAGCTATGAAAACTCTTCTAAAACTATTATCTTTGTACTTTTAGGCCTAAAAAAGTTAAAAATCAAATTCTCAGGCCCTCCCGCATGGTCCTTTTGGCTGTCGCATTACTCTCTTTTTACAATCAATTCAAACTTAAAAAATAAAAATTAAATGGTTGATGTCTGATATTTTATCCAAGTTAATAAAATTGATAAATTTGTCCCTTGAGTGCAACAAGGCTTTGCAATGCTTTAGCGCCCGCCCACAAAAAATGGCCCGAGAAACAGAAGATCTATTTTGTGAGGCCTTAAGCAAATACATTTCTCCGGGTTTTATCCACTCAGTATCACTGTCCGTTGTCGTACAGTGCCATTGACATGACACAATTTTGCTTCACCCACAGTCAGGTGGAGTTCCATGTAAGAGTCCGTACGAACGGACTTATGTACTGCTGATGTCTTCCTGCATATTTGTAAACGCCTAAATGAGATATATTTAGCGCGATTGCCTTTGTCTGAACCATAGGGGTTTCCAGAGTATTCTTCTGACTGTAGCCGAATTTGAAATAAGAGGGGCGGATTCGTCGGATACCGAGGGTATCTGAGCAGGTCCGAGCCTATTGGTGGTGCCCCCCCCCCCCCCCCCCCCCCCCATATGAACATGTCTGTCAAAACATTCTGTTGTCCATCGGAAAAACTGCGAATCTCTCGAATACCAACACTTTCTGAAAGCCGCTAATTTGAGACAATATTGACCAATTCAACGCACACGATATCAAAATTTGTTGTTTTAACCCTTTATCCAAAGTAACGGCCAAAACCGGCTAGCGCTATTCTCAAAAATCGCCAATTAATTTTCATTATTTTTTCATTTTTTTGTCTCAAAAACATAGGTTATGACCCCTCTTTGGAACGATCTCGTCGAGCTCGTTCCAATGAGGGATCATGACCTATGTTTTTGAGACAAAAAAAATGAAAAAAAAAAAAATTTTTGCAAGTGTCGTCTACTTCTCATGTCAGGTAAAGTGTTAATTTTTTATGTATTTTTTTTCAAAGAAAAACAAATACATATCATGTGAAGCCACACCCCCCCCCCCCCACCCCCCGAAACGAGCTCGACGAGTTGTCCCAGTAGGGGGCACATGATATGGTTTGGTTGAAATTTTGGGAAAAATATTTCTTTCAATTGTTAAATAACTCGGGAGGATGTTTTGATTCGTTTGAAAAGGGTTAATGAAATATATTGATTTAGGTTTAAAGTTCGTACCGACCCAGGAACACTGCTGGAAAATTTTAATTCCCGCCCTACCAATGTCGGAAAATATACTTGGGCCTGACTCCATCTGTGGTGACTGTTGAGGTCGCTGATATGTAGACATAGGGAAGGGAAGTGTGTGTGTGGGGGGGTGGGGGGAGGGGACTGGGGTCTCTGGGGAAATGTTAATATGTTATATCAAATGAAGCACTCCGATATAGCTTTTAGGGATTTCTTTGCTTCCTCCTTTCTTCAGAACTATTGACAGTTTCATAACAAATACTTAAAAGTTTTAGTGTATATACGCGTGTCTGTCAAGCGTCAATCAGTCGCAAGTATAACATCTTGCTTTCAGAAAAAATATATAGGCATATACGAAACCGTTTACTTCAATGAAAACATTATTATTGACCCGTCGGGCAGTAGAGCAGAGTAAATAGTACTTGTCACAATTTGGAGGTTGTTCGACGTAATTGACAATTTGGTAGATTATGATGACAATTTGATACATTCAGCGGCGTATCTACGGAAAATATAGCGCATGTAGTATACACATAAGAATAGAACGACATGCTACAGCTACAGCTTACGTGATAACTCGCTTCGATATTTGTACAGGCGGACGTTCCGTTGAGACATAAAAAACATGTCTGAGAGAACAGTGCTTATATTTTATTTAAATTTGGGAGAATCCATTTGGATTCTCGCGAAAATAGTAGCGAGAATCCATACCTGCTATGAGTATCGTAGGATCCCATGAGGCCACCATGGTTGGACCCGTGTTGTACACGGATAATACATATTAACCCTTTACCCAACACAGCTTTTTAATTTTTAAATCATAAACTGAATTTCATAATTGAAAAAAAACAAAACAATATTTACCAATAAAACCTTCCAAATATGGATGTCATTGGAACCGGCTCACTGAGCCGGTTCCAATGACATCCATATTTGTACAATTTTAGTGACCAGGTGTCAGGATATTTCAGGCCACGGAAGACTTGCATTGGCCAATTTGCTGCCGCTATGTTAAAGAGATAAACTGACTTTAACGCGAATCCGAGCAGTGGTGCACAAGAATCAAAATGGATTCGCGCCGGTTTTGTTGCGCGAATCTTTGCGTGAATCGATTCTCAGATTCTCGTCGAAATATAAGCCCTGGAGAAGCAACATAACCTCCTTTGTTTGCACAGGAGAATGTTTTTACTGCCAGCTGGCAATGAGGCTCAAAAGTGGGACTATGAGCTATGTGTCTCAGCACTGTATTTTTACCTAATACTTTACATAAGTGGTTTAACAATCCGGCCACCCTAGTGCTTCTCACCCATGATAATCAGATAGATCATCCGTATGAAAAAATACCTTTTTCACTATTCGAGGATGGCTTGTCTGACTCTAATAGACTCATGATTGAACTGCTCATTGCCCCCCCCCCCCCCCCCCCACACACACACACACTCCTTCAAATGGCATCCAGGGTACGTGCCATACCTGCCATAACTTAGGTTCACCACTCGATAGCTTATTATTCCCTATGGCCGTATCAACACGCACGAAGTTAGAAAGCACTGCTCAAGATAGTAAAATGGAAAGTCCATTTCTTGCAAATACCCGGGACATTCCAGGACATCCATCATTATAAAAAAAACCCAGCGTGACAGCTTTTCTTGTTCATAAATCTCCGAAGCCCCCCACCCCACACCCCCGAAGTGACACACGACTATATCACATGAGATTAATTGCCAGTAGTGAATTTAGACATCTATTAGATATGAACATCATTTGCTCACTTTGACTGTTAAATGAAAAAACCAACACTGACTACGTGCCCTCGTTGAAGAAGAAAGATTGCACATATATGTTTTGTGTTTTTATTAATTTAGTCAGAACGTTTTTACAGGTATGGTTCCAAACCAGAACTCATGACGCCTCATGGCAGAGACCCCAAGTAATAACACTGTATTCCATTTTCCTTAATAAAGAGTGAAGAAACGGTACTTTTCTGTTAGAGTTACCCCCCCCCCCCCCCGGGGGGGGGGGGGGCTGTGCTATTTTGTTTAGAGTAAGAAAGGAACGTAATTTGTTCGCCCATTTCTCCTGTTATCTTTAACCTACTTTTACATCACCCAGAGCTGAGACTTCCTTGGAATTAGCCAAACATGCCAAGCAGAACGCGTGATAGTAAACACGCATCACGTCGTGCCAAAGACTTTCAATCGCCACAACTCAGTGGCGGACTGGTCGTTTGGTTCACCTGGATTGGCTGGAAATTCCCGATTGCCCCCTTGTCCAAACATGGCCTCACAGACCGTATTTTAGTTTTGGGGTTTTGAACGTCCTTGAAAGAAAGCAAACAGGTATTTAACTCACCTGAGTTTCCATATAACCAAGTCGAAAAAGTTCCATTGATACTCCACCGTCTAATATAACCCATTTTCTCGATAAAATATCAGTCTCACCCATATTCGTGTATTCGATGAACGGCATACAGTTTTCTAAGAAGCTTGTATGAGTTGTTCCCCTTGCACCATTTGAGGAACCTGTCTTAAATTTTAATTCGACACGCGGATGAAAAGGTATAATGTTTCACCGTTGATTTTTGGCCTCACCATGTTCACTGTCAGTTATTATTAAAATCCCTAATGGGGACGCGGTGGCGTTGCGGTTACCGGTTCTCGTCAGATCGCCGAAGTTAAGCAACTTCGAGCTCGGTTAATCATTGGATGGGTGACGACCGTCTGAGCGATCAATTCGGACTCCCGCGTTGTGTCCTTGGGCAAGGCACTTGACCCCGATTGCCCACATGTGGGCACGATGACGCCGTGTACTAAGGCGTACTGCACGTCGATGGTACGCATGTCGTCAACCAATCTAACCCTGCCGGTGCTGCAGTGCGGAGTTAAAATGTTGGAGAGATGGCAGCTGCTCGTCGTTGCTCGGTGGTTCTCTCCGGGTACTCCGGCTTCCTCCACCCTTAAAACTGTCACGGTCATGATCAGCCATTGTGCATAAGTATATGACCTTAAACATCAATAAATAAATAATAAATAAATAAAGTCCCTAATTGATTACTCGATGCCTTGAATGAAACAAGAGTAATTCATTCATTGTTAAGCTCCAGTGCCTTGCGCACACTGACTGGGGGCGTCATTACAAGTAACACATTACACATCCACAACATCTGCAGATCGACATTATACGTATATCTAGAACATCATTCATGTCAATAAGGGTCCATTACTTCTAGGCTAGTAACTTGGATTTGGGGTGTGTAGGTTTTGTGTGACCCACCTCCTTTTCCAGTCGAGGGATTTATTTATTTATTTATTTATTTATTTATTTATTTATTTATTTATTTATTTAGTGGGGTTTAGTGGGGTTTAACAACACGTCCTACAGCCAGGATCACTTCGTGTCGGAGTTTTCCTCTACAATACAGTTGAACCTTTTACCCAACGTAACGGCCAGCGCTATTCACAAAAACCGCCAATTAATTTTCATTATTTTTTCATTTTTTGTCTCAAAAACATAGCTTATGACCCCTCTGTGGAACGAGCTCATCGAGCTCGTTTCAGTGGGGGATCATAACCTATGTTTTTGAGACAAAAAATGAAAAAAATTAGTTATTCAAGAATTTTGTTTACAAGTGTCGTCTGCTTTTCATGTAAATGGTTAAGATATCGATTTGATCTTACCAGTAATCATGAAGGTTTTCCTTTCTTACGATACTAGATTTGATGCTTGGACTGAATCACGCGCTCAGTTGGTCATCCAGATAGAGGTTTGTGCCTCTGTGGTACCCGTTTCGGGATGTAAGAGCCCAGCCTGACCACGCTGGAGTTCGGTAAGCGATGATTAAGTAAGTAAGTTTGAGATTCATATCATACGTTACGTCTACTAAATGTTCTCAACCATAGATAAATTCCCCAGAACCTTGTGGCTGCACTCATTCAGTTGTGTTAAATATTAACCCAAATCAACTGGGTTGAGTGAATATGAACCCAATTGGGTTCATATTCACTCAACCCAGTTGAGTTGGGTTGATATTTAACCCAACTGATTTTAGAGTGTGGAACTATAATCCAGACTGACGAGAGCGCGGTGGCTCAGTGGTAGACTGTTGGACTTCTGTGCTAGAGGTACCGAGTTCGATCCCCGTCCGGGATGATCCGCGTTGTGTCCTTGGGCAAGGTAATTTATCCCGATTGCCAAAATGGGGACACGATGACGCCGTGTACTAAGGCGTACTGCACGTCGATCGTGCACGTGTCTTCGACCGCTGTAACCCTGCTTGAACGGAGTTTGAACATAGCTAGACAGTTGCTCGCCGATGCTTGGTGGTTTTCTCCAGGTACTCCGGCTTCCTACACCCTCACTGTCACGATTAGCCATTGTGCATAAGTATGTGACACTAAACACCAATAAATAAATAAATAATCCAGACTGACCAACATTCCAACTGCACTAGTCCAGCAGCCAGAGCACAAATGTTTCAGTGTTTTTTTTTCTCAAGGGTTTTCAGTCCACGAGGGTGTCCTTTTGAATATTCAATAGGCTGCGTCAAACGCAGCGTTGGGGAAATTGAGATATTGTCAAAAATAAAGATGGCCACCAAACATATTGAAATTATGCCATTTATGCCAGTACTTGCCTACTTGGTCAGAAAAATTAAATTTTTACAATTAGAAGCGTACTGGGGGCAATCTTCATCATACAGTGTCAAATGTCGATGAGACGTGAAAAAAAAATTCAGAATGCCATTTATGTGGAAACTACAGACCAAAAATGGCTGCCAAAATGGCGGCCTCTTGATTTATTCAAAGACAGGTGTATACAGATGCACTATACTGTGGGCGAAAGATACAGCGTCTATATCTGAAAGGAATTATTCTAATTATGTACATTATTGTGGTAAATAAGACTTTTGTGAGAGTTTTCTCTGCAAGATGGCCATCAAAATGGCCTGCTCTACAATAGTTTGGAAAAGAAAATGCTAACAGAAGAGTCTGATATCGCCCACTTTCAAAACCTTTAGTACAATCAAAATATGCACCAACCGCATCACAACCTGAAACAGCATGCACTGCTAACATATTAGGAATAATGTTTTGGTGCTCATCTACCGTTGCTCGCATGTCAACAACATTTCGATCTTTTATCGGAAATTCTATGTACATAGAAACCTTCAAGTTTCGTCTTAGATCATGGTGCAGTAATAATAAGACATAAACATCGGGCTTTCTCTCTTCAACAACAATACTAATTTCCTGATTAACGATTATTTTGGCTGCTTCTTCGTGTGTCGTCAACATATCACTCCTATCGATACCAATACCGTTATAATCGGCGCTTTTTCTTGACCAGTCACGAATAACTTGTTTTCTTTAGTATTCTTAACCCTTTACCTAACATGAAAAGCAGACGACACTTGAATAACTATTTTTTTTCATTTTTTGTCTCAAAAACATAGGTTATAACCCCTCTTTGGAACGAGCTCGTCGAGCTCGTTCCAAAGAGGGGTCATAACCTATGTTTTTGAGACAAGAAATGAAAAAAATAATGAAAATTATTTGGCGATTTTTGAGAATAGCACTGGCTGGTTTTGGCCGTTGTGTTGGGTAAAGGGTTAAGAGCGAAATTTCTGTCATTTCTAAAATGTTGGCAAATCTGATTAACTATCTGTTTTTTTGTTAATAGTTGCATTTAACGTCAGTTTTTTGTTGTGGTGGTTTTGATGACGGACTTAGCTTAAATTCTTTACAGTCATTCTCAGACCATCTATTTGTTTTGGTACGGCACTAAATTCTTTATACCTATCAAATATCAGATAAACATCTCCACATTCTAGTCTCTGTTTCATCAGTTCTTGAAAGTTTACAATGAAGTCTAATAGTAATACAGTTGCCTTACGTAATTTACACTGCGTTGTTGGCCAATGCGGGATTCAAAGCAGATCACAACTGTCAATAATTGTAACAGTATGAAGCTCAGCACAACGATTCATTTGTCTAGCAGTCTGGTTTTTCAGGATTGCTTTTAATTTTGATATACGTAAGTATCCTACATCATCAAACAATGCCGTTGGAATGGGGGACATTTCATATTTAAGGACCTCTTTGACATCTTGTACTTGCTTGAAGTGCTATTACTCTGGAATTTCTACTGAGTCAAAAAAGAAAGTATAATAGAAACAAATGTGAAAAATAGCATTAAGGATGAAATATTACAGTTCTAATGTTGCCTGTTTTTGGACAAGAAGTCGTGCAAAGAGTTTAACGACATGTTGTTGTTGTCCACCCAACCGTATATAGTTTTGCTGCAGATTTCAAAATAGCACGTGCTATCCGAGAATGTCAAATTGAATGGGTGACCGACGATTTTTTTCTGTGTTATGCCGTGCTAGAGAGCCTGGGTTATTGAGAAAACATGCTAGTTTTTGTCTTCCCACATTTTAAAAAATGCCAAGGTTAACCGAAAATCAGAGGTTGCGCGCCATTGGTATGCATGAGGCTGGGATACCTCCAGATGAGCTCGCTGCTGAGTTCGGTATCACTGTGGCCACTATTTACGTCTCATTGGAAGATATAGAACCACTGGACCTATTGCCCGACCGACCGCGTTCAGGTCGACCAAGAGTTATGACCCCTGCTAAAGACCGATACATCAGGACGTCTCACTTGCGGGATCGCTTCCTTCCGGCGACGAGGACAGCAGCAATTACTCCTGTTAGAACTAACAATAGAATCAGTGCACAAACTGTTCGCAACAGACTCGCTGAACACGGCATCCGAAGTCCATCACGATTTTGTCTACGGCGCGCTGATGGTAGGGCAAAAGTGTATCGCCGACGAGGAGAACGGTTTTCTGATGCTTGCGCGGGGGAATGCGATCGTTTCGACGGGGGTAGTGTAAAGGTTTGAGCAGGAATTTCCTTGCAGCATCGAACGCAGTTGATCTTCATCGATGGTAATCTGAATGGACAGCGGTATAGGGACGAAATTCTCAAGGCTGTTGTTGTCCCGTTGTTCAACGCTAACGTCGGATTGCAGTTATTCCAGCAAGACATTGCCCGATGTCACGTGGCGTGTATCTATCGTGACTTTCTTGAGGAGCAGAGCATCGAACGTCTTCCCTGGCTCCCACTTTCGCCATATTTGTCGCCAATCGAGCTTCTTTGGGATTAATTGGACCGTCGGGTACGACTTCATGATCTTCAGACGTTAGGCGATTTATATAATGTTCTAAGGCATGAGTGGAACGCAATATTACAGGGTGACATCCAGATACTTATCAGGTCCATGCGCCGTCGATGTCTTGCCACCTTAGAGGCAAACGATGGACATACACGCTATTGTCTGCAGTTGTGAACTTTTTATTTCACCCCATGTCTGAATTGCGAAGTCCTGACGTGACGATGGCAACAGTAAGAACATGAAATTAAAATTTATACAGCTAGACTCGAAATACGAATTTACAATAATTTGTTTGGTATTAAAGTCGGTAATACTAACAAAAAATGCTCCTCGAAGTTCATTATACTTTCTTTCTTGACTCAATATATAAGGTTACTGTCGAACACTCCACTGTCGCCAATTTTATTCCCTTCCCTTCCTGGAACTGGACATTGTCCGTACAGGCACGGAGATTTTCTCGTAGAACCCTTCTGGGGAGAGTTTTCAGATTCATTCATTTGCTTTAACCCAAGAGCAAGGGATCATCTACATTAACAGTGGGCGGAGATATCAAGCCCGTAGCAATATTAACCAAATCATCCGGGTGGTCATCGGGACTCAGGGGATTTATAATCCATTGCAACATTTCCCGCAAACCGACGCGAGCCAGTAGCAATATTAACCAAACCATCCGGGTGGTCATCGGGACTCAGGGGATCTATAATACATTGCAACTTTTCCCACAAACCCACGCGGTCTTGGTTGTCGGCAGCGATTCTAGATTTTTCCTCTTCTTTGTGGCGCAGTTGTTTGGAGACATCTTGGCGATCTCTCATATCAGAGAGCTCGGATACCAACTGCCCACAATTATGTAACCTTAAAATCTAAGTTTCCAAAGTCTCAGGTTTCGAAGTTTTACAAATGACACCATGTTAATCATGTCCATATCTCATGAAGGTCGTCTCAAAGAAGAAGATAGCCTTAACTGTTTTAAACATCATAACTGATAATATTACGCAGCATTTTCGCAGGTCTCATTTGTTCATTTTAGTAAATTTTCGCGGGTTTGGCAGCCATGTTTCTTGAGCATATTTTGGGGAATATTTAAATTTCCCCTAGGCTGGTGACGACGTACCCGGTCTCATCTTGAAGGCGAAGGTCTACAATATACAAAACCATCGATAAAAAACTTTATACGCCAAAATAAGCATCGGACAAAAATTGGCATTTGGCTACTGGCCTACACCTTTAGGCCAAACCTTCGACGAAGACATGCCTTGATGATGTGGACGAAGTATTTTGCCAGTCGCGGCGAGCCACCACGGTCAGAATGAACAGGGGCGTCGGGATGATGATCCAATGTGTGGGGGAGAGGGTGTAAGCGCAATTTGTCACGGCTCAAGTCCCGATTGAAGAAATATTTCAACTACCTCTACCGCAGTCGAACTTTTTCCAGTACCATAATAGATACAACACCAGTGAAACAAGAACTTAAAAAAGGGCAATGTTCCCGTTCATTTTTCCGTTGAAAGAACCGGTCTGAATTCAATATGTTTTATTGGAAAGCTCTTTTAGCAGAGAGCACCTAGTCTTAGGTCACGATTGGCCATTGTACCTAAAATATGTGTTTTGAAATATGTGACCTTAACCCTTTACCTAACATGAAAAGCAGACGACACTTGTAAAAAATTTCTTAAATAACTAATGTTTTTCATTTTTTGTCTCAAATACATAGGTTATGACCCCTCATTGGAACGAGCTCGACGAGCTCGTTCCAATGAGGTGCCATAACCCATGTCTATGAGACCAAAAATGAAAAAATAATGAAAATTAATTGGCCATTTTTGAGATTAGGGCTGGCCGGGTTTTGCCGTTATGTTGGGTAAAGGATTAAACACCAATAAATAAATAAATAAATAAATAAATAAATAAATAAATAAATAAATAAATAAATAAATAAATAAATAAGCAGAGAGCAAAAAACCCCGAAACAAAAAATGGAAAATATACACGTACGCATACACGTACATATATACCGGTGATTTTAAGAATTCTTCTCGTCAGCCGACCGCATAACACTAGCTTCTCCCCCAGGCCTATGAAGTTAACGAGCTCAAGTCACATAACTATAATGTTTCTCGCGTCAACTTCCGCTATCGCCGCCGTGTGTTTACCATGACTGGTTCAGTTTGTTCAGGACGCTTGGGGCACTGGTTAATTTTTACTTATGACGGTAATGTTGTTTACGAGCTACGTGGGGGGTGGGGGGGGGGGGCTTCAAAATTATTTTCACATAGACGATGAGACAAACAGCCGGCTAGCGGGCGGGCGGGTGGGCGTTCAGGTGGGCGGGCGGGCGGGCGTGCAGGCAGGCAGGCAAGCAGCAGCCAGGCAGGTAGGATTTTTTAGGGTCCACTACGTCGCAATTGTATTAAAATATTTCAGGAGTATGGTATGGGGACGTAGGGAATTCCTTCATAATAGGCTTTGAACCCAAGTAGTAGGAGAGCGATGATACGGCCCTGTTTGGCCGGATCTCATGCTGGATTTCATATGTGACGTCATGTCACGTGACCCAGTGGCGCCATGTTGCGCTCGGCCATCTTGTGACGTCATCACCATAGTGATACGTGATTTGAGTGCGCGTGCGTAGCGCGTGTTGTTAGGGTGATACGTGTTTCCGTCGTCCATTTTGTATACTGGAGGCCGCCATCTTGGCTTCTATGGTAGCATGTGGTTGCTATGTTACCCAAAGGCTACTTATAGGACCGGGATATGTTCGAAGGGTATGCTCGATTGAATCGGAGTATCACGAATTACCACAAGCAACCCGACAAGTTTTGCTATTTCGAATTCTTTCAGAATTCTCTGCTTCTATCTATCTATGCAATAGTTTTCGCCTACCTGGCCATGTTCGTTTGTCCCTGCGTATACACCAATAGAGTAGAAAAGCCTATCAACTGGAACAGCTTTGCTTATTGTTACTATTTTTAGTTTTTCTGATCTGTTCTTGTTAGTTCTGATCCTATTCCGAGTACTCTTGTTGTTTCATTTATCTAGATCACCCAATCACTTTTCTTTCCTGACGCTAACTAGCCAATCAGACTCCCCCCCCCCCCCCCCCCCCCCGTAATCTCTATGCAGAGTTGTCTCCCCTTATTACAACGAAGTCCTATGCGATTCTCATCACCTCTATATTCAAGGCGCGTCCCAGGGAATCCCTTTTTGTGAAACGTCTCTGGTTATGGAATCCCTTTTTAGTCGTGTGAGCCATGAGGTCTATGAGAAAAGCCCTCAATGAGGTCTAATTTACTATCCCTCTTAACCTCATTTCATTTGAGGCCATGAGGGCCATGGAAAAAGCTCTCAACAATGAGGCCTAATTTACTATCCCTCTTAGTCTCATTTCAGAATTTGAGGATACCTATGGCCTGGTATTGTATTATTTGAGGATACCTATAGAGGATACTTTCTGGAGAATCCCTTTAATGTCGCATGAGGCCATGGGGGCCATGAGAAATCCCTCAGTGAGGCCTCATTTACTATCCCTCTTAGCCTCATTTCTTTTGAGGTCATGAGGGCCATGAAAAATCCCTCAACGAGGCCTCATTTACTATCCCTCTTAGCCTCATCTCGGTATTTAACAGCCATATCCCATGGAATCCCATTTTGGGGAAACACCTGTGGCTATGGAATTACTTTTTTGTCGTATAAGGCCACGAGGGCCATGAGAAAAGCCCTCAGTGAGGCCTCATTTACAATCCCCCTTAGCCTCATTTCATATGAGACCATGAGAAAGCCCTCAATGAGGCCTCATTTACTATCCCTCTTAGCCTCATTTCTTTTGAGGTCATGAGGGCCATGACAAAATCCCCCGTTGAGGTATAATTCACTATCCCTCTTAGCCTCACCTCGGTATTTAACAACCATATCCCCAGGCACCCCAATTTCGGCACCCCTTTTGGAAAACGTCTGGCCTTTGGCACCCCATTTTAGGCGTTTGAGGTCATGAGGCCCATGAGAAAGCCCTCAATGAAGCCTCATTTACTATACCTCTTAGCCTTATTTCTTTTAAGGTCATGAGGGCCATGGAAAAATCCCTCAATGAGGCCTCATTTACTATCCCTCTTAGCCTCATCTCGGTATTTAACAGCCATATCCCCAGGTACCCCAATTTCGGCACCCCTTTTTGGAAAACGTCTGGCCTTTGGCGCCCCTTTTTAGTCGTATAAGGTTATGAGGGCCATGAGAAATCCCTCAATGAGGTCTATTCTACTATCCCTCTTAGCCTCATTTCTGTTACTTGTTTATGGTCTATCTGTCCTATCATCAGCTTCTACAGCAGTCTTGTTCCATTGCGACCTTGTACCAGTACCATTGACTAAACTGTCATCCATTAATATTGACTTGTAATACTACTTCCTAGCTATACCTTCACTCGGGCCTTCAAAATGTTCAACCTGGTCGCTTCATTTCTCCTATATAAATATAAACGGGCTATACAAGGCATTGCGTAATTGAGATTCTTATCCGACTCCGAAAAATTTGGAGAATTTGACGAAAACTATTGCATAGATAGATAGAAGCAGAGAATTCTGAAAGAATTCGAAACAGTAAAACTAGTCGGGTTGTTTGTGATAATTCGATTCAATCGAACATACCCTCCGAACATACCCCTGTCCTATAATAAGCCTTTGGGTAACATAGCAACCACGCGCTACCATAGAAACCATGGCGGCCTCCAGTATACAAAATGGACGACGGAAACACTAACACCCTAACAACACGTGCTGCGCATGCGCACTCACATCACGTATTACTATGAGGATGACGTCACGAGATGGCCGCTCACGCGGGTTACCATGACAACACAACATGGCGCCATTGGGTCACGTTCATGACGTTAAATATGAGATCCGACATGAGACCCGACCAAACAGGGTCGTTTCACCGCGCTCCTACTATTAACCCATTACCGATTCCACACAACAAGAAACTGGTACCACTAGAATTTTGCTAGTGACATATGACCGATGATTTTGGAATATATGTCCTTTTGTTAATTTGTATCTTCCATTTGTATATTTAAATTCATAAGCTGGTTTCATTGACAGGAAATGTTGTCATCAGCTATGAACAGTGCAACTTTAGTGAAAATCTAAGTATGATTTGTCTCTTTCAAGGCCTCAAAGGTTATGGAAATTGAGACTTCTAGCCATGGCGACTGCGTTGGTCCCAGCTGGTGATCTGAGTTGGGTTCAGGGATACCTAGATTGCCACCATCAGGCGTTGCTTCTAAACAACAGAAGACGGTGCTCATTAGTTTTGATACGAGACAGTCTCAAGTCTGCTGACTCGGTTCTTACGCACGGTCGGACTTGTGACCCACGCAAGAGGTTCTCCCGAACCACAGCCATTTGAAAAATACAGAATATTTTGCCTTGATGCAAACCAGGGCTTAAAATCTATGCGTGAGCCAGAATCGAAAGGAAAACGATGAGAATCAACTTTGATTCTCGCAAAATGTTCGTTTGATTCTTGCCATAGATTCTGAATGTGTCCCGAAAATCCCTGGAGAATTCTACTCGTTTTTAATTTCTCGTGGACTCTATGTGACCCAAAACCCTCTAATAGAACAGGCGTATGTTCGGAGGGTGTGTTTGATTCAATGGGAGTAAATCTAATTACCCAAATAGACCCGACAGTCCCTCCAAATCACCCCCAAAACACCCAAAACCACTTTATTTGGCACGGTCTCCCCCTCCTCCTCACCAACCCCCACCTCCGCCCCAGAATCCATCTTCTTTCTAATAATAGACGCGTTCGATTGTATAAAAGTCAATCCTATTACGCAAATAGACCTGACAATTTCCCCAAACTGCCACAACTGTCTAAAATCACCACAAATATCTTGGCGAATCCCCATTTTAGGCTTATAAAATAGTACAAAATACTATGAGGTGCGTTCTATTACCCTGCAGTACTGGCTCGAATTTTCCCCCAAATCCTTGGTTTCTACTTGTGTATCTTCAAGCAATTTTATGCCTTTCCCGATCTCCTTATAAATTATTATGACTTCTCAAGATGTGTTTATGTGCTAGTGCACAATCTGTACATATTATATATAGCACATAGGCACATGCTGAATGTGCCGATTTGTGCTTGTTTGTCTTCAACCAATCTAACCCTGCCTGTGCTGCGGTGCAGATCTGAAGATAGTTATGGCTCCCAAGACCTTCAAAGCTCCAAGGCCACCACTTGTCCATGGTGACCACCATTTGTAGTGTGATCCAATGCTATTGTATTCACCCAACACTATACTCTTTCTTCCATCGGCATTGCAGTCTTGTGCCATTACTACCTTGTCCTGTTACTACCCATCACATGCAGCACATAGGCACATACGACGAAAAGGGGATTCAGATTCAGATTCAGATTCTTTATTCACGGTACACATACATGTAAAATGGTTACAAATAAACATATTGCACAAATGTAATGTGAAGTATACCGTAGGAAGTGGCATAGCCAGATTGGCTGTCTACCTGCCACCCCCTGGAAGAAGATGGGGTGATTGCAAACAGACTGTGACTGAAAGAATGAACAGAGAGCCAATTATGTGACACATGATGGAGAATGACGATCGAATCATTACTTTTCTGATATTAGAGTATTAGTGTTTCATTTTCGCCAGCGGAAAGACGGTGATTCAAGATAGGCAAGAAGCAACCTGCCTATAGGACTCCCTCCACTACTTATCATAACACATGAGGGCGGCAACAAGTCCCATCGTGAAGTTCGTATCGTTTAGACTGCGACAAGGAGGTTGGTCATGATGTTTGGGTGTGGTGTCTACGTTAGCTGCATCATCATCGTAGGATGACGAATGTTATTGATTTATTTGTGTAGACTTTTATTTGCAAGTTCATACTTATATCCATATAGTATTTTACATAGCACCACTGTAAGGAGGAAGCGCGACAGGTTGCACAAGACGAGGATTCCAGATTTAGACGCGGACCACGACTTTGACAATTTACGAAGTTTACGAAGTGCAATCAGGACAGTAGGGATTGTTGCAGCTGACATAACTGGAATATGAGGAAATGAATGTGGAAGTTAGCTTGTTCTTAAGCATGCTTCTGTCGCTAATATTACGAGTTGTGTCGTCCAGAGCATTCCATAGTTTCGGGAAGGAGTATAAAGGAAATTTATCCAGAGTTTGGGTCCGTGTTTTTTCTATGTATAGGAGGCCTGACTGTCTAGTTCTCCTACCAGATGGATTGTCAGTAATTTTAAATATATCATTGAAAGACACCGGTAATCTGCCGTTCTGCCAGTCAAACACGAACAGTAGTGCATGTAGCCTAAACAAATCATCAACCTTGAGTATTTGGTTTTCTTTAAACAGGGGATCTGTATGAGAATTGTACTTTTTGTTATTAATTATTCGTATTGAACGTTTTTGCAGGACAGCTAGTTTTTTGATAGCTCTTGAGTTGCCCCATGCCTGGATTCCGTATACCAAATGGCTATGTATGAGGGCGTAATACAAAGTTTTCATAGCTCCGTGGGGGAGGATATTTTTAACTTTGTTTAGACTATAGTTTGCGCGTGCTATTTTCGAGCATAATCGGGATATGTGAGCCTTGTAGGATAAATGTTCATCAATGCTAATTCCCAAGAATTTAACAGATTTTTCTGTTTCGGTGGCCCCAACTTTGTTAATGTTTTGGTTATTTATTTTTACCTCTTGACACAAATTTTTGTTCCTACCTTTATTTGGATTAAGTATGATGTACGAGGTCTTCTTAGCATTCAGCATTAACTGGTTCACAGAGCACCATTCGAATAGTTTCTGGAGCTCGTCATTGAAATACGATGTAATGGGATTATTATCGGAGCCCGGGCAGTGTGCAGTGGTGTCATCGGCAAATGATAAAAGATTGAGTGATGTTGAGTTACTTATATCATTTATATATAAAAGAAAAAGAATAGGGCCTAAAATCGAGCCCTGTGGTACACCACAACTCTGTTTGGCTAAGTTCGATTTGTGCTCTCCGTACGTGACATATTGAGACCTGTTGGACAAGTAACTTCTAAACCAATTGTTGGTGACACCTCGGATGCCATATGTTTCCAGTTTACCTAATAGTATTTCGTGATTTATGGTGTCAAAAGCCTTTGACAAATCCAGGAACAGTGCTAAGGTGCTGTTTTTTTCTTCTTTATTATTTTCTATTGCAATGCTTTTAAGGAGCTGAAGAACTGGATGAATAGTACTATGTCGCTTTCGGAACCCATATTGGTGAGGGTATAAAATATTAAACCTATTGAGGAAACTCTCTAGCCTCACTTCCATGAGTTTTTCCATTACTTTTGAGAATACCGGAAGTATACTGATAGGTCTGTAATTTGTAAAGCTGTGCTCGTCACCCGCTTTAAATATGGGTATCACCTTCGCGATCTTCATCCTGTATTGTACTTTGCCGTTTAGGAAAGAGTTGTTAATTACATGTGTTAGAGGATCCAATACTTCGGTTATCGTATGCTTAAGAAGACAGGTTGTGATGTCATCGCAGTCTTTAGATAATTTTGGCTTCATTTTATTTACTACTCGGTTGACTTCTGTGGGATTTGTGGGTATTAAATAGAGATTATTGGAGACATTGTTGTCCATGTAATCTATGTAGGACTTATTGGTTTTCTGAATCTGTTCGGATGTGTTTTTTCCAATGTTGATGAAGAAATTGTTGAATTCTTCTGCGATGGCATGGGGCTCGTTTAACTCGATGTTGTCCTGGATGAAGAACGATGGTAATCTGGCTTCAGGTTTTCCTTTATTGATGGCTTCGTTTAAAATCTGCCACGTTCTTCGCATATTGTTTTTGTTTTCGTTTAGGATATCTCTATAATAGGTAGCTTTACATTGTTTTTTTACCTTGTTGAAGATTCTACAGTAGTTTTTATAGTTTTCTGAGTTCCTTTCGGTGGGAGCATGGAGTTTTTTCTTGTAGAATTTTTCTTTGTTGTTGGAGGATATTACAAGCCCCCTTGTCATCCATGGCTGTTTTTTAATAAATTTTTTGTTCTGGCTAACACGTTTGAGAGGGAATGCTCTTTCATAGGCTTCCATATAGATGTTTAGAAAGGTTTCATATGACTCATTGGGACAATTCGACTGCATTACAGGATTAAAATCACTTTGCGAGATAAGTGTTTTAAATTCAACTATTCTTTCTGCATTTATTATTCTTTTTAGTGTAAAGTGTGGTGTATCTTTTGGTTTGGGGTTTTCCTCAATATAGAAAACACCAAAATGATCTGACACGTCAGATATGACTATTCCAGGTAATGCTGCTTGTGGAACATTATTAGAGAAGATATGATCTATCAGAGTAGCAGAACGACAGGTTACTCTCGTTGGCTTGGTGATATACGGCAGAAAGCCTTGACTGAACATGAGATTAACAAATTCTTCCGTTTTTGAGTGTGTAGTTGCTTTTAAAAGGTCCAGGTTAAGATCCCCCATAATATAAACTTTTTTATTTTCGGCATTTAAAACATTCGTTATTTCATTTAATTTTGATAAGAAAAGGTTGATGTCGGCTTTAGGAGGAGTGTTGGGTCTATAAATAACGCCAATAATTCTGGGTTGGTATTTATCTTTAGTTTCAATAAACAGAGATTCGAAGACATGGGGAATAAAGAATGAAATATCATTACGAACTCTGTAGGGTATTCCTTCTTTAATATATAGACCAACCCCTCCTCGACCATCATCATTCTCGTGTCTCATACGTTTAATAATCGGGGCATAGCCATCCAGACTGAACGACATCTCTGGAGGAATTTGGAAAATTTCGGTAAGTCCTATTATGTCGAAGAAGTTCTTTCCTGTTTGTAGGTCATATAGCATGTTTTGAAAGGAATCCCAATGGGCCTTCAGGCTTTGGCAATTGAGATGGAATATTGAGAATCCTGCGTCTATTTTACAAACCATTGACTGAAAGTCTCTAGGCGAAAAGTAGTTGCAGTCAGTTGCGTGGTTTTTATATGGGGATTCATCATTTTCTGTCAAGGAACATATTTTCTCATTATAGAGCTGAATAAAGTCGTACTCTGCGTCTACCTGCACCTCGTCGAGTGTAATGTTACCCGCCATAATTCACCAACATACTACCATCCTTTCTCGCTGGACAAATATATAAAACATAACTACAATATATTGTTCCAAGATGAAGATAAAAGGAGGTTAAGTCCCAGATAAAGTTCAACTGTTGGACGGGTTGAGACGTTATTTCTTTTTCATTTCTAGTCACAGTCTGTTGCGGTAATAGTATGTAATTGGGAGTTTGTTTAGAAACGAAAATTTTCTGTACAAACAGGATAAAAACACTGTAGTTTATATACAAGTACGTCGGGTGCAACATCACCCAACCTAACATCGCATCAAAGTGATATGGTATCTTGGATGAATGATTGAACAAATAAATTTACAATTAAAGGACTTTACAGTAAAACGATGGATTCAATGAGGATAGAGAATGAGTGAGTCAATTTGTAAAAGACGAGGTGGAGTAATATGAATGAATGAATGAATGAATGAATGAATGAATGAATGAATGAATGAATGAATGAATGAATGAATGAATGAATGAATGAATGAATGAATGAATGAATGAATGAATGAACTATCATCATCGAGGGGGTCATAAGCCTTATTTCAGATACAAAAAAAAAAAAAAAAAAAATCCCGAAAAACAAACAAAAGTGTACAGACCTTGAAAATTGAATAGTTGTCAATGGCGCTGAGAGTTTTGACGTTACACTTGGCAGACGGCAGACGGTCAATGATCAACCGGGTGAGAATTTGGGATTAAAGTTATTTCACTGGTACTAAGTTGACGAACTAGCGTTGGCTGTATTTCAAGGTATAGTTTCACTAATTAAAAGTTCATTTGTTAATGAATAATATTGCATAATTACATCAAGGAATGTACACTTTGATAACTAACAATTAATAAACATAACAGCCCTTAAAACGACCAACAGACGACATTCATAAGAAGTATTATTGAGAGACCGATTTGTCTTCCAGCTCACGACCCCAATGATGCTAAATTGACGATTTAGCGCAAGAGGGCACTACAGGGTATAAATTATCTGATGAATTGTTTAAGAGCTCTTGATCAAAAATAAATAAGGTGGAGGTGCTTTAATTTTTTACCCTAAACAGCAAGTCAGTCACACATCCACACGCTCGATCAGTCAAGCACCCACACATCCATCCATCCGATCGTCCACCCAGAAGGAAGGAAGGAAGGAACGAACGAACGACCGAATGAATGAGAGAACGAATGACTGAACGATTGAATGAATGACACTAGTAACACTATAAATGAATGAATGAATGAATGAATGAATGAATGAATGAATGAATGAATGAATGAATGAATGAATGAATGAATGAATGAATGAATGACACTAGTAACACTAATAACGAACGAATGAATGAATGAATGAATGAATGAATGAATGAATGAATGAATGAATGAATGAATGAATGAATGAATGAATGAATGACACTAGGAAATAGTAAACAAGTTCTATGCTACTTGTTCCATCCGTTATGTCGAGATACACCGTCCACGGCCCCATAGGAACAGGCTCACTTTGATGAGCACGCAGATTCGGTGGTTATTTGTGAAAAGCGTTGGTCGGTTTTGGACGCTACGCAGAGCAAAGGGCGAATAGCCGAGTGAAAACTATTGTGGGCTAAAGTTATCTTGCTCGAACTAGCTTGACGAACTGGGGCGGAAAGCACTGCGTGTGATGATGATCATTTGCAGAGCCGACGGTTGGTGAATACCCAAGTAAAAACTATTGTGGGCTAAATGTATCTTGCTCGAACTTACTTAACTAGCTCGTCAATGCAGCACCAGCGAAATAACTGTCTCAGTTATTTCACTCGTACTACATTGACGAACTAGCGTTGGCTATACTTCAAGGTATATTTTCACCGATTAAAAGTTGATTTGTTAATATAGTATTACTTAATTACATCATGGAATGTTCACTTTAATAACTGATAATTAACATACATAGCAGCCCTTATTCGAGCACGAAGAACAGACGACTCTAATAAGAAAGTTCTTGAGAGACAAATTTGTCTTCCATCCCTTGCGTCAGAAGTACAGCTTATAACCCCCACAGGCACGCGCTCGTTCCAATGAGGGGGCAAAAGCCAAACTTCCGACGCAAATGTAAGGAAATCATGAAATGCAAATGGCGGATTGATAAAAAATAAACGAGGTAGAGGTACTTTAATTTGTTATCCTGAGCAGCAAGTCAGTCACACATCCACACACTCGATCAGTCAAGCACCCACACATCAATCCATCCATCCGTCCCGCCACCCAGAACAAATGAATGAATGAATGAATGAATGAATGAATGAATGAATGAATGAATGAATGAATGAATGAATGAATGAATGAATGAATGAATGAATGAATGAATGAATGAATGAATGAATGACCCTTCATCCGGCATGGATGTTATATGACACTAGTAAATAGCAAGCAAGTTCTATGCTATTTGTTCTATCCATTATGTCGAGATACACCGTGTCAGGGCAAAGCCAGCCTAAATATAGGGGCAAGGGGCCTCATATTTAAAGATATTGTAAGTTCAAAATATATTCCGCATCAAGGCGAAAAACCCACGTGAATTTCACTTCTCTGTAAAGCTGGACATAGAAAAAACACACGTGGTGTATATCCAGCTTTAGCGCAGGGACCCAGGGGAGAAACGGTATGTTAGATAAGGTCTAATCATCTCGTTTAATTTATACAGTAGTCGGAGTCTTACGAGACGTAATCGGTTGATGTCAAGATGTCGTCACGGTAAATTGAGAAACGAGATTCTAAAAGATAGAAATGTCGTGTCATCATAAGTTATAACAATCATGGCAAGAACGAATCGGTTTTCTCGACAAGTGAAGTCACGCGTGAGATGACTTGTATTGATTCTGCCTCGATATACGTCATCTCCCACCGTTTTGACAGGTGGACAGATGAGCGTCGGTCCACCTGACAGTTTAGGGTAAAAAGTATATATACCTGGAAGAGCAGAGCATTAGACACACACTTGGGGTCACACACGCGTTGGTGAAGTCCAGGACAGGCGGACTCTGTTTCCTGGCACAAGGGTACCTTCGATCACAGGACCCTGACACGGCTGGAATCGCCAGAGAGGGCATTCCATGATTGATTTAGCTTAACGTTGATAGGCGGCTACGGGGCCGAATTCGTGAGAAGGAACACCCCAGGTGTTACGATAAAGTTTAGATTGTCGAGTAGCAGGTATCGGCCTGCAATAGTCAGAAGTGTAGGTTAATTGTACTGTGCGTATTAACCCTTTGAAGCGTCAGACTGATTGCGTTCTGAGTAGTTTATTTTGCTGTCGGAACATCGTAATACCGACTGGAGATCGGTGTGAGTGACAATTTCGCCCTAGCACAAAAAGGGGCATCTGTGAATCGTGAATTCAACCAGGAACGGTGGATATTTCAATAGGACTTTCACGGAGGACTTTCAAAAGGCACATAAGGTATGAGTAGACAATATCTGACCCAAATCAGAAGTACGGTGGTTTATAGATGACGAACATTGCTGGTCGGAACCCTCCGACAGCCAGAGGAACAGTTGCGCGCAGACGTTGACATTTGAGCCTAAGCGGGTGAAGCTCTTATGGCGAGCTCACAGTAATAACATTTCAGATTTGTGAAGCTCTTATGGCGAGCTCACGGTAGTAACATTTCCAGTGTGTAGACTATAGTGCCAGTACAGGGCTATAGAATGACTATATGATTTTTTTGAATTATTTAACCGTAGTGACCCATTTTCTGTGAAAAGAATTGAATTGTTGATTGTTGAAATATTGAAACGGATTTATTTTTATGTGTAAATAAAAGAATCGTTGTTACTTTAAATCATTCTTTCCATTATACAGCCTGAAGTGATTAGGAATCACACCTAACGGAAATCGAACCTATTTCAGGACAATTTGGCAGAGAAGGAATCACGGCGTCGGTCTAACTCAGCTCTCTGCGCCGAGTTCGCGACACTTGGATTCCGACCCTCCACGTTGGTCTAATTTTCCCGCAACTTCATCAGCGGGACTAAATAACCCCACGTCAGCCCAGGCCTTACGGGGCCTCAGGAGTCCTCTGACATTGATTGGCGAGCGCTACCAGGATATTTCTAAAAGGTAAAAAATGGCTATATGGAAATTTTGTTTTATTTTAATGGCGGTTCTGTTTAGGTTTTGACGAGTTCGGTCAGTTGATGCCGTTCAAGGGTTTAATATCGCAATACAGTAGTCCCCAAAAGGATACTTAATAGCCACTATAACTGCGGTAGGTTTCAGAATATTTGGTGCGTTTAATTACGTTAAATTACAGAGGTAAATTAAGATTAATTGCCATATTTTTTTTTTCTTTTCCTTCTTCGTTCTTTCTGACGAGTGTTGAAGATAGAAAGAAAAAATCAAAATGGATGTTGTTACACCCCTCGCCCAACTGGTATCATTAGGCAAGGAAATGGGCCTTGAGGGGGCCGAACTTCATAAGTTCGTTAAAGATGAGCAGAAACGTGAGGCCAAGGAGATTGCCTTACGTAATGACGCAAGAGAGAGAGAAGCCCAATTAGAACGAGAGCGTGAGAAAGACGCAAGAGAGGCGAGGGAGAGAGAAGCCCAATTAGAACGAGAGCGTGAGAAAGACGCAAGAGAGGCGAGGGAGAGAGAAGCCCAATTAGAACGAGAGCGTGAGAAAGACGCAAGAGAGGCGAAAGAGAGAGAGATTCAATTAGCAAATGAGGCGAGAGAGAGGGAAGCCCAATTAGCAAGGGAGGCAAGGGAGGCAGAACGGGAGCTCGAACAACAGAGGCACGAGAGAGAATTAGAGCTCCTCAGAGCAAGGGCCGATGTGGAAAATGAAAGTCGGCGCTCAGGGGATGGGAGTGCAGGGGTAGCAATTCATGCCCCACGCCCCCATCTCGCTCATTTCAATGAAAACACAGATGACTTGGACTCGTACTTGGAGAGGTTCGAGCGTTTTGCCTCCAGTCAAATGTGGCCAGAAGACACATGGGCTATGTGCTTGAGCCCTTTGTTGTCAGGTAAAGCCCTCGAGGCTTATACCAGTATGCCTCCTGCACTTCTTAACGACTACAGTGAGCTGAAGAATGCCATCCTTCGGAGATACCAGCTCACTGAAGAAGGATTCCGGACCAAGTTCCGAGAAATTAAGCAGGAGAAGGGAGAAACAGTGCCTCAGTATTTTGCCCGAGCTAGGCGGTACTTTGACCGCTGGACTGATCTCGCAGAAGTGAATGAGTCGTATGGAGCCCTGCGAGATCTATTTCTCCGGGAGCAGTTTTTAACTACATGCTCCAAGGAGTTGGGCCTGTTCATCAAGGAAAGGGGTCCGCCCACCTATGATGAGATGGCAACTGTGGCAGAACGCTACATCGAGGCCCACGGTGGGAGTGTAAACGCACCCAAATCGGCTAGGGGTGAGGCAAACGGGTTGGCAATGGCACCCGTCAGGCAACACCACCCCGATCCTCCTGCGTCGCAGACCAGCCGGAAGGGGAGCGCTCCCAAGGACACCACTTGTTTTATCTGCAACAAGCGGGGTCATATTGCCAGGGACTGCTGGCAGAAGCAGGTAAGGACCACTGGGAACATTAGACCACCTCAGCAGGAGGCCGGGAACGCAGCGCCAAGGGGTTGGAAGCAAGGTGACCGCGTAGATCCAGGGCCCAGTAGACAGACGGCAGCGTTCTGTCAAACTATCGGTCCAGAACACAGTCCCCTCCGGGAATGTATACAAGAGGGAGAATTAAGGCTGGAAGGCGGGAAGGTTGTCCCGATAATAAGTGGCATGTGTGAGAGGCTCACAACTTCGCAGGAGAAGGTTGATATGCCAGTGTACCCAGGGTATGTGGGACAAAGGGAGATCCGTCTGCTCCGGGATTCTGGGTGCTCCTCTGCAGCGGTTAGAAAGCAACTGGTTGACGACAAGCAATTGTTGGGGCGCGACCATTTGTGTATTTTGATAGATGGGACCGTTAGAAGGTTCCCCATCGCGAGGATAACTGTGGATACCCCATTTTATTGTGGCGAAGTGGAAGCCATGTGCATTGAATCACCTGTGTATGACCTGGTCATAGGTAATATCCCAGGGGTGAGGGCAAGCCCTGATGAGTTATGGTCCAGGGATAGGGGGCCAAGTGAGGGCCCAACGAGTAATGAAGGGAAGGTTCCCAGGGGGAACCAATCCGATGGTCCAGGGGATGGCCCCTACACGACGAAATGTCGGGAAGTTTCAGGAGGGACGACTCCTGTCCTATTAGGGAGAAGGGGCCGCAGGCGGTCCAGGCTAAACGCCAAACAGCGAGGGAAACCGATGGGATCATTGGGGAAAGACCCTCAAGAAAATTTATGTGGGGGAGTTGAGCGCCCCAAGAAGTCGGTGTCACCCGTGTGGAGAGGGGAGGCCAGACCCACGCAAATGGCTGGGCAAACTTCCCCAGAATTGAGAGGGCACGGGTCAACACAAGTTGAGTATGTTAAAGTGGATGGGACCGCTAAGGTGGGCGCCCAGGGGACCGAGAAAAGGGTCCACAAATCAAAGGAGAAGCATCCTAGGTGGCGGAGACCACGTAGAGAGTGCCGGGGGCGCACAGTGCCCAATATGCGCAAGAAGTCGTCGCAATGGACCGGGGGGTCGACGGCACAAGGGCCAAGGACGGCCAGTGTCGTTCGAACGACGGTAATCGCCGGGACGAGTGAGCCTGGGGGATATAGCGCCAAGGGAAGCTCTTGGGAATGCGACAACGACAGGGTATGGGGACCCTGGTGGAATACCCGTAGAAATGGCGGGGCGAGAAGTAGGGGTGTGTCAAGGGTTACCCAAGGGGATACTGGGAACCGGGCCCCTACCAATGGTCGGTGGTTATAAAGAAGCAATAGTTGGGTGGCTGTGGGCCTGGTGTCTGGGACGGGGGCTCCAGTCGCAAATATTTTTGTGGGTGAGGTGATGAGTTTCGTAAACCCGGTGTTAAGGCCCGGAAGAAATTTTCTTATTTTAGTATTATTATTGCTCTGACTGCTGACTAGAGTTGGTTGTGAGTGCGAATGTGAGATACACTGCCCTGTCTGTCGCGTGTGCGTGGACGGGGAGCCTGTGTGTCGAGTTTTGTAAGTATGGGATGCACAAACCCGGTGTTAAGGCCCGGGGAAACCGCGCTTGTTTTTATTGACGAGAGTTTGTTGTGAGTGTGAGGCACACTCACCCCGTCTGTCGCAAAGGCGCGGTCGGGAAATTTGTGTGTTGAATGTGTGAGTGTGTGAGGCACAATTTTAATCCCCTGGTTGAGCTTTGCGAGGGTGAGGCTCAACATAATGCAGGGGTCGTTTGCCCCTTCACAAGACATAGGGGAACGGGAGGCGAAGTTACACTCCGTTGGAATTAACCCATCTGACGCAAAGGCGCGGACGGTGTTACTCGTCGGAGTGAGTGCCAAGTGAACTGTTTGCAAAATGGGCGAACGTGTATAAAAATGTGTATGTTTAGGTGTAAATATATAGTATTACAGAGAGAGAGAGAGTGCTGCAAATCTGAGGATAAGGCTACTCCCCATATCATATGTAAACCCGCAAGACGGGAGCATGTGGTAGCGTGTGTGTGTCGTGGGAATCGACATGGCCGACGCATGAGCCCGGTCATGACCCCCCACGACCACTAGGGTACAGTTTTGTAGTCTTGAACATGATGGTAGATTGTAAAAGGGTGTGAGAGGCGAGCGTGCGTGGCTTTGCCCCTTGCGTTTTAAGAGATACACAGGGTGTTTCTCTCGGGAAGGGAGTTGTCAGGGCAAAGCCAGCCTAAATATAGGGGCAAGGGGCCTCATATTTAAAGATATTGTAAGTTCAAAATATATTCCGCATCAAGGCGAAAAACCCACGTGAATTTCACTTCTCTGTAAAGCTGGACATAGAAAAAACACACGTGGTGTATATCCAGCTTTAGCGCAGGGACCCAGGGGAGAAACGGTATGTTAGATAAGGTCTAATCATCTCGTTTAATTTATACAGTAGTCGGAGTCTTACGAGACGTAATCGGTTGATGTCAAGATGTCGTCACGGTAAATTGAGAAACGAGATTCTAAAAGATAGAAATGTCGTGTCATCATAAGTTATAACAATCATGGCAAGAACGAATCGGTTTTCTCGACAAGTGAAGTCACGCGTGAGATGACTTGTATTGATTCTGCCTCGATATACGTCATCTCCCACCGTTTTGACAGGTGGACAGATGAGCGTCGGTCCACCTGACAGTTTAGGGTAAAAAGTATATATACCTGGAAGAGCAGAGCATTAGACACACACTTGGGGTCACACACGCGTTGGTGAAGTCCAGGACAGGCGGACTCTGTTTCCTGGCACAAGGGTACCTTCGATCACAGGACCCTGACACGGCTGGAATCGCCAGAGAGGGCATTCCATGATTGATTTAGCTTAACGTTGATAGGCGGCTACGGGGCCGAATTCGTGAGAAGGAACACCCCAGGTGTTACGATAAAGTTTAGATTGTCGAGTAGCAGGTATCGGCCTGCAATAGTCAGAAGTGTAGGTTAATTGTACTGTGCGTATTAACCCTTTGAAGCGTCAGACTGATTGCGTTCTGAGTAGTTTATTTTGCTGTCGGAACATCGTAATACCGACTGGAGATCGGTGTGAGTGACAATTTCGCCCTAGCACAAAAAGGGGCATCTGTGAATCGTGAATTCAACCAGGAACGGTGGATATTTCAATAGGACTTTCACGGAGGACTTTCAAAAGGCACATAAGGTATGAGTAGACAATATCTGACCCAAATCAGAAGTACGGTGGTTTATAGATGACGAACATTGCTGGTCGGAACCCTCCGACAGCCAGAGGAACAGTTGCGCGCAGACGTTGACATTTGAGCCTAAGCGGGTGAAGCTCTTATGGCGAGCTCACAGTAATAACATTTCAGATTTGTGAAGCTCTTATGGCGAGCTCACGGTAGTAACATTTCCAGTGTGTAGACTATAGTGCCAGTACAGGGCTATAGAATGACTATATGATTTTTTTGAATTATTTAACCGTAGTGACCCATTTTCTGTGAAAAGAATTGAATTGTTGATTGTTGAAATATTGAAACGGATTTATTTTTATGTGTAAATAAAAGAATCGTTGTTACTTTAAATCATTCTTTCCATTATACAGCCTGAAGTGATTAGGAATCACACCTAACGGAAATCGAACCTATTTCAGGACAATTTGGCAGAGAAGGAATCACGGCGTCGGTCTAACTCAGCTCTCTGCGCCGAGTTCGCGACACTTGGATTCCGACCCTCCACGTTGGTCTAATTTTCCCGCAACTTCATCAGCGGGACTAAATAACCCCACGTCAGCCCAGGCCTTACGGGGCCTCAGGAGTCCCTGACACACCGCCCACGGCCCCTACTGGAACGGGCTCACTTTGATGAGTGGTCATAATCCTCATTTTCGAGAAAGAAAAAAAAAACACCTGCTCGTTCCAATAAGGGGTCATAAGCCACATCCACATGGTCACACCTGCTCGTTCCAATAAGGGGTCATAAGCCACATAACCATATCTCCAAGGCAACAACAAGAAAGAAATCACGAAGATTCGGTGGTTATTTGTGAAAAGCGTTGGTCGGTTTTGGACGCCACGCAGAGCAAAGGGTGAATAGCCGAGTGAAAACTATTGTGGGCTAAAGTTATCTTGCTCGAACTAGCTTGACGATCAAGGGCGGAAAGCACTGCATGTGGTGATGACGATCGTTTGCGGAACCGACGATTGGTGAATACCCTTTAAAAACTATTGTGGGCTAAAGCTATCTTGCTCGAACTTGCGCAGTTCGTCAATGTAGTACCAGCGAAATAACTGTCTCAGATATTTCACTGACACTACATTGACGAACTAGCGTTGGCTATACTTCAAGGTATATTTTCACTGATTTGTTAACGAATAGTATTACTTGATTACATCATGGAATGTACACTTTAATAACTGATAATTAACAAACAGAACAGCCCTATTCGAGCACGAAGAACAGACGACTCTAATTAGAAAAGTTCTTGAGAGACAAATTTATCTTCCATCCCTTGCGTGTGAAACACAGCTCACAACCCCCACCGGCACGCGCTCGTTGACTTGTTAATGAATAATATTACTTTATTACATCATGGAGTGTACAATTTAATAACTGATAATTGACAAACATAACAGCCCTTGTTCGAGCACAAAGAACAAACGACTCTTATAAGAAAAGTTCTTGAGAGACAAATTTATCTTCCGTCCCTTGCGACATAAGCACAGCTCACAACCCCCACCGGCACGCTCTCGTTCCATTGAGGAGGCAAAGCCTTATTTCCGATGCAAAAGTAAGGAAATCATGAACTGCAAATAGCGGGTTGATAAAAAATAAACGAGGTGGAGGTACTTTAATTTGTTACCTTAAACAGCCAGTCAGTCACACATCCACACACTCGATCAGTCAAGCACCCACACATCCATCCATCCATCCATCCATCCATCCATCCATCCATCCATCCATCCATCCATCCATCCAACCACCCAGAATGAGTGAATGAATGAATGAATGAATGAATGAACGAACGAACGAACGAACGAACGAACGAACGAACGAACGAACGAACGAACGAACGAACGAACGAACGAACGAATGAATGAATGAATGAATGAATGAATGAATGAATGAATGAATGAATGAATGAATGAATGACCCTTCATCCGGCATGGATTTATATGACACTAGTAAACAATAAACAAGTTCTATGCTATTTGTACCATCCGTTATGTCGAGGTACACCGCCCGCGGCCCCCACTGGAACAGGCTCACTTTGATGAGTGGTCATAAGCCGCATTTTCTCGGGGGGAAAAAAAAAAAAACCTGATCGTTCCAATAAGGGGTCATAAGCCACATAGCCACTCCTGCTCGTTCCAATAAGGGGTCATAAGCCACATAGCCACATAACCACATCTCCAAGGCAACAACAAGAAAGAAATCACGAAAATTCAGTGGTTATTTGTGAAAAGTGTTGGTCGGTTTTGGACGCCACGCAGAGCAAAGGGTGAGTAGCCGAGTGAAAACTATCGTGAGCTAAAGTTATCTTGCTCGAACTAGCTTGACGAACAAGGGCGGAAAGCACTGCATGTGGTGATGACGATCATTTGCCGAACCGACGGTTGGTGAATACCCAATTAAAAACTATTGTGGGCTAAAGCTATCTTGCTCGAACTTGCGCAGTTCGTCAATGCAGTACCAGCGAAATAGCTGTCTCAGTTATTTCACTGGTATTACATTGACGAACTAGCGTTGGCTATACTTCAAGGTATATTTTCACTGGTTTGTTAATGAATAATATTACTTTATTACATCATGGAGTGTACAATTTAATAACTGATAATTAACAAACATAACAGCCCTTATTCGAGCACGAAGAACAGACGACTCTAATAAGAAAAGTTCTTGAGAGACAAATTTATCTTCCATCCCTTGCATCAGAAGCACAGCTCACAACCCCCACCGGCACGCGCTCGTTCCATTGAGGGGGCATAAGCCTTATTTCCGACGCAAAAGTAAGGAAATCATGAACTGCAAATAGCGGGTTGATAAAAAATAAACGAGGTGGAGGTACTTTAATTTGTTGCCCTAAACAGCCAGTCAGTCACACATCCACACACTCGACCAGTCAAGCACCCACACATCCATCCATCCATCCATCCATCCATCCATCCATCCATCCACCCATCCATCCATCCATCCATCCAACCACCGATAATGAATGAATGAATGAATGAATGAATGAATGAATGAATGAATGAATGAATGAATGAATGAATGAATGAATGAATGAATGAATGAATGAATGAATGAATGAATGAACGGATGAATGAATGATCATCCGGCATGGATGTTATATGACACTAGTAAACAGTAAACAAGCTCTATGCTATTTGTTCCATCCGTTATGTCGAGGTACACCGCCCGCGGCCCCCAATGGAACAGGCTCACTTTGTTGAGTGGTCATAAGCCTCATTTTCTCGAGGAAAAAAAAAAAAAAAAAAAAAAAAAAAAAACTGATAAGGGGTCATAAGCCACATAGCCACGCCTGCTCGTTCCAATAAGGGGTCATAAGCCACATAACCACATCTCCAAGGCAACAACAAGAAAGAAATCACGAAGATTCGGTGGTTATTTGTGAAAAGCGTTGGTCGGTTTTGGACGCCACGCAGAGCAAAGGGTGAATAGCCGAGTGAAAACTATCGTAGGCTAAAGTTATCTTGCTCGAACTAGCTTGACGATCAAGGGCGGAAAGCACTGCATGTGATGATGACGATCATTTGCCGAACTGACGGTTGGTGAATACCCAACTAAAAACTATTGTGGGCTAAAGCTATCTTGCTCGAACTTGCGCAGTTCGTCAATGTAGTACCAGCAAAATAGCTGTCTCAGTTATTTCACTGGCACTACACTGACGAACTAGCGTTGGCTATACTTCAAGGTATATTTTCACTGGTTTGTTAATGAATAATATTACTTTATTACATAATGGGATGTACAATTTAATAACTGATAATTAACAAACAAAACAGCCCTTATTCGAGCACGAAGAACAGACGACTCTAATAAGAAAAGTTCTTGAGAGAAAAATTTATCTTCCATCCCTTGCGTCATAAGCACAGCTCACAACCCCCAGCGGCACGCGCTCGTTCCACTGAGGTGGCATAAGCCCTATTTCCCACGCAAAAGTAAGGAAATCATGAACTGCAAACAGCGGGTTGATAAAAAATTAAAGAGTTGGAGGTAATTTAATTTGTTACCCTAAACAGCGAGTCAGTCACACATCCACACACTCGATCAGTCAAGCACCCACACATCCATCCATCCATCCGTCCCGCCATCCAGAATGAATGAATGAATGAATGAATAAATGAATGAATGAATGAATGAATGAATGAATGAATGAATGAATGAATGAATGAATGAATGAATGAATGAATGAATGAATGAATGAATGAATGGTCACTAGTAAGACTAAGAACGAACGAGTGAGTGAATGAATGAGCGAATAACCCTTCATCCGGCATGGATGTTATATGACACTAGTTATTAGTAATCAAGTTCTATGCTATCTGTTCCATCCGTTATGTCGAGATAAGTGAAGTGAATAAGTGAGTGAATGATTCCAGACAGAAGGATAGTTGGAAAGGGATCCATGGGACGTAGCACGTAGCTGATGGAATGTGCTTGTGTGCTAGTACATTTTGTGTCACAATGGGTATACATTACAGGTAGCACAGAGGAACTCCTTGGATGTGCCGATATGTGCTTATTTGCTAATGCACAATGTGCGCATATCACATAGACACATGCGGTTATATGGGGATACTTATAACATGGTGATCTACTATTGGAGGATACCTTTTGGGAATACTTATATGAGGATATCTTGTCAACCCACTTCGTCGGGTATAAAGGGGAGAATACTCTTTATTGAAACCACAGGTTTCAACATCGGGGTACTTCACCCTACATCTGGGTATTTATTTTGGGTAGTTGATAAAATAGCATTCATTCATTTTTATTCCGTTCACGGTATACAATCACTTTTACAATTCAGTTGCTCAAGGCATCTTCTTCGCCGAATATATCTTTAAAAAATGACTCCCACAAAAAAGTGGCATTGTATCCCCCCGTCCTTCCCTCTCTCTCTCTCTCTCACACACACACACACACACACCACACCCATGCACGCACACACACTCTCACTCTCTCCATTTTTTTTAAAATATTTCTGGAAAAAGTTGGGGACGTGTTCCCTCTGTGACACACCCACGTACCCCCATCCCCCACATTCCTACGTCTCTCCGAAAAGATGAGTTTTTTCAAACTTACAAACAGAAGGAGTTACACTAACTGCCTTTAAAGATCATGTATCAACGGATACACCTCGGCGGCCATGAGCTGAATATTTGCAAATGCTACTCATTCTGTGCCCAGAAATTGCAAATAGCAAATGGGTTAAAAACTCCACCAAGTGATATTTATCATAAATCATCTTGATCTTTCTTTATTCTCCGCACACTTTCTCAGAATGAAATTTTCCCGAAATATGACAACATCCGAGTTCATTTAACTTTGTTTTAAATTAATATGCAGAGAGTTAGGTAAATAAACGTAAAAATAAAACATTTACTTTTGACATGCTGACACGTATAATGCTGTCGAGCAAACAGGAACTACAAATTATGCGTACGGAACTAAGGTTCTGGCATACTCTTGAGTTTGATCATTAATCAAAAGAAATGAAGTACACGTAAAACATCTTTAAACGGAAAACTTAAACTCTGGTCACGACCTCAAAGAGAAAGATGGATGGGTGTCAGGGACACCTGAGGCCCCGTAAGGCCTGGGCTGACGTGGGGTTATTTAGTCCCGCTGATGAAATTGCGGGAAAATTAGACCGGCGTGGAGAGTCGGAATCCTGGTGCCGCGAACTCGGCGCTGGGAGCTGAGTTCGACCGGTGCTGTGATTTCTCCTCTGCCAAATTGGCCTAAGATAGGTTCGATTTCCGTTAGGTATGATTCCTAATCACTTCAGGCTGCGTAATGGAAAGAATGATTTAAAGTAACAACGATTCTTTTATTTACACATATGAATAAAGCCGTTTCAATATTTCAACAATCAACAATTCGATTTTTTGCACAGAAAATGGTTTGCTAGGGTTAAACAATTCTCAACAATTATATAGTCATTCTATAGCCCTGTACTGGGACTATAGTTTACACACTGGAAATGTTACTGCCGTGAGCTCGCCATCAGAGCTTCACAAATCTGAAATGTTATTACCGTGAGCTCGCCATAAGAGCTTCACCCGCTTAGGCTCAAATGTCAACGTCTGCGCGTAACTGTACCTCTGTGTGTCGGAGGGTTCCGACCAGCAATGTTTGTCATCTATAAAGCCACCGTACTTCTGATTTGGGTCAGATATTGTCTACTCATACCTTATGTGCCTTTTGAAAGTCCTCCGTGAAAGTCCTATTGAAATATTCACCGTTCCTGGTTGAATTCACGATTCACAAATGCCCATTTTTTGTGCTAGGGCGATATTGTCACTCACACCGATCTCCAGTTGGTATTACGATGCTTCAAAACAAACTACTCCAAACGCAATCAGTCTGATGCTTCAAAGGGTTAATACGCACAATACAATTAACCTACACTTCTGACTATTGCAGGCTGATGCCTGCTACTCGACAATCTAAACTTTAACGTGTCACCTTGGTTTCCTTCTCAACGAATTTGGCACTTTAGCCGCCTATCAACCTTAAACTAAATCAATCGTCGAATGCCCTCTCTGGCGATTCCAGCCGTTTCAGGGTCCTGTGAGCGAAGGTGCCCCTATGCCAGGAAACAGAGTCCGCCTGTCCTGGACTTCACCAACGTGTGTGTGACCCCAGGTGTGTGTCTAATGCTCTGCTCTTCAAGGTATATATACTTTTTACCCTAAACTGTCAGGTGGACAGACGCTCATCTGTCCACCTGTCAAAACGGTGGGAGATGACATATATCGAGGCAGAATCAATACAAGTCATCTCGCGCGTGACTTAACGGTAATTTCACTTGTCGAGACAACCGATTCGTTTCTGCCAGTCATTGTCATGATAGACATTTCTATCTTTTAGAATCTCGATTCTCAATTGGCCGTGACGATATCCTGCCACCAACCGATTACGTCTCGTAAGACTCGCGACTACTGTATAAATTAAATGAGATTAGACCTTATCTAACATACCGTTTCTCCCTTGGGTCCCTGCGCTGAAGCTGGATATACACCACGTGTGTTTTTTCCATGTCCAGCTTCACGGAGAAGTGAAATTCACGTAGGGTTTTCGCCTTGATGCGGAATATCTTTTGAACTTACAATATTATTAAATATGAGGCCCTTTGCCCCTATATTTAGACTGGCTTTGCCCTGACAACTCCCTTCCCGAGAGAAACACCCTGTGTATCTCTTAAAACACAAGGAGCAAAGCCACGCACGCTCGCCTCTCACACCTCTTTACAATCTACCCATCATGTTCAAGGCTACAAAACTGTACCCTAGTGGTTGTGGGGCTCATGACCGGGCTCATGCGTCGGCCATGTCGATTCCCACGACACACACGCCACCACATGCTCCCGTCTTGCGGGTTTACATATGGAGAGTAGCCTTATCCTTAGATCTACAGCACTCTCTCTCTCTCTCTCTCTCTCTCTCTAATACTATATATATTTACCCCTAAACATACACATTTTTATACACATTCGCCCATTTTGCAAACAGTTCACTTGGCACTCACTCCGACGAGTGACACCGTCCGCGCCTTTGCGTCAGATGGGTTAATTCCACCTTCGCCTCCCATTCCCCTATGTCTTGTGAAGGGGCAAACGCCCCCTGCATTTTGTTGAGCCTCACCCTCGCAAAGCTCAACCAGGGGATTAAAATTGTGCCTCACACACTCAACACACATATTTCCTGACCGCGCCTTTGCGACAGACGGGGTTAGTGTATTCCACACTTACAAAACTCGACACACAGGCTCCCCGCCCACGCACAAGCGACGAACGGGGCAGTGTATTTCACATTCGCACTCACAAACAACTCTAGTCAGCAGTCAGAGCAACAATAATACTAAAATAAGAAAATACCTTCCGGGCCTTAACACCGGGTTTACGAAACTCATCACCTCATCCACAAAAATATTTGCGACTGGAGCCCCCGTCCCAGACACCAGGCCCACAGCCACCCAACTATTGCTTCTTTATAACCACCGAACATTGGTAGGGGCCCGGTTCCCAGTATCCCCTTGGGTAACCCTTGACACACCCCTACTTCTCGCCCCGTTATTTCTACGGGTATTCCACCAGGGTCCCCATACCCTGTCATTGTCGCATTCCCAAGAGCTTCCCTTGGCGCCATATCCCCCAGGCTCACTCGTCCCGGCGATTACCTTTGTTCGAACGACACTGGCCGTCCTTGGCCCTTGTGCCGTCGACTCTCCGGTCCATTGCGACGACTTCTTGCGCACCTTGGGCGCTGTGCGCCCCCGGCACTCTCTGCGTGGTCTCCGCCACCTTGGATGCTTCTCCTTTGATTTGTGGACCCTTTCCTCGGTCCCCTGGGCGCCCACCTTAGCGGTCTCATCCACTTTAACACCCTCAACTTGTGTTGACCCGTGCCCTCTCAATTCTGGGGAAGTTTGCCCAGCCATTTGCGTGGGTCTGGCCTCTCCTCTCCACACGGGTGAAACCGACTTCTTGAGGCACTCAACTCCCCCACATAAATTTGCTTGAGGGTCTTTCCCCAATGACCCCATTGGGTTCCCTCGCTGTTTGGCGTTTAGCCTGGACCGCCTGCGGCCCCTTCTCCCTAATTGGACAGGACTCGTCCCTCCTGAAACTTTCCGACATTTCGTCGTGTATGGGCCATCCCTTGGACCATCGGATTGGTCCCCCCTGGGAACCTTCCCTTCCTTACTCGGTACGTTACCGAGTGCAATCGCCGGGGGCCCTTGCCCACCGACTTGAACTTTCTTTGCCCTCGTTAGGCCCTCACTTGGCCCCCTACCCCTGGACCATAACTCATCAGGGCTTGCCCTCACCCCTGGGATATTACCTATGACCAGGTCATACACAGGTGATTCAATGCACATGGCTTCCACTTCGCCACAAAAAATGGGGTATCCACCGTTATCCTCGCGATGGGGAACCTTCTAACGGTCCCATCTATCAAAATACACAAACGGTCGCGCCCCAACAATTGCTTGTCGTCAACCAGTTGCCTTCTAACCGCTGCAGAGGAGCACCCAGAATCCCGGAGCAGACGGATCTCCCTTTGTCCCACATACCCTGGGTACACTGGCATATTAACCTTCTCCTGCGAAGTTGTGAGCCTCTCACACATGCCACTTATTATCGGGACAACCTCCCCGCTTTCCAGCCTTAATTCTCCCTCTTGTGTACATTCCCGGAGGGGACTGTGTTCTGGACCGATAGTTTGACAGAACGCTGCCGTCTGTCTACTGGGCCCTGGATCTACGCGGTCACCTTGCTTCCAACCCCTTGGTGCTGCGTTCCCGGCCCCCTGCTGAGGTGGTCTAATGTTCCCAGTGGTCCTAACCTGCTTCTGCCAGCAGTCCCTGGCAATATGTCCCCGCTTGTTGCAGATGAAACAAGTTGTGTCTTTGGGGGCGTTCCCATTCCGGCTGGCCTGCAACGCAGGCGGATTGGGGTGGTGTTGCCTTACGAGTGCCATTGCCAACCCTTTTGCCCCACCCCTAGCCGGTTTGGGTGCGTTTACACTCCCACCGTGGGCCTCGATGTAGCGTTCTGCCACAGTTGCCATCTTATCATAGATGGGCGGACCCCTTTCCTTGATGAACAGGCCCAACTCCTTGGAGTATGTAGTTAAAAACTGCTCCCGGAGAACTAGATCTCGCAGGGCTCCATATGACTCATTCACTTCTGCGAGATCAGTCCAGCGGTCAAAGTACCGCCTAGCTCGAGCAAAATACTGAGATACTGTTTAACCCTTCTCCTGCTTAATTTCTCGGAACTTGGTCCGGAATCCTTCTTCAGTGAGCTGGTATCTCCGAAGGATGGCATTCTTCAGCTCACTGTAGTCGTTAAGAAGTGCAGGAGGCATACTTGTATAAGCCTCGAGGGCTTTACCTGACAACAAAGGGCTCAAGCACATAGCCCATGTGTCTTCTGGCCACATTTGACTGGAGGCAAAACGCTCGAACCTCTCCAAGTACGAGTCCAAGTCATCTGTGTTTTCATTAAAATGAGCGAGGTGGGGGCGTGGGGCATGAATTGCTACCCCTGCACTCCCGTCCCCTGAGCGCCGACTTTTATTCTCCACATCGGCTCTTGCTCTGAGGAGCTGTAACTCTCTCTCGTGCCTCTGTTGTTCGAGCTCTCGTTCTTCCTCTCTTGCCTCCCTTGCTAATTGGGCTTCCCTCTCTCTCGCCTCATTTGCTAATCGAATCTCTCTCTCTTTCGCCTCTCTTGCGTCTTTCTCACGCTCTCGTTCTAACTGAATCTCTCGCTCTTTTGCCTCCCTTACTGCTTGGGCCTCTCTCTCCCTTGCGTCATTACGTAAGGCAATATCCTTGGCCTCACGTTTCTGCTCATCTTTAACGAACTTCTGAAGTTCGGCCCCCTCAAGGCTCATTTCCTTGCCTAATGACACCAGTTGGGCGAGGGGTGTAACAACGTCCATTTTGATTTTTTCTTTCTATCTTCAACACTCGTCAGAAAGAATGAAGAAGGAAAAGAAAGAAAGAAAAAAAATATGGCAATTGATCCTAATTTACCTCTGTAATTTAACGTAATCAAACGCCCCAAATATTCTGAAACCTACCGCAGTTATAGTGGCTATTAAGTATCCTCTTGGGGACTACTGTATTGCGATATTAAACCCTTGAACGGCATCAGCTGACCGAGCGCGTCAATACATAAACAGAACCGCCGTTAAAATAAAACAAAATTTCCATATAGCCATTTTTTACCTTTTAGAAATATCCTGGTTAGCGCTCGTCAATCAATGTCAGGGACACCTGAGGCCCTGTAAGGCCTGGGCTGACGTGGGGTTATTTAGTCCCGCTGATGAAATTGCGGGAAAATTAGACCGACGTGGAGAGTCGGAATCCTGGTGCCGCGAACTCGGCGCTGGGAGCTGAGTTCGACCGGCGCTGTGATTTCTCGTCTGCCAAATTGGCCTAAGATAGGTTCGATTTCCGTTAGGTGTGATTCCTAATCACTTCAGGCTGCGTAATTGAAAGAATGATTTAAAGTAACAACGATTCTTTTATTTACACATAAAAATAAAGCCGTTTCAATATTTCAACAATCAACAATTCGATTCTTTTCACAGAAAATGGGTTGCTAGGGTTAAACAATTCTCAACAATTATATAGTCATTCTATAGCCCTGTACTGGCACTATAGTCTACACACTGGAAATGTTACTGCCGTGAGCTCGCCATAAGAGCTTCACAAATCTGAAATGTTATTACCGTGAGCTCGCCATAAGAGCTTCACCCGCTTAGGCTCAAATGTCAACGTCTGCGCGTAACTGTACCTCTGGGTGTCGGAGGGTTCCGACCAGCAATGTTTGTCATCTATAAAGCCACCGTACTTCTGATTTGGGTCAGATATTGTCTACTCATACCTTATGTGCCTTTTGAAAGTCCTCCGTGAAAGTCCTATTGAAATATTCACCGTTCCTGGTTGAATTCACGATTCACAAATGCCCATTTTTTGTGCTAGGGCGATATTGTCACTCACACCGATCTCCAGTCGGTATCACGATGCTTCAAAACAGACTACTCCAAACGCAATCAGTCTGATGCTTCAAAGGGTTAATACGCACAATACAATTAACCTACACTTCTGACTATTGCAGGCTGATGCCTGCTACTCGACAATCTAAACTTTAACGTGTCACCTTGGTTTTCCTTCTCAACGAATTTGGCACTTTAGCCGCCTATCAACCTTAAGCTAAATCAATCGTGGAATGCCCTCTCTGGCGATTCCAGCCGTTTCAGGGTCCTGTGATCGATAGTACCCCTATGCCAGGAAACAGAGTCCGCCTGTCCTGGACTTCACTAACGTGTGTGACCCCAAGTGTGTGTCTAATGCTCTGCTCTTCAAGGTATATATACTTTTTACCCTAAACTGTCAGGTGGACAGACGCCCATCTGTCCACCTGTCAAAACGGTGGGAGATGACATATATCGAGGCAGAATCAGTACAATTCATCTCGCGCGTGACTTAACGGTGATTTCACTTGTCGAGACAACCGATTCGTTTCTGCCAGTCATTGTCATGATAGACATTTCTATCTTTTAGAATCTCGTTTCTCAATTGGCCGTGACGATATTCTGCTACCAACCGGTTACGTCTCGTAAGACTCACGACTACTGTATAAATTAAATGAGATTAGACCTTATCTAACATACGGTTTCTCCCCTGGGTCCAGGCGCTGAAGCTGGATATACACCACGTGTGTTTTTTTCCATGTCCAGCTTCACAGAGAAGTGAAATTCACGTAGGGTTTTCGCCTTGATCTTTTGAACTTACAATATTATTAAATATGAGGCCCCTTGCCCCTATATTTAGGCTGGCTTTGCCCTGACAATGGGATCCAACTGATCTCATCTGCTAAACTGCTTGCCAGCTATCATTCGAAGAAACCGGCAAGAAGATTGTGAATGACTGTTTTGGATTCCATTGTATTTTCCATCCAAAACATCCCAATCCCGAAATCGAATCATTAAGAAGTTTAGTGTCTGTTCCATGCCTAATCACATTACTCCCGCCCCCACGCAACACGTTGGGTCTCATAATTGCTGAGAAAGAGGCTGTTGAATACCTTACTAGAGAAAGAGTATTGATATTTGGGGGGGAGTATATGAGAATCTCACGCCGTCTAACCCCCCCCCCCCCCCCCCCCCCCCCCATCCACGAACACACACTCACAACTCAGATGTTTCTTGCGGCTTCGACATTGTATGGGGGTGGTACATTGGTTATAAGAGTGTTTTGGCTCCACTCCTTCCCTCCCCTCCCCTCCCATCCCCTCCCCTGTCGATGGGAAGCTGCCTGTACGTTTATTTGCTAGACAGAAATCAGGGGTAACCGGTTTGACATGGGTGTAAATTCACAGCAACATTCGAAGCACGAAAGGTCAAGAGGAGAGGTGTGTGGCATGCGGGAGAAGTAGCATGTCAATTCTATTATGACTTTGTGCGGTTGTAGAGTCTTTTTGAAAAGTGGGATTCATCGCCGGGATTTTTTCACATACCCATTAGCACTGTGTCTAACAGTTCAGCTGTAGATACTATTCACTGAAGTAAAACCAAACTGAGGAGAAAAACATGAAACGACAATGTCCTGTCTACTTACACTGCTGAATGTAGACTGCCCATTGATCTGATGTTTGAGAGATAGTGACGGGCTAGATAAATTACACTTCATTGGTGGGTGCAGGGTGTTTCCAGCCTAAACGGAGTGAGAGGATAAAAACAGTTTTCTGCTGTTCCCTCCACCTCATTTCAATGGGAGAACATTTTGTTTTTCTCTCCACTCCACCTCATTTTATCTCGTGTTAAGTCAAAAGTGTGTATCATCCATAAGTAAAGTCCAAAATCTTCCCGGGAGGGAGGGGGGTGGTCAGTGGCGTAACCACGGTAGACATGCCCCTCTAAAAATCACAGTGCCCCCCCCCCCCCTCAACTTAAAGCATCAGGGGGTCCCAGATTCAGTCACAGGTCGTTGAATTTTCAAAATTTTCTCGAGCAGTCCCCCCCCCCCGAACCCCCACCAATGAGAGAGGTATACCGAGGTATACCGTAGGCCTGAGGTGGGGCTGGTATGGTCCTCCCATTGGCGAGAGTTCACGGGAAACCCCGTACCCCCACAAATGAAAGGGTCATACTCACTCCACCTCAGGTCTACGGTCTTCGGATATGCCGACCTGCCCCCCCCCCCCCCCCCCACCCAAGAAAAAAAAGTTAGGAAATCCTAGCTTGACCCCCTAGGGAAAATTAACTTTTCAGGCCAATCAGAGGACCCTGAGTACCTGTTTAAGGTTTAAGTACCCGGTGAATGAAGCATAACTTGGTCAAAATGACCATAGAAATATCAGAATGAGAGTGCATGAAGCAGTGGAATTTTAGGTATGAATGTATATAGGGTGGACATTTTCTAGAAAAAGTGTGAAAGGGGTGTCCACCACCCCCCCCCCCCCCCCCCCATCCCACCTCAACCGTGGGTAATCCGCTGTTTGTGTGATAAACAATCTTCTTTTTATTTTAAACTTCTATCGAAAATATTGGAAAATTTCCTTTTCATTTACCACCCACAGCATGGAACTTATTCCTCGATCCTGCACTGATATGTGAACGCGTGGGATCCAGTAGCTCTAGGATAAAGAAGCTTCCTTGATTCTCCACATTGATATGTAAACGCGTGGGATTCGGTAGCCCCAGGATGAAAAAGATTTTACGACAGGATGTCGTATTTATGATTTATCACACCAGCAACTTATAATAAACGCAAATTAAAGTAAAAACATGCGGATATTTCACATCTATGCACATAAACGCGTAATGCAGCACGTCTGCTAGGCATCTAACACATAAATATCAGTTAATTCGTCACTTGAGCTGCTCACCCTTCTCCATATAAAACATTTGACTGATTCGGTTCACTTACATGATGTGTTACCATGAACTACACCATGCTCGAATAGGTACTTGCAACATTACAGTTTATGTTCGCAGCTTCAAGCACAGACCGTCGAAGGATCATTCTACTTGTATACTCTGGAGATGGGAATTTTCCGAAAAAAAACTGAACCGATACCTATACCATGGGGATACCGAAAACCCACACCGAACCAATCGCTGAATACCGAAACTGTCTGAATGTTCAAGTTTTTCTACCTTCACTATTTATAAGTCCCTGTTGAGACTTGATATATAGAGGATATGGAATGAGTGTTTTTCTCATATAATATTTATGAAACGAATCTAAGAATTTTCCGTTTGGGCGAGCCTCTGGCGACCCCAAACGGAAAATTCGGACGAGTTTCATAAATATTATATGAGAAAAACACTCATTTCATATTCTATTCATCATGACACACACACGCACAAATTAGCCACTTCGTGTGACTTTTTAACCCATCACCTATCTTGTGTTGCAGACAGCACTTAGAAAAAACATCCCCGTATAACTAAATATTTTCATTTTTGCTTCCAAAACATAGATTATGACCCCTCATTGGAACGAGCGCGACAAGCTAGTTCCAGTGAGGGGTCATAACCTATGTTTTGGAAGCAAAAAGTGAAAATATAAAAAGACATTGATGGGTGTTTTTCTTGTATTGCGCTAGACGGTTTTTGCCGTTACGTTAGGTAAAAGATTAATACAATATAACCCACCCTAAATAGGACAGATAACGTAAATTCTCCCTACTGAAATTATGCAAATGTGACCCAGTTGTATTTTGTTTAACCAATCAAATTGTCCTGTTTTGAAATTGACCAATGAAAGCTCCCAACTAATTATGCAAATTATGAAAATGTGACCCAGTTGTATTTTGTTCAGCCAGTCAAATTGTCTAGTTTGAAATTGACCAATGAAATTTACGGAAGAGTTTATTTATCACTGATTGATATGAAAACAAAATATCAAATGTTTTAAAGTGAACAAAACGGACGAGTCATATGATAAAAGTTGATAACAGTTGAAAGGTTCATTTTCATGAAAAAAGTGACTGATTTTCTTTTCAGTTTGTTTTATTAACCCTCGATGGATTGAGCATCTGTTCCGAATTCCCACTAGACTACAACATGCACATGTCCAATTGCTTATTAGTGATTTCCAGTCCAAACTTGACTCGAAATCACAACCCGGGTGCTTTGTCTATTGTCAGTGGGATCTCCCTCCTAAAGATGCCATGGTCAGGGCACGTGCTCCGAGATCGTAAAAGCCAGAAATAGGTCTTTAAATATTAAGGTGCATTTAGAACAAGTCACAAAGGTGCTGTAGATATGATTTAGGGTTGTAAAAGAATGCCCTGCTGAGATCATTGCCAGTGTCAATTATAGCGTTGTGGTAGAATGATACTACAACAACTTATTCTGTTTTCGTTATGTGAATTCCTCTTTAGAACCATCAGCTTAATCTAAGTCACGTCAGATACTGAATACCGAACCGATACCGAGGTATACCTCACTAAAAATACCGAAATCGATATCGAACTCAAAATTCCAATACCGCTCATCTCTTGTATACTCCAGCGTCTCAGTGGTGTTAACCCTTTACCCAACGTAACGGCAAAAAGTCGGCCAGCGCAATTCACAAAAATCACCAATTAATTTTCGTTATTGTTTTCATTTTTTTGTCTCAAAAACATAGGTTATGACCCCTCTTTGGAACGAGCTCGACGAGCTCGTTGCAACGAGAGGTCAAAACATATGTTTCTGAGACCAAAAAAAGAAATAAAATAGTTATTCAAGAATTATATTTGCAAGTGTCGTCTGCTTTTCATGTTAGATAAAGGGTTAAGCTGCTCGTAAGCTTCTCTTGTGTGGTTGCCCTGTCCCTTTGGTACTTCATCGAATCCGTTGGCTTGCGTTCGTAAAATTTTATTGAAACAACAACATATTTTCTTAAGGATGTCCACGTTTCAAGCTCTCCATTGGCACTGAAAAGAATGGTCTCATTCTCCGTAGTCACTTTGCTCTTCCTCTATTTGGGTATAACTTTATTGCTCTTGGGTGACATCGAAACCAACCATGGCCCAGACGCAATCAATTCATGCCATAATTAGAATACTGTAAAAAATGATTCATCTCAACAAACTGATCCCAAACCCAAACTAGATACTGTCCAATGCGAACCGCCACCCTCGTCATATTTTCGGGATTGGCTGAGACATGACTGCACAACAATGATCTCGCACCCGATGTCCTTCACAGGGGTTCCAAGAAACATTGCGATTCAACCGCTTGACTAGGAGAGGTGGGGCTGCCATCTACATTAAGGAGGGTATCTCATTTAGACTCAAACCTGACCTTGAGATGCTGAATACAGTGTGGCTGTGGGAGGAAAGATTTACAAAATAAAAAGTCATTATTGTCAGGGGTTTTCTACCGTCGACCCAACAGTTCTCTGGAAATATGGGTTGTTACAAGTATACATATCGCAGGGAGACGTCAATTGTCAACTTAATTATTACGGGTGACTTAAAATGACAACCAAGAGGTTCCCCGAAAGGTAGGTTTTATAAAATAATCATCCCTTTTAAAGACAGCTTGTGAATGAGCCAATATGTTTGACCGAGTCTAATCTTCGATAGATCTCTTCGCTGTCAGTGACACATTCGACGTGAAAGCCTGTGAGGTCCCTCCTTGAACCCTGACATGAGCCGCTACCACTGCCTATTATATAATGAAGTCGAATTTATTTTTAAAACGGCCTACTCTCTCCTTTAACCCTTTACCCAACGTAACATCCAAAACCGGCTAGCGCTATTCACAAAAATCGTCAATTAATTTTCATTATTTTTTTTCATTTTCTGTCTCAAAGACATAGGTTATGACTCCTCTTTGGAACGAGCTCGTCGTGCTCGTTCCAATAAGGGGTCATAACCTATGTTTTTGAGACAACATTGGAGTAGAATCCAGTGGCCGGTCGAGAGTTGGTTCCTGCTTCATGTCACAGATGATCGCACGAGAGCGTGGAAGTCTCGAAATACTGCTTACGTGCCCAGGAACATCAGACCTACTGTTCCTTATGGTAGAGGGTGAATCGTGATCTGGGAATGCCTCTCTCATGATTGCAAACTTGATGTGGTGACTGTACGTGGGAAGCTCAATGTCATCAGTACATCCGGAACATACTCAGTACGGTTGTCATGCCTCATTTTGACAAACCACTTATTGCCTACTCGCCCTGTAATCATGGACGACAATGCAAGACCATATCGCCCCCTGCCGTGAGAGCATTCCTTCAGAACAATGCTATTACAACACTACCTTGACCTGTAATGAGCCCCGATTTGAATCCCTTAGAACTCATCTGGGACTTTCTTGGGCGCCGTGCGCAAGCAAGGGATCCGCCTGTACAAAATTTGGTCGATTTTGAAGCTGCATTGGATGAGGAGTGGCAGCAGTTGCAGCAGAAGTCCACAATCACAAACATTTAGGAGTTATGCAGAATGGTACATGTACACGGAACGACCACACTGCTGCATGTGCTGTGCGCACCTTGTGCATTTTCACATAAGCACATATCGGCACATCTGGCATGAACCCGTGTGCTCCATGTCATATGCAAACATTGTACACAAGCGTACCTGGGCACCACCAACAGACTGTTTCTTATATGTAGCGTGCAGCAGGTTAAGGGAATGTAAAGACCAATACGGGCTTAGATGAACGGAGCAATCTGGTTGCACCTGTTAAAGGCCTGACCGAAAGCAGAGTCGAGCCAGGGCAGGTCATAGCTAGGAAGTATGAAGTTGTTGTACAAGTCAGTAGTAGTTGTGCTAAGCTGTAGGAATGGTAGAAGACTATGGTATTGGGTGCCTACAATTCCTTCGGATCACACGATAGATGATGGTGACTATGGCCAAGTAAGCAGTGATGGTTTAAGATCTTTGATGGTCTAGGGGTAGCTAGCCAATCCGTGCCAAATAAATAGTTATCGGGTTGTTTGTGGTAATTCTACGAATAATCCAAGGATTTGGGGAAAATTGAGCCAGAAAAAAGTACTTCAATTTAAAAGAATGCACCTAATAGCACTACGTGCTATTATTATAAGCCCGAAATGGGGCTTCGGCGAGGCCATTTAGGTAGTTTTTGGTGATTCGGAGTGATTGTCGGGTCTATTTGGGAAATTAGATACACTCGAGTTGAATCGAACATACCCTCCAAACATACTCCCGTCCTATTAGGGGATTTGGGGTCACAGAGCTACTACTTGCCACCACATTAACTAAGATGGCTGCCTCCAGTGTACAAAATGGACGACGGAAGCACTATCACCACAACAAAATACGCTGCGCATTCGCATTGACACCTCGTATCTCAATAAGCATGGGCACACCTCACGCAATGATGGGATCAGCACCGGCCTAACATTAAAATATCTTTTCAAGACAATCGAATACGGAATCTCGTTTGAAATATTTAATGACAAGAATAAGGACTTGCACCATCTTGTGAAAGACAATATCGTCGGCAGACCATCCATCATCTTTAATCGGTACCACGAAAAGAATGTGACTAGACTGAGATCTGCAAAATATAGGGACAAAAGCAAACAATGATCTGGTATCGTTGGATTCGATATGAATGCACTTTACCTGTCAGCATTGATGCAAGAAATGCCTACCAGTTGTTATATCCGAAGGAGAGAGAACACGAGTTCAAGCCTGAGTAATCGCAAACCTATGGACATATGGCTCACCAATGGATGGAATATATTGCTGCAAGAGATTATTATTATTTATTTACATCCGGCATCAGTTTAATAGTGCTAAAAAAGAGAGTCGGAAGACGGCAATAAGCAGTGGATGGTTGGTCCAAGACGACTCCGATGCAACTGTACACCAATTTCACGGATGTTTCTAGCACGGCCATCAATGTGCTTTGACTGTGAAGAACAGGGTGCCTGTTTTCTTCAATACAGTTCGACAGAAAACAATGGCAGAGCTCAGAGACGACACATCCCGAAACTCCAAATACATCACAGATATCGGATATAAGTTCGTGTTTATGGAAATTTGAATGGCGTCAGGTGAAAAAGACTCTTTCTGACTTGAAGATGTTCCTAAAAAAGCTTTCAACTTCTCAGTTGATGGAAGAATGGCAATGGATGAACTAATTGGGACAATTCGTGCCAACAGACTTTTCGGCTTGGTTGAATGTGACATCCATGTTATAGATAGCTGGAAACAACATTTTGAAGAGATAACACCCATCTTCAAGAATATCAGCATATCAGGATCGGGCATCTGACACCATTTGAGAACCTACTCTGAAGAATATAAAATTGTGAACCAGCCAAGACGGGGTTTGACCGGTAGCTACTGCCGAGAGAAGATCTGACACCATCTGAGAACCTACGCTGAAGAAAATATAAGTGTGAACCAGCCAAGACGGAGTCTGACCGGTAGCTCCTACGGAGAGAAGATTCTTCGACACCCCTCTTAAAGTGCCACCTTGAACACGGAATGCAAGTTAGCCACATATACTACTCAACGTTTGCTAAGCACCAAGTGTATCCAACTACCTGTTTTACGTTTTAGTTGAAATATTGTTATGAAAAGTGTATATATTTTATATTTAATTATATCTTTAATGATTTAAGTACAGAAATTAAGATTTTGTTTGTGTTTGACATTATTTTTTAGCGTTTGAATACGATAACTATGGAAAATGGATATTTGAAGAAAGAGGAAATTTTTCAATTTGCCAAAAAGTTGACGAAGCGAACTGCTATGGGTTCAATATCGAGTATGAGACAGATTACTGTTAATTACAGCTTGACAACGCCTTCTCGTGCTCCCAATCAGGTTCCAGATGGTCCTTTGCAGGATGTTATTCCATTCTTGGACCAGCATGGCACCAAACTCCTGGACACTTCTTGGCTGGACGGGCTGAAATTGCAAGCTGCAACTCATTCCTGACATGTTCAATTGGATTGAAGTCAGGGGATCCTGCTGGCCAGTCCATACGCTCAATCCCCTCCCTCTATCGGTACTCCCCGACAGCATGGGCAACATGAGGACGGATATATAGTCCATCAGAATGAATCTATCAACCATTCCGCCTGCATACAATCTGACGCGGACATCCGGTATCTCGTCAATATACCGCTGTGCGGTCAATCTACCACGTTCAAGGGCACAGAGCTCTGTACGTCCGTCCCTGCTGATGCCGCCCGGACCATGATTGACCCTCCACCATAGCGGTCATGCTCAGCAATGTTGGCCGCATGGAATCGCTCTCCTGGTCTTCTCCATATCCCAGACCGCCTATCTGCGTGGTCTAGGCAGTACCTTGACTCACCTGTAAAAAGGACAGGTCGCCAATCTTCTCTGGTCCATCCAACGTCGTCCATGACCCATCCATATCGCGCCTGGCAGTGGTTCTGGGTCAGAGGAATGCGAATACATGGTCTTCTCGATCGGCGACCACATTCGTGCAACCTTGCCTGGATAGTCTGCGTTGCAACATTTACCCTGTATGCATTCTGAAGGTGACTGCGAAGCTGGGTTGCTGTGGCAAAGCGGTTCCTACCGGCCTGAATGATCCAAAACCGGTCTTCAGCTGCAGATGTTGCCCTGTCTCTGCCACCACCATGCCGACTTACTGGTGTGCCATACTGCTGAAATCTTGCCCAGGCTCTGGTGATCGCCGTATGGTGCACAACAAGGGCTTCTCAAACCTGACGATGGGTAGCCCCTTGCTCCACCATCCCTACAGCCCGCCACATTTCTGCTTCAGACAAATGTCTTCTTACATTTACATTCGCCATATTCAATCATAAATCGCAAGGGATTGTGTTAAAATGAAGATTGAATACCCTACACATGCCATGTACATGTAGCCAGTGCACGAAAATTTCATGAAAATCAAGGGGTACATGCTTTCCATGACTGTCACGAAAAGTCTGCCTATCAAGAGAGCTAATGTAAACACTGAGGACCATCTCAATATATTCCTCAATAATATCCACCAAAAATATCGCAAATACGTCACAAGCAAATTTCACAATGATGTGTCAAATATTTGGTGCTAAGCAAACTTTGAATAGTATTTATCAAGTGATCCAGTACCAGTCGCACGCATGTTTTCGGAGGTTTTGGTGATCAGGTGTTAGATGCAGGACTAGCTGGGGATGCCGACCCTAACAAATCAATAGTGGCTGATACAATGATGTTACTTGGAAACAGTGGATATTGAAAAAATCGTCACGAACAAAGACGACCATCGAAATGTTGTTTATGTGACGAAAACGACGTGTCAAGCAGCATTGAATGAACATGGCTTTCCATAAGTTGAGCAAACTAAGCGAAGATCTATATGAATTGGAGATGAATAAGCATGCAATGACACTGGACTTGTGTACCAGTACGTCAAGCACAGAATGTTGTAATTCTTCTGTGATTTCCTGGGTGTCTCTGTTGATCTCGAGATCTTGAATTATGTGAATCAGATACCGACAGTTTGCATATTGCCTTAACAAAACCTTCACTGGAAGTAGTTGTCCGTCCGGAGAAAAAAAGAATGATTCTACCAACATTGGCATAAATGGTTACTATCTGAGGCACGCAGCGTTCACAAAGAAGACTTTGTGAAAATGAAAATACAAAACGAAACCTGGGGTACCTCGTCCCTGTTGTACTCAAAAACAGAAATTTGACAAGAGAACGCCTGGATTCTTTAAGGTTGGATGTCAGGGTGATGGTATTATTGGATTGCGTAGCAAGACTTACTACTCGTCGGCTGAGTGCTAAAATGTTCTATGTCCCAGAGAGGAGCTGTAAAGGTATCAATAAACGTCAGAATGATCTCACCAAGAAGAAATATCTCAAGGTACCCAAAACCCAACAGGCTGGCAGTGGTATCAATCCAGGTTTCAGAATGACTGATAACAGTACGTTTAAAAATACATAGAGTAAAGATGTTTAATCCTACTTCTACCCGAAACGAAAAGTTAAAGAAGATGGTGTGACGACAGACCACTGGATATACAGATATATGGCAATGACAATGAACTATTTTGCCGCAGCTCCATAGCAGGGCTTGCATTTTCACCAGGCCTATCAGCTTAGGCCTCAAAACATTTCTCAACAGGCTGATCAGTCAGCCTGGTCGCCATTCTATCAAGCAGACAAATGCATTTGCCACAGTTTATGTAATCTGCGAATCAGCCCTGAATAGTACAAATCAGGCCGTGTAGCCCGTTTTATCTGGCCTATTCATCAGCCTGGCCACGGTTCTAAAATGCAAGCCCTGCCATAGATGTGACAGTTGTTAGGGATGATAAAACTCATGGGGAATATATTCATTCCTATTATTCTGTATATTGGAAATGCAACTGTATCATATTAAAAATATTGTAACCTTACTGTTTCTGGAATATTGTTGGACAAAACATAATGTATTAAACCTTGAAAAGTCTTTTCTTGTGTACCTATTTTCGTTTCTTCGCGGGTTGGGACGCGCATGCACAGTAACACCATACATCACAACATGACCGCTACTGTGATAACCTACATGGAGTTTGGGGGCAACTATGACGTCACTTCCGGGTCCATAAGCGGAGTTCATAAGAAGGGAGAAGATCTGCGTATGATGTACAACTTACATGCCTTCGCCTTCTGAAAAGGTTCAGTTACAACCGAAATTCTACAACAAATCCAAAACAACCCGAAAACGTTATTAAGAAGAGCCTTAGCCCTGTCAATGAAGACTCGAATAACGATGGCGAGCGATGCCTAGGTCAAGGTTTGGACTGATCACGAATGGAGTGATGACACCGCAATGGAAGCGAACATTATACGCTTCTCTAACTACGTTACTGATTATTGGGTTGAAGGAAGTCACGGATTTAGCCTCTGGAATCACCGCCACACTATTGGACCGAGGACAACAAATCACGTATATTTGTCTGTCAACTTTTGTTATGAATCTGTTTGTTAATTAATTAATAACAATTTGTTGCGGTTCTCGGGTAAGAAGGCCTTGGGTACTCCTGTGCTCCCAGCTGCCTCCCTATAGCCACATCTCTTCTTTCCTCCCAACATTCGGAGACGATCTGCTTGATGGCATCCCGGGTCCCATTTTCCCCAGTCTCTCCGATAAGCATACTGCCCCTCTCCTTTGTATCACCCACTAACATATATCCTTCATTCTCCCACCCCACTTCCCTATTATACTTACACTGTTAGACTGGTATTTTGGACATTCTACGAGAAAGTATTCCAGGATCTCCACGACGCGTAAATGAACCATCTGTCAACGACTGAGTGTCGTGAAGAAAACAATTGTCACCTAATTTCCACCTGCATGTGTTTTGAATCAGATAAAGTCATATGCATTTTTGTTCCCAGATGCTTTTGGTACTTACGTCATCTACAAGGGATTGTTTTCGACAGGTATTTATTTCTCTGCACTGATAACCGGTTTTCATTTAACAAGAAACCACCTCGAAGTTTTAGGTCTCTTCCATAACAGATACCGATGGCTCACTTAAGACATCTTTTGATTCTAACTCTTGTTTACTGTTCTATACACTTCAATGAAGGTATGTTTATAATTACAAAGATTAATTGCGAATGTTTAGCAGATCGAGAGAGAAGTGGAGAAATCCAAGCTTGAAACAACGAACCAAGCTCAAAAGCCACCAGTCAAAACTTGATCTGTAAGGACTTCGACGGTATTATTACCTGGAATCAGTCTGGTTTTTAACCCTTCAATCAACGTAACGGACAAAACGGGCTAGCGTTATACTCAAAAATCGCCAATTAATTTTCATTATTTTTTCATTTTTTGTCTCAAAAACATAGGTTATGACCCCTCATTAGAACGAGCTCGTCGAGCTCGTTCCAAGAAGGTGTCATAACCTATGTTTTTGAGACAAAAAATGAAAAAAAATAGTTATTCAAGAATTGTTTTTTTGTTGCATGTGTCGTCTGCAAAAATGTAAGGTAAAGGGTTAAATAGTTCATCGCCTATGTTTAGATATAATCGTCAGAGATATTTCACTTGGTCTGAAAAGCGAGCCTACGGTTCGATTTTCCGACTAACTGAAATATTCCAGACGACTGAATATAAAAAATACCATTTTCTTTGAATCAAAACAAGAAAAGTTTCTCGATCGCGGCTTAATTTGACCGATTTTTTGTGACATTATTATTATGAATGATGACTCACCACACCTGAAGTGATTACGTCGCGTCGTTCCACTATTTGTGTTATTATATTGATGTTTCCAAGAAGAAATGAATGCTATGAATACTATTCATTGGAAGAGCTATAACAGGAGCACGAAAGAATATCTGTGTATCTTCGTGAGTAAAGGAACGTCAGATTTATTTATTTATTTATTTATTTATTTATTTATTTATTGGTGTTTACGGTCACATATTTATGAACAATGGCTAATCGTGACAGTTTTACGAGTGGAGGAAGCCGGAGTACCCGGAGAGAACCACCTAGCATCGACGAGCAACTGTCAGCTCTTCAACATTGTAACTCTGTTCAAGCTCCGCTCGAGTAGGGTTACAGCGGTTGAAGACATGTGCTCCATCGACGTGCAGTACGCCTCAGAACACGGCGTCATCGTGCCCCCATTTAGGCAACCGGGATAAAGTGCCTTGCTCAAGGACACAATGCGGGTCGTCCCGAACGGGGATCGAACTCAGCACCTCTAGTATAGCAGTTCAACAGTCTACCACTGAGCCACCGCGCTTTCAAGGGACGTCACATTAAACGAACGAAAGTCTGCGCTCAAATTTCTAGAAAAGTGGGTAAACAAATAGCCCATAACAGCGACGAATTCCAAACAGAATTAGACTGGTGCCTGGAAGTTTGACAGCTAAATTGATCACACAAATTTCCGATTTACCACTTAATTGAAGTTCTCAGGCCAACGGTCTAATTGTGTTCGGAATTGTTTGTTTACCCACTTTATGAGAAAATTTACGCGCAGAAGATCGTTGATGTAATGCGATGCGCCTTTAATCACAAAGATACGCATTTTTCCTTCCTGTCGCAGTTAAAGATATTCCAATCAATATGTATTTAATACCCCTTGAAAACATCTTGATATTAACATAATTTGTGGAACTATTTGGCGTATTTATAACACCACGGCTATGAAAGGTCTGTATTTCTAATTGATCAAATCAAGTCTTGATTGAGAAACATTTCTTGCCAAGGTTCACAGAAAATGAATCTATAAAATTTTTCAGATTCCATGTTCAGGAATATATCAGTTGATCGCAAAAGCGTACCGTGGCTTGCTTTTCCAATCAACTTTAAATTCTCAGACGAGTGAATCTAGACATATGCGTTGGACTATTTGGGGGCCAGGCCGTGATTCTAGGCCATAACAGGGTCGAATGTCCTACAGAATTAGATTGGTGGCCCTAGAGTTTGCACTTGACTAAGAGGACTGGGCCAACCAGGTTGGTTGGCTGGTCCAGGATGGCCGCCGTAGAGTGGTCACTTTCCACAGGTGGGCAATATTTCCATTGACATAATAATACTAGATTCCAAACACTAATAAGAGGAATAAACATAAAATTTTCGACATATCGTCCCCTGAGTTCCAATGTGTTCTTTGTGCCTACTGGCACATAGAACACATTGGAACTCAGGGGACGATACGTCAACTTGGAACTCTTGGCTGCAACATACGCACTAACACCACGTATTACTATGGATATGACGTCATACCATGGGCGCTCACGCGGGCTACCATAACAACCCAATATGGTGCCATAGGGCCACGCGACATGACGTTACTTCTGAGTACCCCCACCGAGACCCCACAAAAAGGGGTCGTCCAGCCCCTAACATACTATGCCTACTAACATTCGACAAGAGTCCGGTGATATTTTCCCACCCATACACAATACATGCTTTCGTCGAAAAAAGTTTCAATTACAACAGAAATCCCACGACAAATCCGACAACAACCATAAAACGTTATTAAGAAGAGCGTTAGCCCTACCAATAGCTCGTATAACGATGATAGGTGATGTCTAGTTCGAGGTTTGGACTGATTACGAAAGGAGTGATGACACCGCTACGGAGGTGAACATTACACGCTTCTGTGACTAAGTTACTGATTATTAGGTTGAAGGAGGGAAGTCACCGACTTGGCCAATGGAATTAATACCACACTATTGGACCGAGGACAACAGTTAATTAATTAATTAATTAATTAATTAATTAATTAATTAATTAATTAATTAATAACACCCTGACATCTGATTTGTTGCGGTTATCAGGTGAGGAGAACTTGGTTACCCCTTTGCCCACAACTGCCCCCTCACAATTACCATGCTCTTCTCTCCTCCCAACACTAGGAGACAAAATGCTTGTACCCCACTATCCATGTTATTCATGGCTGAATTATAGAAAAATTCAAGATTGTGCAGGGATTTAACCTCAACAGGTTTTAATCAAAAATCTTGTAGTATTCTTTACAAAATTTTATTGTAAAATTAAATTGTTAAAGTTGGAAAATGGGACATGGTGTCTCGATCGGATCGCGACTATGTCGTGACACAATCGAAATTTTATCTCCTATTTCCCTAAATTCCGATAATGGCGTCACATTGGTACGTCACAGTATCTCGTGAAGGTAGTATTGCAGGTATCGTTTTGGGCAAAAGTAATTCAAAACAGTGAAAGTTTGATGAGCCATATTTAATTGTTTACGTAGGGTTGCGCTTGCGCCAGATTCATCATCCACAGGTGGGACGCCCTTGATTCCTTCTTGCAAATATATATATATATATATATGTATATACCTCAATATATATATATATATATATATATATATATATATATATATATATATATATATATATATATATATATATATATATATATATATATATATATATATATATATATATATATAGATGTATCCCTCGTATCCGTGTTAACGCATTTGTTGCAAGACGGACCTATTATTAGGGGTGGGTCCCTCCTCCTCCATACCATTGCAATGTATGATACAAGTTTCTTCCTGCCAACTTTCGACGCTTTCGTGGCAGGAAGGGCTTGTCTTTTGTCTTGTGAGTGCCACGGTCTTGTATCAATGGTACACAATTCTTGATGAATCTTGCGAAACTCGCACTTCCCATGAGCAGTCCTTGCTGCGAAATGAGAAAACGTAGAAGTCAATACACCGGCTCAAGTGTGCCCCAAACATTGGTGATAGAGTCCCCCTCAACTATTCATTTTATACTGATAGTCCACTACGTGTAAAAAGATAATCTTCGACTTTTTAAGCAGCCTAGAAACTCTACTGCTATATAAACACTTTAGTTATTTTGTATATATTTTATCATCTTCATCTCTCTTTTAGTGTCTCTTGTATCTTTTTCTGTCACGTCTGAAACTTCAACACTCTTTACTCTAGACTATATCATTTGTTTTTATGCCAGCTTGAATACATTTTGCATCCGATATTACAATTATATCCCATGTGCTCACTTGATCTATACCGTGCCCGGATAGGGAATTATAACCATGCAGTTTATTCTAGCAGCTTAAGGCACTGCCTGGCGAAAGATAGATCTACATGCATCTTAATTTACTTGTTCTTGCGTCTCAGTGGTGTCGATCTGCATGAAAGCTTCACTGTCATGTTTGCTCTGTTCACTGGGCAATCCAATGTGCTTATTGACCCCCACTCTGTAAATTCTACTGAACTAATTCCACATCGCTACAGTTCCTTGAATGCTTCGAAGGCTTTGTCATTATTAAAAGTAGCAACTACTTCTTTCCTATTATCGTCGTTTTTCTTCTTTCTGACCATAAGCTTATTATTGTCCGGTGACATTGAAAGTAACCCTGGTCCAAATTCTCTTAATTCAGATCACAATCAGAATACTCTAAAAATTGTTCATCTCAACATTCAAAGCCTCAAACCTAAACTGGATATTGTACAATGTGAATTTGCACCACTTCATATTGTGGCCTTGAGTGAGACATGGCTTCATAACAATGACACCTCATCCGATGTCCAACTCCATGGGTTCCATGAACCATTGCGATGCGATCGCTCTTCAAGGGGAGGTGGGGTTGCCATTTACATTAAAGAGGGTATTTCGTTTCGACACAGATCGGATCTTGATACACCGAATACGGAGTGTATATGGGCTGAAGTATTTACAAAACGGAGTAGATCGTTATTATTAGGAGTATTCTACCGTCCACCCAACAGTCCTCCAGATACATGGGTTGCCATATCAGCATCCGTCGAAAAAGCTAGAGACACGTCAGTTGGTGACTTAATTATCACGGGTGATTTCAACCACAACCAAATGGTTTCTTCAAGAAGTAGCCTTTCTGAAATAATCAATTACTTTAACCTCAGACAACTTGTGAGTGAACCAACTTGTTTTACTGAAACATCTGCTTCATTGCTAGATCTATTTGCTGTAAGTAACACAATCAACGTGAAATCATGTGAAGTCCTCGAACCAATTATTCCAGACATGACCCGCTATCACTGCCCAATTTCAATCGAAGTCGAATTTTTGAAATCAAACCCACCTTCTTTTAGGCGGAGGATATGGCTTTATTCTCAGGGTAATTATAATGCGCTGAACGAGGCTTTCTCTGACACCGACTGGAATTCTATCCTCGATACTTTATGTCTCGATACCATAGTTACAAATTTCACTGACAAAATACTCGATACTGCATCCAAACATATACCCAACAAATTTATTGCTTCCAGAATGGATCAACCGAAATGGATGCATAATGAAATAAGACGACTAATGAGACAGAGAAAATGTCTGTATCGCATTGCTAAACGTACCAATTCCCCACACGACTGGGCCAAATATAAACTTAAAAGGAATGAGGTTGTATCGGCCATCAGGAAGGCCAAAGCCCAGCATCTTGCAAAAATCCAATCCACATTGAGAAGCAATGAAACCCCAGCATCTCTGTGGTGGAAGACCCTAAAAACACTAATCGGTAGCGGTAATGCAACAGGAATTCCCACCCTGATTCATCTAAACAAAATATATTCTTCAAGTGTTGAGAAAGCTGAAGTGTTCAATGAATACTTCTGTTCTATTTCGACAGTTGACGACTCGAATGCTTTCTTACCAGATCCACCATCCCATGTTTCCCAGCGTATTGATAGTATTACCCTACATTGCAGTGAAGTATACGCCGCAATGAAGTCGATAAAGGTGTCCAAGGCATCTGGTCCCGATCAAATAAGCCCGCGTCTTCTAAAAGAATGTAAATCCTCTCTCTGCGAACCACTCTCAATTTTATTCAACATTTTACTGAATAATTCGTACTTTCCTTCATTATGGAAAAAAGCAAATGTCTCCCCAATTCTAAAAAAAAACAACCCTCAAACTCAGTCACTAATTATCTCCCGATATCGTTGTTTAGCTGTGTTGGAAAATTATTTGAAAAATGTGTCTTCAAACGCCTGTGGCAGTTTTTGAGTGAAAATAATATCCTCAGTCTATTTCAGTCAGGTTTTACACCAAGTGATTCAACTGTCCTCCAACTGACTGACATTTATGACGAATTCTGTCGTGCGCTTGATGAAGGCAAATACGTTAGGGTGGTTTTCTGTGATGTCAGTAAGGCATTTGATAAGGTATGGCATGCTGGTCTTATTCACAAACTGGAGAGTATTGGCGTTTCAGGTTAACTACTTCTATTTCTAAAATCGTATCTCTCGGAGAGGTTGCAGCGAGTTGTGATAGCCTCTGAGTCGTCGTCATGGAGACCAATCAATGCCGGTGTACCCCAGGGGTCTATACTTGGACCTTTACTGTTCTTGATATACATAAATGATATAACTAGCGACTTACTCAGCAGTATTCGCCTCTTTGCTGACGATACGTCATTATATCTAATCATTGAAAACCCAGAGCAAGCCGCGGTCATAATTAATAACGATTTGGCTACAATCGAGCATTGGGGCAAAACATGGTTGGTCGAGTTCAATCCCAACAAAACTGAAAGTATGTGTATATCGCGTAAAAGCAATCCTAACTCTCACCCACCCTTGTATTTAGGTGGCTCACAAGTATCGGCAGCTTCTGACCATAAACACCTAGGACTCATACTAAATAATACATGTACATGGAACAATCACATTGACCACATTTGCTCCAAAGCCTGGTCTCGCCTAGACTTGTTGAGGAGACACAAATTTAATCTCGATCGCAGTGTCCTGGAAAAAATATATTTCGCCTTTATTAGGCCACTTCTTGAATACGCAGACACTGTCTGGGATAATTGTTCTGTGACAAATGTCGCGGAACTCGAAAAAATACAAATTGCAGCAGCAAGAATCATCACCGGAGCAACAGTTAGTGCCAGTAAATCGTTATTATATTCGGAAACCCGATGGGAATCCTTGCAAGAAAGACGCCACAAACATAAACTAATTCAGTTCTTCAAAATGTATCATCACATGTCACCTCCATACATTTCCAACAAAGTTCCACCACTTATCTCCTTGGCGAATTCATCACGCAGTCTCCGATCCAGTGAAAACCACCGAGTTCCTTTTTGCCGAACGCAATTGTATCAGTCTTCTTTCATCCCCAGCGTTACGGACCAGTGGAATAAGTTGCCGTTACCTGTCCGCGAGAACTCGTCCTTGATTAACTTTAAAACGTTTCTCAGTAATGGTAACCAAAGGCCACCAAAGTTCTATAGTAATGCAAAATCTCGCAGGGCTCAAATTTTTCCATTGTAGGCTGCGGTTGCGCTGTAGCAGTCTTAATTCCCACCTTTTCGATAATCACCTGTCACCCAGTCCCTTCTGCCAGTGTGGTGAACGTGAAACTACTGATTACTTTTTCTTTCATTGTCCTTTGTTCTCAAACGCTCGTAATTATACGATTAATCTACTCCCATATGTAGCAGATACACCCACGCTTCTATTTGGCTCAGAATTCTTGAATAACGATGAAAACTGCCTTATTTTCGAAGTTGTACATGACTTCATTTTATCAAGCGAGCGATTCCAATAGTTGAAACCCAACACTACGTTCCCACCCCCATTCCGAGTGGGAAAGTCTAACGCCTGTAGTGGAATGCCCTCTCGCGCCTTCCAACTTCTAGCGCCTTGAAGTTTACTTCACCTAATTCGCTACTAAATGAACTAGAAGTTAATAAGTTGCCTACTTACGATTCTCTTGTGTGTAAATTTTACTTAACATACATTCAACATGTACTTGGTCTGTATTAACTCAGACTTATTCCCAAGATATTGCCTGATAAATACATCATTATCATCTGTTGCATGTGCAAAGTATGCGTCGGAGTCTTGTACCGGCCTCTGGGGATAGATCGCGACTGGTCCTCGACTCGTCGTGTGCTGTCAGTGGAGGTCCCATGCTCCTTTGCATCCGCATAATGGTGATAATCTCAATGTATCATGTATTCAAGCTGATTGCATCATATTAGTTCCTTTCCTCTTCTTTCGATCTATCAGTGCTTCTATTCTTTCTTCTGTTTTTCCCTTCATTTCACATTGAAGTTTAAACAATCTCACACGTCGTTGCCTGGCAGTCGAGGCGCCTTCCTCTGCTCCCTATCTATTCTGATGTGACGCTTAACCCGCTTGATCTCCAATCGTAGCAACTAACGTAGTAAATTTACAATGAAGGGAAGATATCGGCCTTCATGCAACGACGTTTGGGCTCTTCCGTTCATCTGTACCACCTACAGGAGTAAGTTATACGTTGACAGGGAGACGACCCACATAAGCTTTAGCGTTCTGTCGAATCCCTCTAATACACAACAATATGCTTTCTTGTTTTGTGTATACTTTTTGTATCTAGTGTTGTTCATTTTTTGTTAGTCAAATGTTATTGTGAAATGTATACACATGTCAATTATTGAATAAATACTGTTTAAACTAAAATGCTTGACGACATACCCCGCCCCATTCTTCCCAATCTCTCCTATAAGTATACTAACCCTCTCCTTTGTACAACTATCTAACCACATGTCCTTCATTCTCCCATCCCACTTCCCCATTACAACTCAGTGAATCTTATTCTGTTCGACTGATATTTTGGATATTCCACTACGCCTACATTACACATTTGGCACTCCTTTTCAATGTCTTTTCCATTTCTCCCCAAGCTGCAGTGACTGCGACATCAGTGTCAAAGTGATAGCTTGAATTCACGATTTTGTTGTTTAACTCTTTACCAAACATAACGGCCAAAACCGACCAGCGCTATTCTAAAAAATCGACAATTAATTTTCATTTTTTTTTCATTTTTGTCTCAAAAACATAGTTTGTGGCCCCTCGTTGGAACGAGCTCGTCCCAATGAGAGGTCATAACCTATGTTTTGGAGACAAAAAATGAAAAAAATTAGTTATTCAAGAATTTTTTTGCAAGTGTCGTCTGCTTTTCATGTTAGGTAAAGGGTTAAAAGTGTATATAGTTTGGACAATTTTTCTCATTCCGGCTAAAAGCGTAATTGTAGATTCGTGCCGGACCCCGAAAAACCGATTTGTCAAGTACGTCATATGTGTATCTTAATAGAAATAAATCAGATAAACGTGATAACTTTAATGGAGAGGAATCCCGATAGGAGACAGAAACACCAATTATCGCTTCTCTGGTCCGAAACAACAATCTTGCCATATAACCTTCAAACAAAAGACACTCGTTTAGCCATCCATTGTAATCAGTGGTCTAATTATATGGTCATTAGCGGCGATTATCCCCTATTCATAAGTGACGCACATGGTACGCCTGGTAGCATCAATTTTTGACAACGGGCTATCTGAAGTGTCAAGGTATAGCAAACTTAAAAGAATTTAAAAGAGAATTTTAAATTAAGACAGATCAATAGCGGCCATGTTCAAAAGAAGCAATTAAAATGAGAATTAATATCCTTGCGATCGAATAAGAGTCGGGGGTTTGCTCGAAAAATCCATAACAGTCTCAAGGCCTGTAAGACTGTGGGTCGTAGGCGAGGAGCTGGGGATGTTCCATGCTATAGGCTAGAGGAGGCGCTGCATCGGTGTGAATGTAAAGGCACGTTGTAAATTGAAGGGAGCCACAGAGCTCATATTTAGATTTGGAATAGTCGCGGGCTGAGTCCGTGGCCATATATGAGTGTAGGATCAGAAGTAGGAAGTACGAGCTCCGGGAGCTCACAAGTGCTGGTATTTAGGTAGACGGTATAACCAGAAGACAAGCCATACGTAGATAGAGTAGGCTTTGCCTGTATGAACATTATTGTTAGATAAATGGATGGGAGCACTTAACCCCCTAGTGGCGACTGCTTGAGTGAAAAGCGTTCAGTCAAGTGACAATACGTTAGTGGCCGAGTGACGGCAGTGGTAGAGTGACATTCGGTCACATGTTAGATTAAAGGCGTTCAGTAAAGTGACAATGCGTTAGTGCATGTGCGACGGCAGTGATAGAGTGAATTTTCATTTGTGTGTTCGTGAAAGGCGACCAGAGTTCACCAGACACTACATTGAGCCAGGGAAGAAGGGACAAGGAAGAACTAATTAGCGACAATAGATAACGCGGGCCCGCAAAGTGACTCAAAAACTGTGTGGGTGGGGTGTGATTGACCTTTGTGTTTTATTCATCGGTTTGTATGTAAGTTACAAATTACCATATTTTTCTATATGTATTAAAACTTTTAATTTCAGTGATTTACGCTTTTTGAGGAAAAGTCATAGGCAGGATAAAAAACACTCCAACAAGACGAAACGGGTGGGTTCGTCAGGTGAGACATACGTTCGCGCACGGATTCGGGCGACACACCTTGAGTTAGTTGTTGGCTGAATACGCGGCGTGATTCTATTTCCCCCAGCAACGGCCACGCCTCGAACAACACCCCCCCCTCCCCCTCCCCACATCATCCGGTGCCAGCAAAGTACTCTTCAAAACCTGCTCTTTATCTCGCATTTTTGATTTGGCCCCTCAAATCAAAAATTTAAATTTCCATTTTTTTGTATTTTTTTCTCTTTATTTTATTTTTTTCTTTATTTTTTTCTTGAAGTAGCATAGAGATATATAGAGGCCGGGCTATTGTTGTGAACAAAAGTGATTAACACTTTCTCAGTGGCCTTGTCGGTATTTTTTAAATACCTAGCGTGTGTTTAGTAACTGCAATAATCACAAACATGGCTATATAATAATAATAACACTTTGGCCGACCGCCGATTTGTCACGGTTCTCAGGTGAGAAGGCCTTGATTAGCCCCGTGTTCCAAATAGCCTCCTTATCCCCACTCGTCTCCTCTACTCCCAACACTCTGAGGTGAACAGCTTGATGACATCCCGTACCCCATTCTTCGCAATCTCTCCGATAAGCATACTAACCCTCTCCTTTGTGTCACCTACCAACCACAAGTCCTTCATTCTCCCATCCCATTTGCCCAAACTCCCAGTGAATCTTATTCTATTAGACTTGTATTTCGGACATTCCAATAGAAAGTGTTCCAGAATCTCCACTACGCCTAGATTACACATTTGGCATTCCTTTTCATTGTCTTTCCCTTTTTCCCCTAAGCTCCAGCGACCGCGACCTCGTCTTGAACAAGAGTGACCCCCCCACCCCCCCCCCACCCCCAAGGTGCCATCAAGGTACTCGTCAAAATATGGCTTCGGTTTATGGCGCAGGAATCCCAAAGATCTTTTTGCTTTGACCCCCTCTCCCAATTCGTGTTACAACCCGCCATGACTCTTTCTCTGACAATTTTCTTACCCTGGGTCGTGCCCACTTCCAAGTCTGAGATATCCATCCAATAGTCCGCCATTAACTCCCCCACTTGCTCTATCCACCCTTTGTCTGAATTCCAAATATCCTGGAACATTAAGTTATATGTAAGGCTAATATGTAAGACTAAATTTCATACTAATGTATTTTTAGTTATGGCAAAGTGTGTTCAGTAACGGAGAAAGGCGCCCAAATTAATTTACGAGGACTTATCGTACACACTTAACAAAAGTACGGAAAATTCCTGTAATAGGAGATGCGACGATCGACTGTGTGCTGGTGTAGTTGTATAGAAATCTCCATTGAGTAGTTCTCTATTAACTCCCTCACTTGGACCATCCACCCTCTCTTTGTGTTTGAATTCCAAAATAGTCAAAGCTCTTTAACCCTTTACCTAACCTGAAAAGCAGACGACACTTGCAAAAATAATTCTTGAATAACTAATTTTTTTCATTTTTTGTCTCAAAAACATAGGTTATGACCCCTCGTTGGAACGAGCTCGACGAGCTCGTTCCAACGAGGGGTCATAACCTTTGTTTTTGAGACAAAAAATGAAAAAAATAATGAAAATCAATAGGCGATTTTTTAAAATAGCGCTGGCCGGTTTTGGCCGTTACGTTAGGTAAAGGGTTAAAGCTGCTTGGTTTGAAGGTATCACTTTCATATCATACGTTATACCTGGCACACACGTCATTACCCGAATGGTTTTCCCCCACGAAAACCTTATTGTTTTCTCCCTGTAAGTTTCATTCCATATGTATGTATCGTTTTTACCAGGTCCCGAGTTCGATCCCCGTCCGGGACGACCCGCTTTGTGTCCTTGGGCAAGGCACTTTATCCCGCTTGCCTACATGGGGGCACAATGACGCCGTGTACTAAGGTGTACTGCACGTCGATGGTGCACATGGCTTCAACCGCTGTAACCCTGTTTGGATGGAGCTTGAACAGAGTTAGAATGCTGAGGAGCTGACAGTTGCTCGTCGATGCTCGGTGGTTCTCTTCGGGTACTCCGGCTTCTTCCACCCGTAAAACTGTCACGGTCTCGATTAGCCATTGTGCGTAAGTATGTGACCTTAAACACCAATAAATAAATAAATAAATAAATAAATAAATAAATAAATAAATAATCGTTTTTACCATCTTAGTTTGATTAGCAATCACCTGAATTCAGTCTGTTTACAATTTGTCAATACCCCGTCAAAACTGCCCGATTAGAATAATTAATAAGAACAAAGCTATAGTCAACCAACCTTTGATGTTGAGGATTAACAGAACTGACCTGGAAATTATAGGCGTTGGGTGAAGAAAGGTCAATCTATCAACAACAAAGTGTCGTGAAGAAAACAATTCACACCTTATTTCCACCTGCATTTGTGTGTTTTTTTTAATCATGTAAAGCCATATTCTTTGTTTATCCCCGGATGCTGCTATTACTTTTGGTATTTGCGTCAACAACGAGGAATTGTTTTCAACAGGTATTTATTTCTCTGCACTGACAGCTGACTTTCTTTGAACACGAAACCACGTCGAAGTTTTAGGTCTCTTCCATAACAGACACCGATGGCGCACTTAAGACATCTTTTGGTTCTGTCTTTTGTTTACTGTTCTATACATTTCACTGACGGTATGTTTTTGATTACAAAGATTAGCATAACGTGCAACCGCACTTGTAAAATATAGCCACCGTAATTATGAATGTTTAGCAGATCGAGAGAGAAGTGGGGACGTCAAAGCCTGGAACAACGAACCAAGCTATCAAGCCACCAATCAAAAATCTGTAAGGACTTCGACACTGTTATGGTTAGAGCTGAAACGTTAACCGATTAATTGATTAACCAATGATCAACGTCTTGATCGATCAAAAAAAATAATTGATCGATTATCGGTTGACTTAAACTACTGTATAAAATGGGTTAATAAAGGAACAAATTTGCTCTAAAACAGGCAAACATTGTCACACTGACTTGCATCAATTATTATGAGACAGATTAATGCTTGCAAGTTATGTGCAGACATACTTGTTCACTTGCATGATCATTGTACTGTATCAGTAGCTGGAAATGGGCATTCTTAACACTTTGCCCGTTGCGGACAGCAGACGATACTTGCTAAATAGATTCTTGAATTACTAAAAATTTTCAATTTTTGTCTCAAAAACATAGCTTATGACTCTTCATTGGTACAAGCTCAACGAGTTCGTTCCAATGAGGTGTCATGAGCTATGTTTTTTTGACAAAAATTAAAAACATAATAAAATTTGAAGGAGATTTTTTATATATAGCACTTGCCGGCTTTACCCGTTACTTTGGGTAAAGGGTTAGTTTTATAAATTATCAACGGTACGGCAATAATTCAGCTACCTACTAAAACAAGTGATTAATCGCTTAACCAAGGTTAATCCACATGATTACTCGATCAAGAAAACCCTTTAACCGTTTCAGCACTAGTTATTGCCTAGAAGCAGTATTGTCCTTAAATAGTTCATCGCCTATACTTAGATATAATTGTCAGAAATATTTCAGTTTGTCGACCAATTAAAATATTCCAGATGATTAAATATACAAAATACCATTTTCTTTGAATCAAAACATTTCACCGCTTCTTTTATTACAACTATAATTATGAATGAAGACTCACCTCAGCTAAGTGATTACCTCACAAGGTTCCACTATTTATATTATATTCCTTACTGAATGATATTTCAGGACAGGCGCAGACGCATTGTACAACAGTTTCATGTTCCAGCCACAGCTATCGTTTTGCCAGATGTGAAGTACCGTTTGCAGGCGATGTGTTGTCGATCTCTGTGAAAAGGAAAATATCTCGTTCTGCTTGCACAAAATATACCAGCTATGGAATAACAGGAGAACAGATCTGGGTAAATAAAGGATGCCGAGCTGAATTCACTGTGTGCTATAGACCAAGTAAGTTAATTCATTACATATATCATAGAATTCTGTAAAATTCTTAAACCTTTGAATAAGAGGGCCCTTTTTCCGGCCAAGGAACTTGATACGTCACACTGCATTGTGCAGGAGGGCTGCTCAGTTGAAGTGTGGGGTAGACAATCAATATTTTCAGCGTGCAGCCACAAGGCTGCACGTTGAAACTATTAATTGCTCTACCCCCAAATAATAAATATGGACTCTTCCAGTGGCTTCCATTGAACTTACATGGAAGAACCCATCGGGATTCAAAGGGTTAAGTTCTCTTCTGTTGTTTATGACCAGTGTTCACGCTGTAGGGCGCCAGTTGCACTAAAAGATTTGATTTGACACCAAAACATCTTGATTGGCTAAAATTTTAGCACCAAAAAAAGTTCCTTTCAGTTGTGAAGGTAAGTCACTGCAACAGTAAAGGGCGCGATCGATGACGAAACAAACAACGAAAAAATACTCTCAAACCCAGTGATTTTGTCAAGGTGTTGGAAATAGTGTTTTGGACAAACTTTCAACGTTAATTGTCAGTGAGTGGTAATGCGGTATTGCTATAAAATATTGTTTGTTATCAACTCTCTCTCTACCCGGTTGATTTTGGTTCATTTTGAACACAACTGATTTGGGACAGTGAGACACGGTTGATTATTTCTGCAATCAAGATCCTGATATTGATTTCTTTCCTGGATTGTTACATTCCATGCTCACCAACGGCATCAGATGTGCCAACTGAGAAATTATCACATTAGAAGCTTCTCCAGGCAATGGCTCGATATTTGGATTATCCCGGCGTACTTTGCCATCGACTTCCGTACTTTGCCATCAATATCAACCGCTCCTCAACGCACTAAGAATTTATGATTCCACAACTTAGACAAACTGATCCTCTCTTTATTCCCTCTCTCAGCCTGAATACCTACCTCTATTGTTTCATATTTAATTTACAATTCGTCCCTTGAATGCAACAAGGTTCTGTCTGCAAAACTTTTAGTATTGCAGACGGTGTCTTGTACTCAATGGACGAATTATTGTTATTGTAACGTCGCCGTTTAGGGAGACGACTCACATAAACCTCCAGCTTGATGTCGAATCTCGTCATTACTGATTGGTATTATACAATACAAACATTTATTGCTGATGTAAATCTTGTAAACTCGTGTTAAACGTATTCAGGAAATATCTTCAATATAAGTTATTACCACCATATGAGTTTCTGACATGGTGTATTGAAGTCGAGCTCTCGTCTCTGATCGTGTATCGATGAGTTCGTTAGGACGAGTTTATATAGGCCCGGAGGAGAGGGCGATGTTTCAATACACCATCCCTTTAGCCTACATGGTGATAATGACCAATTTATCTTACAATATTTCTCACTTTCTCGACTTATTCGCATAATGAAGGGATAGCGTACAGTTTTTAACCCTTTACCTGACACGAAAGCAGACGACACATGCAAACAAAATTCTTGAATAAGTAATTGTTTGTCTCAAAAACATAGGTTATGGCTCCTCATGGAACGAGCTCGACGAGCTCGTTCCAAAGAGGGGCCATAACCTATGTTTTTGAGACAAAAAAGGAAAAAGAGAATGGAAATTAGCGCTGACGGTTTTGGCCGTTACTTTGGGTAAAGGGTTAACGGCGTATGTTTTGACAATTATTCAGTGTCTGTGACTTGATCTTGTGTTGAGTGAAGATCATGACGCCATGCCCAGTCATTGTTCTACTTGCACTATAACCGCCTTAGGTTATAGCAGTGTTTCGGCTTCGTTTTCCTTCTTTTATTTTTCAGATTTAGCGTATCGCATGATGGGCCGATATAAAAATTTCATCACGTGAAAAAATTATCTAGTCTAATGTATTTTGTTGAATTGGTGATTTATTTATCATTTAATTACTGTTATCAAAAACGGTTGCCTCGACATATGTAATAAGTCAATGCCAACTGGTAACTTGAGTTCAGCTAAACACGTTCTCTCTTTCAGGACAGACGCATTGTCGGCGTACAACAGTTTCATGTTCCAGCTACGGCTACCAGTTTGCCAGGTGTAATGTACCCCTTGCTGCCAATGTGGTGTCGATCACAGTGAAAAGGAAAATATCTCGGTCTGCTTGCACAAACGGTATCAGCTATGGAACAGCAAATGAACAGATTTGGGTAAATAAAGGGTGCCGAGCTGAATTCAACGTGTGCTTCAAACCAGGTAATATTATTAATTTGATGTGTCATGAAAGTCTGTAAAATATCCGTTACAGAAAATTCGTATCTTCCCCACTGAATGATATAAAATTGCACTTTTCTTGTAGACTATGCAACTTAAGCCTTTCAACACGGGCGACAGCTTTCCGGCCCAGGAACATGACACGTCATAGTTTCATTAAATAGGTAGACCAATCAATATTTTTCAACGTGCAGTCCAAAGCTGCATGTTGAAAATATTAGTTCGTCCATCCCCAAATAATGAATATGGACTTCCAATTGTTGCCATTGAACTGACATTGGATATATCACAATGGCTCAAAGGGTTAACCCTTTACCTAACGTAACGGCCAAAACCGGCCAGCGCTATTCTCAAAAATCGCCAATTAATTTTCATTATTTTTTTCATTTTTTCTCTCAAAAACATAGTTTTTTTTTTTTCATAACCTATGTTTTTGAGACAAAAAATGAAAAAAAATAGTTATTCAAGAATTATTTTTGCAAGTGTCGTCTGCTTTTCAAAAACCTATGTTTTTGAGACAAAAAATGAAAAAAATTAGTTATTCAAGAATTATTTTTGCAAGTGTCGTCTGCTTTTCAGGTTAGGTAAAGGGTTAAGAAAAGGAAACAATGTTTTGCTCCTGCACACTTGTGTTTCTTTTTCTATTACCATACTAAAGTTCATGAGTATGTTTCGCTCCAAATGCTCTCTAAAATCGCAATGTTGAACCCACACATCAATAGACAAGTCCTGGCTGTCGAATGTGTCGTTAAAGCCCAAGTTAAATAAATAAATAAAAATAAATAAATAAATAAATAAATAAATAAATAAATAAATAAAGGTTTTCACTTCACGAGTTGTCAGCAATGTTATTTTACGAGGCGGCAAAAATACATTTTCACCTCTCTTGAAATATTTGAACCCACACATCAAACGAAAGTCCTGGCTGTCGAATGTGTCGTTAAACCCCAAGTTAAATAAATAAATGAACTAGAGAATTGTAATTTGTTGGACAAATTACGGGCTTTCCCGACTTTGTAATGTGAAAAGGCAGACTGCATATACCAAAGCAAAGTGTTTGAAATTAACCCTTACGAAAATGATAGAAAAGAGCATCCAATGTTGGATAATTTGGGCATTTTCAAATGCACTCTTATTCTCACCCTCGTTGTGATTGAGTGTTAAATCTGAGATAAAAAAATAAACAGTAACTTTCTTCTTCAATCATTGTTGCACCAACCCATACCAAAATAATTGCTACAACAACCTTGCAGTTAGAGAAAATGAGTACAAACATTTGCAAAATTCACTAAAAATCAAATTTTTTTTGGACAGTACTATTTTTAAGTGCCCAAAGCATAGATTGGGTTAAGCCAAAAAGTATAACATACAACAGTGGATTCGTTCATTAAGCGTCTCTACATATAGCAAAGCAAAGCGTTCAGAATTAACCTTTCCAAAATAATAGAAAAAAGCAACCAAAGTTGGTTAATTTAGGCATTTTCAAACGGTACTCTTATTCTTGCCCTCATTGTGCTTGAGGGTTGGCGAAAGTAACTTTCTTCTGCAACCACTGTCGCAAATATCCATACAAAAACAATTGTTACAACAGCCCTGGAATTAGACAAATTTACCCTTGAAGTTAGTGACTTTTGAAGAAAAATGCTATATTTATTTCATTTTTGGCCAATAAGGGTTAATTTTGAAATATTTGTGTGGTGATTTCGGTGTGTCATATTATGCTCTAAATGTGTGGACATCAATCACAGACTGAGTGTCTGATAAGAGACATGGAGGAATATTGAATCTTGGTATTTGAAAGAACATGTACAAGTTGAGGGCACTCCAATCCAAGGCCTGACAAGTGGGTAAGGGTTGAAACTTTGAATTAAACATATAACAGCGAAATTGTTCTTAGATGAATGCCCTATCTTTTCATGGGAAACGTTTTGAGAAAATATGCCTTCAGTGCTGAGAAATCGCATGTAAGTGTTGGGGAAAATAACAATTATTCTGTCAGTTCCCTTATGGGAAGTCTCAAATCTGCCAAGGGCTAAACTTTTAATAATAACATATAAAACAAAATATTTCATACTGTGACTGCTGCATGCAGACATAGAAAACATTCAGAGCTCAAACAATTAGAAATGGAGTAAATTGTCACTTAAACTTATCAAATTCTGCAAAAAATGGGAGTTTGTTTGGATGGTACCTACATTTACGCAACCAGAATGGGCAACCAAACTTACAACAGCACATATGCTCGATAGTCAATTGTGAATATGGACATGCAAAGAGTGTGAACTTAACTCTTTCCAAAATGATAGAAAAACGCAACCAAAGTTGGCTAATTTTTGCATTTTCAAACATCACTCTAATTCTTTTCCTCATTGTGCTTGGGGGTTAAATCTGAAATTAGAAAGTAAACAGTAACTTTTTTTCTGCAATCATTGTTGCATCTATCCATACCAAACTATTTGTTACAGCAACCTTAAAAATAGAGAAATTTGCCCTTGAAGTTGTTCAATTTTGAAGACAAAACTGCTATATTCATTTCATTTTTGGCCCACGGGGGTTAATTTCGAAATATTTGTGTGGTGATTTTGGTGTATAATATTATGTTCTAAATGCTTGGTAACTTAGAGCCAGATAACTGTAAACAATTCCGAGATTTTTTAAAAATGGTGAAATTTTGATGGTTTTGGCAGAAAATCTTGAAAATAAGCGTTTTCACGAATATGGCGATAGCTCATTTCTCTAGATATTGTGACAATAAATAAGTTTACCAAATCTGGTTGAAATCGTACAACTTGTTTTTGAGCTATGTTGAAAAATGGTGAAATTTTGAAGGTTTTGGCAAAATATTTTGAGAATACGCGTTTTCACTGATATGGCTAAACCTCATTTCATTAGATTTTTGTGGCATTACATAAGTATGCCAAATTTGGTTAAAATCGTACAGCTTGTTCGTTAGCAGTGCAACAGACAAAAATGATGGCGGAAAAAAATAAAAAAAATAAAAAGAAACTAGAAAATTGTAATTTGTTGACCAAATTACTGGCTTTCCCAACTTATTAATGTGAAAAAGAAGGCGGTTTTGTGTACACATGAAACTATTAGCCATATTAATTATTTAACCCGATTTTTCTGTACATTAATGATGAATCGTCAGGATTTACTTTGTGTGTACACACTAGTGTTTCTAAAATCTAGTCAGTAAAGTGTTTGAAATTAACCCTTTCCAAAATGATAGAAAACGCAACCACAGATGGCTAATTTTGGCATTTTCAAACGTTACTCTTATTCTCGCCCTCATTGTGCTTGAGGGTTGAATCTGAGATTAAAAAGTAAACAGAAACTTTCTTCCACAATCATTGCTGCATCTAGCCATACCAAAATAATTGTTACAACTACCTTGTAATTATAGAAATTTGCCCTTGAAGTTGGTCAATTTTGAAGAAAAAAAACTATATTCATGTCATTTTTTGCCAATAGGGGTTAATATTGGAAGATTTGAGTGTTGATTGTGATGTATCATATTATGCTCTAAACGTGTGTAAAATTTGAGCTAAATAACTGAACAGTTTTGAGACTTTCGAAAAAAGTTCAAATTTTGAAAGTTTTGGCAGAATATTTTGAACATACGCGTTTTCACAGACATGGCAATGGGAGTTTGCGAGTTCCCATGGCGCTACGTAAGTGTACCAAATTTGGTTGAAATCGTTCAGCTAGTTTTCGAGCTGTCCCACAGACAAAATTAAGGGGGAATTGCTTAAGGGTTAAAGTCGAGATTAAAAATTAAACAGAAACTTTCTTTTGCAAGCATAGTTGCATCTATGCATACAAAAATAATTGTTACGAGAACCTCGCATTTAGTGAAGTTTACCCTTGAAGGTAGTCAGTCTTGAACGTATCCCACCTGCGGCAACCGCGTTGTGTCCTTGGGCAAGACACTTCATCTCCACTGCCCGCGTGGGGGCACGATGACCCCGTGTACTAAGGCGTACTGCACGTCGATGGTATGCATGTCTTCAACCAATCTAACCCTGCCTGTGCTGCAGTGCGGAGTTACGATGTTGGGGAGCTGGCAGCTGCTCGTCGTTGCTCGGTGGTTCTCTCCGGGTACTCCGGCTTCCTCCACCCGTAAAACTGTCACGGTCATGATTAGCCATTGTGCATGAAAATATGACCTTAAACATCAATAAATAAATAAATAAATAAATAGTCAGTCTTGAAGATAAAATGCTATATTAATATCATTTGTGGTCAATAGGGGTTAGTTTTGAAATATTTGTGTGGTGATTTTGGTGTATCATATTATGCTCTAAATGTGTGAACACCAATCACAGACTGAGTGTCTGATGAACTAATCTTGAATCTTGGTATTTGAATGAACATGTACAAGTTGGGGGTACTCCAATTCAAGGCCTAATAACTGGGTGAGGGTTAAATCTTGGAATAAAGCATATAGCAGCAAAATTGTTCTTGGATGAATGCCCTATCTTCTCACGGAAAAGGTTTTGAGAAAATATGGCTCCAGTGCGGAAAACTTGCATGTAAAAGTTGGCGAAAATAACAATTATTCCGACAGTACCATTATGGGAAGTCTCAAGTCTGCCAAGGGTTAAACTTTTAATAATAATATATAAAACAAAATTTGTCATACTTTGACTGCTGCATGTAGCTATAGAAAACATTCAGAGCTCAATCAATTAAAAATGGAGTAAATCGTCACCTAAACTTACCAAATTCTGAGAAAATTGGAGTTTTTTTGGACGGTACCTACTTTTATGCAACCAGAATGGAATGGGGTTAAACTTTACAACCTAACTTACACAGCCAATATGCTTGATCGTCAATTGTGAATACGTACATGAAAAGTGTTTGAAATTAACCCTTTCCAAAATGATAGAAAAAGCAATTAAAGATGGCTAATTTGGCTTTTTCAAACGGTAGTCTTATTCTCGCCCTCATTGTGCCCGAGGGTTGAATCTGAGATTAAAAAGTAAACAGTAACTTTCTTCCACAATCATTGTTGCATCTTGCCATACCAAAATAATTGTTACAACTACCTTGTAATTAGAGAAATTTGCCCTTGTAGTTGGTCACCTTTGAAGAAAAAAGCTATATTCATGTCATTTTTGGCCAATGGTGGTTAATATTGGAAGATTTGAGTGTTGGTTGTGGTGTCTCATATTTTGCTCTAAATGTGTGGAAAATTTGAGCTAAATAACTGAACAGTTTTGAGACTCCCGAAAAATGTTAAAATTTTGAACGGTTTGGCAGAATATTTTGAAAATACGCGTTTTCACAGACATGGCAAGTGGGATTTTGCGAGTTCCCATGGTGCTACATACGTGTGCCAAATTTGGTTGAAATCGTTCAGGTAGTTTTCGAGCTATGCCACAGACAAAATTAAGGGGAAGAAAAAAAAATAAAAAAGACAATTGTTTGGAAATTTAAGAATAACAATAGTCTTTCCCCCAAAAAATAGAGAAGAAAATTTTTGAAAAAGAAGAATAACAAGAGTCTTTCCCAAACTGGGTTTAGGGAAGCTTAATAAATAAATAAACATTTTCACTTCACGAGTGGTCAGCAATGTTATTTTACGAGGCGGCAAAAATACATTTTCACCTCTCTTGAAATATTTATAGTAACTACCCTCAATAAGCAGATGATATCTGTATTCGTCACAATTAATAGGTTGCAGATACATGTACACATATACGGTTTGCCAACACGCAAACTCCTGTCTCAACTCCATTATTGTTTTCTTCTGCAGATGAAGGTAAAGCTTTCTATGGGCCAGCTGAATTTCATGCCCTATGGCTACGTTGCTTCTCCGGAGAGATCTATTTCTATTCCCCCCCCCCCCACCCCCCACCCCCTAAGATATGAGTTTGTCCAGTCTTCTCTTCTCAGCCGCCTAAAAATTGCGATAAGCATGCTGCCTCGGAGAGGTGGCTTTTTTACGGTTAACCCTTTACCCAGCGTAACGGCAAAAAGAGGTCAAAGCTATTCTTAAAAATCGCTAATTAATTTTCATTATATTTTCATTTTTTGTCTCAAAAACATAGGTTATGACCCCTCTTTGGAACGAGCTCGTCGATATACTCAACACTAAGGTCCAATATCACAGAACTAGAAAACAGGGGGCTCGGTATAATTTTGATGGGTGACTTTACTGGACTTTAATGGACACATAGGTGATAAGGAAGAAGGCATAGAGGGCGGGGACAAGAAAGTCAACAGGAATGAAAGGAAGTTGTTGAACTTCACAAATGCGCTCGGTCTGAAGATTCTGAACAGGGACGCGAGGTGTAAGGGGGAAACGACAAAAAATCAATAATCGACTATATTCTCACATATATTAATTTATGGTGGGAGGTGATAAAGGGTGGAAGTGGATGATGAGGGTAAATGGAGGTGGATAGTAGTCACAACTTGATTACAGTAACGATCAGGGCCAAAAACCTAGTAAAAAGCAAAGGAAGCTTCGAGGAGATTTGGGAACTCAATAAGGATGTCGACTGGGCGAAGTTCGAAGAAAAATTGAAACCAAAGCTTGCAACCGCACACAAGAGGAGCAGTGTCTAGAAGATGGCCGATGCCATAGTTGCGAACCTAGTTGAGGCAGGAAAGGAAAGTGTAGGAAAGATTAGGGTGCCAACACGGGCACTTGGGTACAGAGTGAACGAAGAACTGAAAAGGGCCATAAAGGGAAGAAAAGCTAAATGTGCTGCATACAGGAGAAGTAGAAAATTTAAGTGGGCGGAAAGCAACGAGGCCACGGTAGCAAAGGAAGAATACCAACAAGCACGAAATATAGTAAATAAGATTAAAGACGATAATCGGAGAGTGCGAAATAGCAGTCTTATTAGGACGATAAGAATGACAGGGGGGTCGAGTTCGAACGTATTTTGGAATGGGTGAATAAACGTAACAAAGGAAGTAACCCACAGAGTATTAAAGTAGATGGCAGAGTTACAGACGATCAAGATCAAATCGCATTAGAACTAGTCAAGCACTGGGAAAAGGTAAACGGTAAGCGATGGGGCATGGGGAACCCACCGGAGTGTCCGAACCAGGTCGAGGAAAATCTATCGAACTTCGTGTGCTGCGAAATTAACACGGAGGAGGTGCGAAAGGTGATCTCAAAATTAAGGAATGGAAAAGTGTGGGGGGGGGGGGGGGCGAAATTCCTAACGAGTTTATCAAAAAGAGGGAGAGGAACTCTTGGAAAGCCTAACTGCCCTATTCAATTTAGCCAGAGAAAAACAAGAGGTCCCAAAGGAGTGGAGAGAAAGCAAAGTGACATTTATTCACAAAAAGGGAGAAAAAGACGTTCTGGATAATTATCGAGGGATCTTTGTCAGTAGCAATATTGGAAAAGTTTTCTGTAAAGTCCTGTATGGGAGATTAGAGGAGTTGATTGAGAAGAAGGGTTTTGGAGAGAGATCCAGAATGGCTTCAGGAAGGGAAGGAGAGTCACTGGCCACCTTTTCACGCTATCCCAAATGACAGAATCCGCGAAAGCAAAAATGAAAAAGATGTTTATGGCCTTTTTGGGTGTTAAAAAGGCATACGATAGAGTATGGAGGGAGGGTATGTGGCGCAAGCTTGGGGCTCTGGGCTTACAAGGCGAGTTTGTTGGACTTATGAAAGCATTATATAAAGATGTACAGAGTGAACGTAGCCTAGGTAACATAACAACAAAACGTGTGCCCATGGAGATAGACCTAAAACAGGGTGTATCCTTTCGCCAATTCTTTTTGCATTGCACATCAAAGGTTTAGGAGAGGAACTCCTACATAGCGACGACGGGGTAGCAGTTGGGGACTTGAAGATCCTAGGGCTATTTTTTGCAGACTATGTGGTGCTAGTGTCAGAAAGCGAAGAGGAGCTAGCGAAAATGCTGGGAATTGTTGGGAAATATGGTAGCAAATAGAGACTCGAACTTAATGAAAGCAAGAGCAAAGTTATACCCGTAGGTGGGCCGCAAAATGGACGCCATTAGAAGGTGGAGAGAGGGAGAGTTCTGTATTCCGGAAGGTAGCAGCAAACTTCTTTGACAGGTGACTACGAGTATCTGTGGGTAAATATAAACATCACAGGAAGAGGCGAATCATTAACCAAATGAACCTTATAGGGAGAAACAGTTTCAATAAGATTTTCGTGGGGAAAACCATTTGGGAAATGGTGGGTCTGCCAGGTATCACATATGGTACGGAAGTGGTACCCCTAAACCAGACGACTGTAAAGAGCTTGGAAATCCTGCAGAATGATGCAGGCCGATAGATAACGGGGTCGAGTAATGCCGCAGCACTAAAAGCAATCAGGAGTGAGATTGGGTGGATGAGGATCAAGGATAGGATAGACTTATTGAAACTCGGTTATCTTAATTATTTGGTAAATCTCCCCGACAGCCGATGGTGTAAAGTAATGTTCCTGCGAATTTTCAACTCAGATATCAAGACAGATGGATAGTCCAAGCGAAGGAACTAATAGAGAACTATTCATTGGAGATCTCGGACCTAGACGTTGGGGCAAACCAGGGCAAAACAAATTGTCAGAGAAAGGGTCACGGAGAATGGTAACCTTAATTGACGAGAGGGGATCAAATGAAAGAGATCTTTGGGTGACCTGCGTGATAAAGAGAAGCCTAGTTTTGAAGAGTACCTTGATGGCACCTTTGGGGGTCACTATTGTTCAAGCTGAGGTCGCGATCCCTGTAGCTTAGGGTAAAAATAGGGAAAAACAGTGAAAAGGAGTGCCAGATGTGTAATTTGGGCGTGGTGGAGACCCTTGAACACTTTCTTCTAGAATGCCCAAAATACCAGTCTAAAAGAATAAGAAGAATAAGATTCACTGGGAGTATAATGGGGAAGTGGGATGGGAGAATGAAGGACATGTGGTTAGTTGGAGGCTCAAAGGAGAAGGTTAATATGCTAATCGGAGAGATTGGGAAGAATGGGACAAGGGATGTCATCAAGCAGTTCGTCTCCGAATGTTGGGAGGAGAGAAGAAGTATGGGAACAGGGGCGCAGTTGGGAGCACAGGGGTAACCAAGGCCTTCTCACCCGAGAACCGCGACAAATCAGCGCCGGCCAAAGTGTTATTATTATTATTAGGTAAACAATTTACAGACCTCAGATCACAAAATCGAACCGGTACGAAATTATCTTTCCACTTTTCTCTCGACAGCACAGTAAAATCTCACCTGTTTGAAAGTCGAGAACATTGGTTCTGGTATGTTATTTTTGTGATGTGGTTTAATTTCGTATTATTTTATTAATGAAATCTCGATCCACTAGTGTGTCGCAACCCGCGTTCTGATCGAAAAAAGTACCTCTTTTGTTATCACAACACTGAAATAGTTGCATATTGTGACATTGTTGTGTTAAAAATGCTATAAGATTGACAGCGAGTTCTATAATTGTGACAAGGCGGATAGAGCAGGGTCGTATTATTCAGAAGTCTGACTAAGCTGAAGCCTGGGGGCACCCAGGGACAGGGACAGGGGCCTGCCAATTTTTTTTTTTTTTTTTTTTTTGCTGCGGCAACCAGCGCTTTAGGGTCCAATGGTTAAAAGCACTTTGCATCTGCATCGTAGCGATACATATGTATTTATCCATATATATACTCTCATAAGTCTACTATATATATATTTACTAGCGGGTGATACCCGGTGTTGCATCGGAGAAGATGGTTATATCAGCCGTTTTCGAAATAGAAGGTCAAGGTCACCAATTTCAAGGTCAAGGTCACCCCGCACGGGCACCCCAATAAAGTCAAAATGATCAATGGGTCAATATTCCCGCACATATGAAATTTTAGCCCGATCGGCCCAGCCGTTACCGAAATAAAAGGTCAAGGTCATCAATTTCAAAGTCAAGGTCACCCCGCACGGGCACGGCACCCATCCCATGTTACTCGCAGGGACGAATTACCCCCGTGTACAAAATTTGAGATCAATCGGTAGAGAAACGGAGGAGTTCACCCGGAACAAAGATAGAGAGATAGAGAGAGAGATAGAGATATAGATACAGACATTCGCATTTAGCCCTTTACCCAACGAATCGCCCGCATCCGCCCGCGTAATATGCAAATTGAGCAGTTGAAAAAATTAAATTTTTCAAAATATTTCAACAAAACCATATCATGTGACCCCTCATTTGAACGAGCTCATTGAGCTCGTTCCAATGAGGGGTCACATGATATGGTTTTGTTGAAATTTTTTGAAAAATTTAAAAAAATTATATTTAAAATAATAAATTTTGATACCGTCTGCGTTGGGTAAAGGGTTAGACATGTATATTAGATATACTGTACATTATTTTAATGCTTATTTACATAATATGTCAAGTTGTGAGTAGAATTCTTCAGAGACCCGAAAATCGATATAGGGCCATGTACTGCAGCATATTGCCTACCGTACCAGGGTCAGGCGGTCAGCTGTAGTGGGGTGAAAGATTGAAGTGCCGGAGGGTGCCAAGTCCCGTAGTACCTAAAAGCCTAGGAGCCCGGCAATGGGCTAATAGGGCACTGGGATAGAATATTTTCGTTCTGCGATTGGCAAATAAAAAATCGCTCCTAATGTGTAAGTGGTGATATAAAAAGCGATAATCCTGATTTGTCCCGACTGTGATTATTTATTTTTTTTATTTATTTACTAGGGTTTAACGACACATTAACAGCCAGGGTTATATCATGTCGGTGACAGTTTTACGGGTGGAGGAAGCCGGAGTACCCGGAGGGAACGACTGAGCAACGGCGAGCGGCTGTCAGCTCACCAGTTTCCAACATCGTAACTCTGAACTCTCCACCGCCGTACAGGCAGGGTTAGATTGCTTGAAGACATGCCCACCATCGACGCGCAGTACGCCTTAGTACAATGAGGTGTATGAGCTCCTTCCATTGGGGTCCATGGACTGTGTTTTTGGGGAGAATAGGAAACATAATAAAACTCCAGTGGTATGCTCCCTCCCAGTGGTATACCCCCCACCCAACAGGATAGTTCACTCTGTTCAAATTAGCATTACTAGACAGTGTTTGCCAATTCCATAACTCTTTATCCACAATGAGTGTTTTCCCACCATGGATAACAAGTTTTACAAATTGAAATACATTTATTATTATTTTTATTATTACCACAAACACTACCATTAATTTGGTAAGAAAAACAAATAGTAACCCAATACCAATACTTGATGTAAATACCCCATGTACGGGTCAATAGTTCATACCCCCTTTTTTTCTTGGTTCCAAGTCTACCACCCCCCACAATATCAAAGCTTGGTGTAAATATCTCATGTTCTAGTTAATAGCTTATAGCCCCATTTTTTCTTTTTTTCTTGGTTCCAAGTCTACCACAATACACACTCTCCTCTCCCACCATATCAATACTTGGTTAATATATTTCATGTTCTAGTCAATAGTTCATACCCCCTCTTTGTTCTTGGTTCCATGGCTATCACCAAAATTATATGCATAATTAGTACACTCTAAATTCGGTTGGGTTAAAAATCAACCCAAATCGACTGGGTTGAGTGAATATGAACCCAAATTGGGTTCATATTCACTCAACCCAGTCGATTTGGGTTGATTTTTAACCCAACAGATTTAGAGTGTAGCTGAGGAATATCAATCAGCTCGGTGAGAGCAGTCCTGGAAATATATTTTGACTACCATTAACCCTTTACCCAACGTAACGGCCAAAACCGGCCAGCGCTATTCTCAAAAATCGCCAATTAATTTTCACTATTTTTTTCATTTTTTGTCTCAAAAACATAGGTTATGACCCCTCGTTGGAACGAGCTCGTCGAGCGCGTTCCAACGAGGGGTCATAACCTATGTTTTTGAGACAAAAAATGAAAAAAATTAGTTATTCAAGAATTTTTTTTGCAAGTGTCGTCTGCTTTTCACGTTAGGTAAAGGGTTAATAAGAATGGTTGAAAAAATTGGTAAGAAATACAACTAGCAGCCCAGTACCAATACCTGATGTGAGTGTCTCATGCTCTAGTCAATATTTCATAACATTGACTGGAGCGTGAGATATTTATATCGGGTATTTGGGTTGGGCGAGAGCGGCCTGGTAATTAGTATTGCAGGCCGTTCTCGCCTGTTCCTTGGTCCTTTATCCACTATAGCAGCAGACAATACCTATCAAAAGGTTTTTGAGAAGTTTCTCTTTTTTTGTCTCAGAAGCATGGCTTGTGACCCCTCGTTGGAATGAGCACATGAGATCCTTCCGGCAATGGGTCATATGCTGTGTTTTGGGGAATATGGCATGAGATATTTGTATCGGGTATTGGGGTTGGGCGAGAGCGGCCTGGTAAATAGTGTTACCAGGCCGTTCTCGCCTGTTCCTTAACCCTTTATCCACTGTGGCAGCAGACAACACCTATAAAAATGTTTTTTGAAAAGTTTTTTTGTCTCAGAAGCATGGCTTGTGACCCCTCGTTGGATTGAGCACATGGTATCCTTCCTGCAATGGGCCATATGCTGTGTTTTGGGGAGGGTTTATTGATAACATAATAAAAAGTGATGGTATGCGCCCTCCCACAGGTATCATACATCCCACACAAAATTTAATTTGTGCAAATCAGCATTTTCCATGCAGCTTTTGGTAATTCTTTCATCCTTTGCCCTCCGCAGGTAATAGACGACACTTTTAAAATACTTCTGAAAAACTAAAAATGTTCATTTTTTGTCTCGGCGGCATGACATGTGACTCCTCATTGGGGTGAGCTTTCCAACTCATTTCATTAAATATTATTTTCTTTCCCATATGCATAGCTTGTGGCTCCTCATTGGAATGAGGTGTATGAGTTCGTTCCATGGGGGGGGGGGGGGGGGGGGGCAAGGACTGTGTTTTCAGGAAGAACAGGAAATATAATAAAACTCTAGTGGTATACTCCCTCCCAATGGTATTCTCCCCCAACAGGACAGTTCACTTTGTTCAAATTAGTAGCACTTCTAGACAGTGTTTGCCAATTCCCTAACTCTTTTTTATTATTATTTTTATTATTACCACAAACACTACCATTAATTTGGTAAGAAAAACAACTAGTAACTCAATACTTAATGTAAATATCCCATGTTCTAGTCAATAGTTCATACCCCCTTTTTTCTTGGTTCCAAGCCTACCATCACCCGCCCTCTCCTCCCTCACAATATCAATACTTGGTGAAAATATCTCATGTTCTAGTCAACAGTTCATACTCCCAATTCCATAACCCTTGTGTTTAGAGATAATTCCAAAACCTTTGTGTTTAGAGATAAAAGCCTATTTTGAAAGGAAAATGTCCCCATCCAATAACTCCAAATTTTTTTATTTTTTGTAAATATATTTTGCTAAGGCTTGGCAGAGGAGTTGCCTCGGGTATTCTGAAAGTTGTCTTTTTTCTGTTGTCAGTACAACGAATACTTATTTCATTGCTCATTAATTAGCCATGTAATACCTTCAAAATTCACAAACCAACAGTATGGCTAATACAGTTACCCTTGATGAGATCGAAAACAGTAGTCATTGTGACTTTAATGACACAATAACCAATAACACAAATGATACATTCTCCTCCCCCTTTTCGTTGACTGATCCTAATTGTAAGTATTACAACCCTGAACAAATCCAAGACTTGCCCACAGTTAATAACAAAACCTTTTCTATCTTCAATATGAATTGCTGCAGTCTTAACGCCAATTGGAACCATCTTCATGATTTATCTGTGATATCCAACCGAATAAGAATTTATTTGATATCATTGGCCCAACTGACGTTTTTAATATTCGACAAAACATTTCATATAAGCTTGAATGTTATCATCCTTTTATTACTCGTACGCGACCTCCAGAAGATGACGGTAGGGGGTGGGGTAGGAGTATTTATAAAGGATAACTTATCTTACAAAGTACTGAAGACTTGTCAATATTTATACCCGATGTGTTTGAATCGGTTTTCGTAGAAATAACAACGAAACATAAATGCATTGTTGGAATCATTTATAGTCCTAACACTGTCCCTAACCCTTTACCCATCGCAGACGATATCAAAATTTATTATTTTAAATATAATTTTTTTTAATTTTTCCAAAAATTTCAACAAAACCATATCATGTGACCCCTCATTGGAACGAGCTCAATGAGCTCGTTCCAATGAGGGGTCACATGATATGGTTTTGTTGAAATATTTTGAAAAATTTAATTTTTTCAACTGCTCAGTTTGCATATTACGCGGGCGGATGCGGGCGATTCGTTGGGTAAAGGGCTAAAGCCGATCTTGATATGTTTTTAAATACATTATACGAATTAGTGGATAAAATAAACTCTGATAAGAAAACGGTCTACCTTATGGGTGACTTCAACATCGATTTACTTGGTTTTAATCGTCACACTAAAACAAACTCATTTGTTGATTCCATGTTCTGCGAATGCCTTATGCCTGTTATCACAAGATCTACAAGAATTATTAACAAATCAGCGACCCTAATTGACCATATTTTTGTAATAATACCAGTAACTATACTTGTGGAATCTTAATTACAGATGTGAACGATCACTTTGCCACATTTTACATTTAAGAGCTTCATAGAAAACAATATAATGACAGCCGTATACTTAAACGATCCTTTAAACAGGAGAACGTTGATAAATTTAAGGCTCTATTAAATACGTGTGATTTTTCGAACACTTTCACTTCATCATGCCCATCTGAAGCTTATGACTGCTTTCTAGATGACCTTAACAAAGCTTTTGAAACTGCATTTCCTCTAAAACGCGTGTCCATTCCCAAGAAGTTTATTAAGCGTAAACCTTGGATGACATCTGGACTGCTCCAATCATCATTATTAAAGAAAAAAATGCTTCTGAAAAAACGGAAGTCCCGCACAATCGAAAATGTGTGTGGAACGGTACAAAAATTACTGTAGAACTTTAATAGACTCAAACGTGTTTGTAAGGCAGACTATTGTAATACATCTCTAACAGTCAACAAAAACAACCTTAAAAAATGTTGGGAAATATTGCGACAAGCAATTTGCAAATCAAATGTGTTATCACCAAGTTTTCGTGACGGAGGGGTGGAATATACCAACCACAAAGACATTGCCAACAAATTTAATTGTTTTTGCGAATGTAGGCAAAAAGGTTAATAGTGAATTACCAACAACTAGTCACCATTTTTCGGAATTTCTCAATAATAGTACTATTAATTCATTTTTGTTACTCCAACATGTCCCGAGGAGGTGATTAGCTGTATATGTAATCTACACCCCAAGCATAGTAAAGACAATAATGGGTTATCTACCAAGCTATTAAACGATATATCAACAGAAATTGTCCAACTAATAACACATATCATAAATTTATCGTTTTCTACTGGAATTGTCCCTTCAAAACTGAAAATTGCTAAAGTTAACCCAGTTTACAAATCTGGAGACAAACAAGTGTTTAACAACTATCGACCCATCAGTATTTTACCAGCCTTTTCAAAAATTCTGGAAAAAATTGTGCACAGTCGACTTACAAGTTACCTTGGTTGTTACGGCTTTTTATACCAGTAACAATTTGGATTTAGAAAGAATCACTTCACAATACATCCGATTCTACATCTTATGAATAATGTCGCTCTTGAGAATGACAAGCCGTCAAAAGATTGCACATTATCCCTCCTTCTGGACTTCTCAAAAGCCTTCGATACAATTGACCATAATACTTCGATCAAAAAACTGGGACATTACGGTATTAGAGGTGTGGCGAAATCTTGGTTTCAAGACTCTCTCAATGATCGTAAACAGTATTACAACTTCTTGATACAGTTTCTGACCTTGAACATGATTCTACTGGTGTACCTCAAGGCTCTATTTTAGGTTCCCTTCTTTTCCTAATATATATAAATGATATATGTAATTCAACACTTTTGAAAATCTTGATATATGCAGATGACACAACAGCCCATACATCTGGCAGTAACATAGACAGCTTAATAAATAATGTAAATTCGGAGCTTGTAAACATTAGCGAATGGTGAATAGCCAACAAACTTACTCTGAATGCCAATAAAACAAATTTTATCCTGCTTCATCCGAAAGGTGATTCATACAATACTGGAAATAAATCTATATTACTCCTTCAAACTCCAGTTAAGGCCATTGGAAATGATCATGAAAACACAAGTGTTAAATTTTTAGGCATTCATATAGACGAAAACCTCAATTTCAAAGCCCACATCTCAGCTGTATGTGCAAAAATGGCACATGCCATTTATTCAATCAATAGAGCAAAAAATACCTCCCGCTAAAGGCCTTAAAAACCCTTTATTTTTCACTTGTGCACAGTCATCTGCTCTATGGTATCCATGCCTGGGGACATGCTCCCTCAAGCAATTTAATCTTCAAATTACAAAAAGGCCCTTCACATTATAAGTAATAAAAAACCCACCTATACAGGCAGCATCGTATTTTAAAATTTAGGGATCTTTATTATCTCCATGTTCTCTTATTTATGCATGACTGGTCAAACAACAAATTACCTGAAAGTTTTAACAACTGTTTTGATGTATATCAAAATTCCTCTGGTATGAACACCAGACAGTGTGGACAAATCCAGACCCGAACTCCAAGAATACAATTTTCAGCTGAACTCCCCTAACACACTTTTCCCCGTTCCTGGAACAACTTGGAACATGCTGTCCACCAATATGACCGTAAACAGTTTAAAAAAGCAATGTTAGACCGGTATTTTAATCAGTACTCATCTCATATAGAATGTGATAATCCACAATGTCCGGACTGTACAGAATAGTTTAAAATAGCTTTTTAAATGTCAACTTGATCTACAAAATGTTCTCGATCTCATCCTGCGACCATTTGACTAAGCAAGTTAAGTTGCCTGTGTGGCCCTTCTCGCTACTGTTGACCACATTACTAATGAAACAAAAACCAATTGACAAACATAAGACCCCCGTGGGAACCCCGGAAAGTGAGGCAGTGCTTGTTTATAGTGGTAGACAAGCTCTGTTGTACTGGTAAAATAGGACTCAGTCACCCAGGGCTTGGGGTGGATGTCCTTTGAAGTGGACAACACGTGAATAAACTATTGACTAACCCTGACTGCATCTTTATGTTGTGGTCACTATACGCCATTGTGTGCTAATTAAACACAAATAAATAAATAAATAACTAAGTAAACAAACGCAAGAGTGGAAAATAAAAATCTTTAAAACATTCAGATAGACCACATTAAGTGACAGCCAATGGAGCGAGTCTAGTCCCCTCCAATGGGAGGCCGCGTAGTCTGGTTTCACAGAAAAAGAAAGTAATCAACAAGCATGGATTAAATTTGATACCTATCAAATTGATAAAAAAAAGCCCTTTATACCCAGTTAGAGTTACTGTTTCCACTGATGTGATTCTTGTTGCTGTTGTTGGTAACACTACTTTCAAAGAGGCAGAGGGCTCAGGATAGACTTATTATTTTTACTCTTTTCGCCCGAGGTCGAGGCTTGTTGCAGCTTCGATACAATGGCGACGTATACGACAGAGAAGGACCAACACAGGCCGGTTCAACTCAATAAACTAATATTTCAGCGGGCTACAATCAACGGGTATGCGTTGATTATTACAATTTCATGACTAAAAACTACTATCTGGGGCTATCCTTGAAGGATGGTACTCTGCAGGACACTTTCGAATAGCACTTAAATAACAGTTCCCCCTTTGCCAAGTATGATAGTATCACTTAAAGGAATGACAGGAAGATAGCCACATGGGCTATGATATTTCCGAGCAGCATGTTTTTACTGATCTATTCTTTTTTGATGATTGTATTTGTATTTTTTAAATGTGCTGCCAAATAAATATCTATCGTAGTACACAGCGTCATCGTGCCCTCATGTAGACAATCGGGGTGAAGTGCCTTGCCCAAGAACATAACGCGGGAGCACGAGTCAGTCGCTGAAATGGTCACCCATGCATCCAACTACTAACCGCGCTCGAAGTTGCTTAACTTCAGTGATCTAACGAAAACCGGTTACCGCGACGCCACCGCGCCCCGCTGCCGACTGCGATGGCTTAAGTCCCGATTGATAAAATATCCTAACTACATCATCAGGGCATGCCTTCGCTGAAGGCATGTCGTGGTGATGTATTTGAAATATTAGTCACCTGGGATTCGGAAATGTGTACGTGGATAAATAAAGTATACCCTTGGTAGCCGTGACGCAACAACTTTTTTAAATAACGCGTACCTTACTGGTACTACAAATTGGTCTAGTTGGGCCCACATTGAACATCCCGACGCGGGTACTGCAGCTCTCCATTTGTATGTCCGACTTTGACCAGGGTTTTTATTTCGATGGAAATCCGAGAATCGATTCACGTAAACATTTTCGCAACAAAACTAGCGAAACTCGGTTAGGTTCTTGCTGAACCACTGCCAGGATTCGCGTGAAAAGAATTGAGTCAGTTTAAGCCACACTTTATTTAACATAGCGGTAACAAATTAACCAAAACAAGCAAACATGACCTGAAATATCCCGACACGTTGTCAATAAAATTGTACAAATAAGGCTGTCATTGGGACCGGCTCAATGAGCCGGTTCCAATGTCATCCATATCTATGATTTTTTTTTGTTAGTAAATATTGTTTATGTTTTTTTAAATTACCAAATTCAGTTTATGTTTTAAAAATTAAACAGCTGTGTTGGGCAAAGTGCTAAAATATGTTATCAGTATACATCAGATAATAGGTATGGATTCTCGCAACCATTATCGCGAGATGGAATCTCCCAAATTTAGATGAAATATAGGCTAAGCCTTAGCGACATAAGTCCTAGTTTCAAATCACGTCTCTAAATAAATAACGTACATGATGTCAAGCAAGGGCGAATCGATATCATAGTCTTCCATCTAGACGAAAGCGTCCCGACTGGAAAATTATCGTGCGGGGAATGTTAAACACCTATAACCCCGTCCACTCAGCGTCGCCCCCGCTTGTAACTCAGTCATGCTCAAAGAGCTTGTTCCAACGAGGGATCTTACGCTGTATGTTTTAGACAAAAAAATTAAATTATAATGAAATTTCAACCGTGAATTTTGCGAGTAGAGCTGGCCCTATACCATAATGTTAAGGAAATTGTTAAATCCACCAGATACAAGACGATAGGCATGTAATAAAAAAAACGAGTAACAACTAATTTACAGATAATAAAGGTAAATTTTAATATATAACTACATGAAACGCTTCCCCTGTGCGGATACATGTATGTTGGCTTGGCTCCACAGACAATTCATTAGGCCTAAAAAAAGATAAATATCTGTTTTCACGAGTCCCCCCCCCCCCCCCCTCCCCCCCGCGTGTTCCTTTTGGCTGCCGCATGCTCTCTTTTTATAACCAATGCAAACTTAAAAAAATAAAATTTAAATGGTTCATGTCTGATATTTTACCCAAGTTAATAACTATAAAATTGATAAACTTGTCCCTTCAGTGCAACAGGGCTCTGCAATGCTTCAGCATTACAAAGCTTTCTTGCACTCAAGGAACGAAATACATCAGCACGCATGCTATTCTGTGGATTATGAGGCCTAAAACATAAAACAAATCAAGAACATGAAATTTTAATGGCAAAGAAATAATTACAAAAATTAAAAAAATAAAACAAAAAAAAAACGCCTGCCCACCTGCAATTTTGCAAAAAAAAAAATGGCATGAGAAACAGAAAATCTACTTTATGGGGCCTTCGTGCAGTCTATCTTTTGAAATTAGGAAGAAAAAAACCCAAATTAACAGTAGTTTATGTTCTACCTCGGGGCCTTAAAATGTCAAATGTCGGGTCGAATCGAATCGCGCATCGAATGAGGTAGAGGATTTTGAATTGAGTCGATGTTGAAATCGAATCTCGCGGCTTTTTCAAAAATGTGTATATTTATTGCACCTTCTAACAACCGTAAATATTGTTAGTCTCCACTCAAGTATTCATTGATGACCCGTGTACTATAATATTAGAACGTTTCTTTTCATGTTCTATCGGTCGATAGTACCTGAGTTTGTGTGATTTCTGAAATAAAACCTGAAGCAGCGAAGTTCGCTGCTTCAGGTTTTATTTCAGAAATCACACAAACTCAGGTACTATCGACCGATAGAACATGAAAAGAAACGTTCTAATTATTTTATTATGTCGAACAAAAAATAACTTTTATTGTTAAGCGTGAACTGCAATGTTCATGCCATCAACCTTGTAATAACCTTTCAAAAACATGACGTCAATTCGAAGGAATGACGTCTGTTTGAAAATGACTTGTCACAAGTGCCGTAGCTTTGGGAGTTTCTATATCACCAAATGCCAGTGTTTACAACTGCAGCATGCTGTTCATGTTATAATTCATTGTTAATGCTTGTGTGGTAAGTGGTATAAATTAATGGAATATAAATTCATGTTTCTTGGGCGACGACAGTTGTTAGAATTAAGCGCAGTGAAACAATTTATTTTGAACTTGAGGCGTAGGCTCAGTGAGGTCGAGGAGTACTAAACTTGTGGAAATATAATTGATTGAAGTCATAACTCATATTCAGGATTCACTGAAGTGGTGAACAACACGTGAGTTTTTTATATTTCTGATTCTTTTGAATTCATTATTTGCAGTTAAAATTGAAAACACACCCACTGATTGAAGATGATATATTTGTTGGTAAGTTCGTGTCTATCGGTGACGAAAAAAGTTAAACGGACACGGCGCCAGCGTTTCGTGTTGAGAAATGCCACCCAGAGCGTGCGAAATCGACGCTGATCAATGGAAGTGGAGCTTACGTTTTCTTTTTTCTCATGTCTCCAGGGAAGACCGTTCCGATAGTACCCGTGTTTTGCCCCAAAACTCCAGTACTATGACGTTTAGAAGGTGTCAAATTAACCAATCACGGTTGATGTTACAAACGTGAGGCATAATAAATATATTTATTATGCCTCACGTCTGTGACATCATCCGTGATTGGTTAATTTAACACCTTCTAAAAGTCATAGTGCTGGAGTTTTGGACAAAACACGGGTACTATCGGAACGTTGTTCCCCGGAGATATGAGAACAAAGAAAATGTAAGCTCCATTTCCATTGATCAGCGCCGATTACGGACGCTCTGATTGTTATTTCTTAACACCAAACGTTGGCGCCTTGTCTAACTGTCTGTTTAACTTTCTTCGTCACCGATAGACACAAACTTACCAACGAATATGTCATCTTCAGTGGGTGTGTTTTCAATCTTAGCTGCAAACAATGAATTCAAAAAAATCAGAAATATTTAAAAATTCGAGTGTTGTTCACCACTTTAGACTTCAAGTCTTTAGTGAATCATGAAGAATGTGCCTTCAGTCAATTATATTTCCACAAGTTCAGTATTAATCCTCGACCCCACTGAGTCGCAGCCTCAAGATCAAAATAAATTGTTTCACTCTGCTTGATTCCTACAACTGCCGCCGTCCATGGATTTATATTCCATTATACCACTTATCACCCAAGCATTAATAATGAATTATAACATGAATAGCATGACGCAGTTGTAAACACTGACATTTGGTGATATAGAAACTCCCAAAGCGACGGCGCTTGTAACAAGTCATTTTCGAATTTGGTGATCTGGAAACTCCTAAAGAGACGTCATTCGTTCGAAATGACGTCACTAAAAGCGTGTTTTTGGATTCGACTACATTGTTACAAGATTGATGGCATGCTGCAGTTGACGCTTATTAGTGAAAGCTATGTTTTGTTCGGCATAATAAAATAATTAGAACGTTTTTGTTCATGTTCTATCGGTCGATAGTATCTGAGTTTGTGTGATTTCTGAAATAAAACCTGAAACAGCTTATATTGCAGAATGGAATCAATGTAGTTTCTGAAATGGAACTTACGTGGGCTCTCCTACTCTCATCACGCCTCCTGTACAGGAGACCTGGTGGTAAAAGAAGAGTTTAACTATGTCACTTGAAAGTATTTTAGGAACATCTCGATAATTCGAAAATTTACGAATCGGCGCGACTCGAATCAGGAATCGAATAATCGGGACAATTTCTAAGCTCCTCGTGACTCCGTATGCCACCGAATGGTGCGACGGACTATTTAGTAAAGACCCAACTAAATAGAAAGCACACAGCCAAGCCTGGAAACAAACAGACTGTCATCTGCAGAATGAGGTTCCAAGAGTGTGAATTTGGTGATGCTACCCTGCAGGGTAGCATTACCAAATTTACCCTCTCTGAACTGCAGTCGGAATCACGGTATCAGTTCTAAACAGAAAGAGGTGCCCAGAGGATAAATTGGGGAATTCGAGCCACTTGTGGGATAGCACCAGCAAATTCCCCCTCTGGGGACCTCATTCTGCAAATGACAGATTGCCAGCCTTGTACACAGTTTCCAATTAGTTTTCCAGGAACGCTATCCCATCCATCTCAGATTTGATCCTTCGTACATATGTACGCTACATTCTTCTTGATTTTGCTTCAACTCTTGCTGTGGTCAGAACCTTTGAATGTTGTTATAAGACGCACCGAATGTAACCCATGGCTTATTTGCTTTTGTTTTATTGTTTCAGGATCCGTAAAAACTGTTTCGTGTTCTAGTTGGAACTATAATCCTGCAACATGTTCTACTGGACTTCCTTCAGTTTCCAAGTTAGTCTTGTGGAACAAGCATTCGAAGTCTGCCTGTGAGATGGGATCATCGTATGGTTTCGCCGGAAGTAACATATGGGTGCGGAATGGATGTCGTGCTACGTTCAAAGCGTATCACTTCATTGGATAGATAATATTCATATACTGTTTTATCACAAAAAAATCTGTGGATTATTGCGGCAGCTTATTAGCCTGGTCGAGTTATTTTATGTTAAATTGTTCAAACGATTTAGCATCGTCGATGAATTTTATGTTAAATTGTTATAACAATTTACCTAAATTGTTATTTAGCACCGTCGATGTATTTTATGTTGAAATATAATAACAAATTTACTCAATTTTCTTCGTGACGATGTCAAAGCCCTAAAAGTGATCGAAAAATTCGATCACCTTCCACCCTGAAACTTGGAACCTGCAACCTGAAGGACCCAGTGGTGTAAGAACCTTAAAAGTGATATAAAATATTAAGTAGATCACTTCCGGGGCAGGCACCAGTGACCTATAGGGTTTGTTAAATTATTGGGTTCTTTTGGGTGGAGATTTTTCGCACAATGCACTCAGAAAGCGCATTATCAACAGTATGGTATTCACAAGTCTGTTTGCCTGTCTGCCTGCCTGCCTGCCTGCCCGCCCGCCCGTCCGTCCGTCCATCCGTCCGTCCGTCCGTCCGTCCGTCCGTCCGTCCGTCCGTCCGTCTCTCTGTTTGCAGGATATATCGATAAACATTGGAGAGAGAGAGAGAGAGAGAGAGAGAGAGAGAGAGAGAGAGAGACGAAGAAGATGGAATTGGTTGATAATTTTGGTGTCTGTTTCGTATGTCCGCTTTTACAAAATGACACGATAGGCGCAAGTTGGCCTCCAATGCATTTCTATTTACAATTATGCGATGTACAGTTTGCTTCCAATGTTGCTTTGAAAATACGCATCTATTTTTTCTGATTAAACTTTTTGAAAATATCTTGTTACATATTGTTTTCTTACAGATGCTCTATACCAATGTGGCGACAGTAGTATTATATAAATGTTGGTTTTCACCGTGTGCAAGATTTATTCGCGGCGTTGTGAAACATAGAACAACGCTCAGATCTGACGATTACTCTAATTTAGTAGGAATCTTCTATTACCCGGAATTCGAAAATGACATTTCGCGCTGTACGCATGGCGTGATTCCTATGCAGTGCGTTTCGGAAATAATCTGCATTGTAAATAACACTATAACTGAGTAATTCATCTAGATGAGTCACTACCGACTAACTCAAATGGAGTGGTTGGACGAACGCCGCTTCTTTGGCGTAGGATAGAGGGTTTTTTTCAACCAATTCCCCAAAGCTCTATTAACTCGGTGTATCATACACAGTGGGTTTATCTGTTCACTTTCTCGGAAAGATATCTGAAATGAGAATTTGAGGGATTTTCCCATTCTCAGGGAGATTAACCTCAATCGTACGCCACGGAATAAAAAGCCAACGCTTTTGGTGAAATTCGTTGTTCAAATATTATTTTTTCATTTTTTTCTCAGAAACAAACAAGCTCGTTCCAGTGAGGGTCAGAAGCCATGTTTTTGAAAGAAAATTTCAAGGTGATCATCGCATGTCGTATGTCTGACAGTCTCTGTCATATTTTTCTCGCGTTTAATGGTGTCATTAGGCTCTTCCCTCTGGAAAAGACTATTGTTTTTCTACGGATTATTATTATTTTTTTTTTTTTTTGGGGGGGGGGGGGGTTGGTTTTTTTTTTTTTTTTTCCACACATTTTGTCCGTACGATTCAGAAGCCATTTTTGAACCGATTTTCACGAAATTTTGCACACGCATAGAGGGGCACAAAATCTAAAAATGTACCCAAGCGGAATTTTCGATTTAACCCTTATTTCCTCAGAATTGGCAAAAAACTGCCAAAATTGGGGTTTATCGGCACTTTCTCGAAACACGTCTTGTAGATTTTTTTTATACATTCGTCATTGCTAGACCTGTCTGTGACACGCCCTTTGATTCACACGACATATCAGGCGATGCATATGGTAACCCTCCACAGGCTGCCAAACATCGAAATTTTGATGCAATAGGCCGGTTTCAGGCCCCCACCGCACCCAAACAATACAAGAGAGATAAATATAACTTTCTTTACTGGGAGTGGAATTCACCGAGGATTATTTTTGTCCGTAATAAGGGTGTTCAAAAAACCAAGCGTTAACCCGTTTTGGGCTGGTTAAACAGCAATACCCCCATAAAGCTCAAAAATTTGTATTTTCCGTGGATTTCTCTAAACGAGTCTTGTAGATTTTCAAGAAAAATTTGTCACTCCCAGGCCTTGGTGTGACAATAGAAGTTGCATGGACAAAATACTGCGGTGAGCATTTGTTAACCCTCCACGGGCTGCTAAAAGTCAAAATTGTGATAAAATGGGCTGTTTTTGGACGCCAACAGCACCCAATGGGTACGCCTCAAAGAAACGTGCCTTCTTTTATCGAGCGCACAATCTATACGCAAACATTTTTGTAAGTAGTAAGGGTATTCAAAAGTCGAAGTCTTAACCCATTTTGGACAGGCTAAAGAGAGAGACCCCTTAAAATCTTAAAATTCCCATTTTCTGTGGATTTCTCTAAAAACATCCTGTAGGTTTTCAAGAAAAATTGTCTACTCGCAGGTCTTTGTGTGATATTACAAGTTGCATGGACAAAATATTCCGGTGAGCGTTTATTAACCCTCTAGAGGCTGCCAAGCATCGTAATTTTGTTGAAATGGGCTGTTTTCAGGCACGCACATCACCCAACGTGTACCTGAGAAATAAACATAATCTCCTTTGTTGGAAGTGGAATTCACCAAAGACCATTTTTGTAAGTAATAAGGGTATTCAAAAAACCAAGCGTTAACCCATTTTGTGGTTGTAATAGTGATACCCATCAAAGGCTTAAAAATTTATGTTTTCCCTGGATTTCTTTACAAACATCTGGTAGGGTTTTCAAGAGAAAATGGCCATTGATAGGTCATGATGTCACATTACCAGTTGATTGGATAAATTATTCCGGTAAGCATTTGTTAACCCTCCATGGACTGCTAAATGTCAAAATTTTGAAAAAATAGTCTGTTTTTGAACAACAACATCAAATGGGAATACAACAGAGAAACGTAACTTCTTTTACCGGGCGCAAAACTGACAGGGAAACATTTTTGTAAGTAGTAAATGTATTCAAAAATCGAGGTCTTAACCCATTTTAACTGGTTAAGGAGATATACCCCTTAAAAGCTTAAAATTCCAGTTTTCTGTGGATTTCTCAAAAAAAAAAAATTCAAGAGAAATTAACCATTCGCAGGTCTTCGAGTGACATTACAAGTTGCATGAACAAAATGTTTCGGTAACCATTTGTTACCCCCCAGAGGCTGCCAAGCATTGACATTTGGAGAAAATGGGTTGTTCTTGGGCAACCATAACACCAAATGTGTACCTATGAGATAAACATAACCTCCTTCATTGGAAGTGGAATTCACCGTCGATCATTTTTGTAAGTATTTAAGATATTCACAAAACCAAGCATTAACCCTTTAGAGCTGGTTAAAGAGAGATACCCCTCGAAAGGTTAAAAATTCATGTTATCTGAGGATTTCTTTAAAAACATCCCGTAGATTTTCAGGAAAAAATGGCCAATCTCATATCTTAGTGTGACATTACAAGTTGCATGTACAAAATATTCCTGTAAACATTTGTTAACCCTATGCAGGTTCTCAAACATCAAAATGTTGATAAAATAGGCTGTGTTTGCATACCCACAGCACCTGAAGTTGGGAGGAGAGATCAAAATAAGTGGAAGTAGAATTCACTGAGAATTATTTTTGGAAGTAATAAGAGTATTCCAAAAACAACACTTAACCCGTTTTGGGCTGGAAAAACAATGATACCCATCAAAAGCTTAAAATTCCTGTTCTCCCTGGATTTCTCTGAAAACATCTTGTAGATTTTAAAGAAAAAATGGCCATTCACAGTTCTTGGTGTGACATTACAAGTTGCATGAATAAATATTCCTGTTGGCACTTGTTAACCCTCTACAAGCTGCCAGACATCAATATTTTGGATACATTTGAGATAAAATGGACCATTTTTAAATTGACACAGCACTCAGTGAGTATGTGTCAAACAAACATAACTCCTTTTGTCGGTCATTGACTTGTTGGACGACGATATTGACATTAACTCACTCCACCGTTAATGATGGTTTTTACCTAAACAATTTTTTATCAAACTGTGTCATTTGAGACTACTATCTTCACCTTTCTCATAACATCAATGAAGGAACTTCAGTGAGACAGTTAAAAACAATTCATCAGACACCGTGGGGTCATGAAAAATCATGGAATCTCATCGGGAAAAGCCATGATTCTCCAGAATCATAAAGTCTAGTATTTGCAGTCATTTTCAAACTGCAGAAAGCTGAGGAGTGAGTGATTGTATCCGTTTTATGTGTCAACACATGTAATATATAAGTAGTAGTTGTTATTCCCGCATCTCAATCAACCCCTTATTGTTTTCGAAAATAGTCAATAACGAAATGGGAACGGGTTTTCCCTAAGTCGTAAAAGTTACTAAAATTCAACTGAAAGTTCATTTTGGCCCCTCTTAAACTCTAAAATCATTTGGGTTAAAAATGACCCAAAATGAACTGGGTTGACTGAATATGAACCCAACTGGGTTCATATTCACTCAGCCCAGTTCCTATGGGTTGATTTTTAATCCAACTGATTTTAGAGTGTATTTACATTGGATATTTATTTCCATTTTGGTATAAAAATCAATTCACCAGACACTTTACTTCGTTTTGTAACATCATTCAACGTGAAGGTTGATTTTCTATTGCACTATTTATATTTAGCCTTACCCTTCGTTGACACTTATATGTGAGTATCTGACATACTTTAGCTTTGAGAGTTATGGGACTTTGTTTCCAAATTTAGCTGGTCATGTGGCTTACTTCAGTTAATTTCTATTTTTTCTCTTAGCCATTTGAAACCGAGAGGCCGCTTTTCTGGCCCAGGAACATGGCACGTCATGATTTCATTAACCCTTTACCCAACGAATCGCCCGAATCCGCCCGCGTAATATGCAAATTCAGCATTTGAAAAAAATATTATTTTTCAAAAAATTTCAACAAAACCATATCATGTGACCCCTCGTTGGAACGAGCTGGTCGAGCTCGTTCCAACGAGGGGTCACATGATATGGTTTTGTTGAAATTTTTTGAAAAATTTTAAAAACTGGTATTTAAAATAAAAAATTTTGATATCGTCCGCGTTGGGTAAAGGGTTAAGTCGGATGGCTGCTAAGTGAATGTGCGGGGTAGTCAATCAGTATTTTTAACATGCAGCCAAAATGAAAATATCAATTGGTCTACCCACAAATAATGAATATGCACTGTTCCTACTACTACCATTGAACAGACATGGGAGATACCACCGGAGTTCAAAGGGTTGATTCTGCACGTGCTATATTTTAAGCTGAGTTCAGTGTCGGTAATCCTTTCAAATTACAAGATAGAGTTCGCTCCCCTACAGTAAATGAACACCACCACATATAAATTTGTCCGAGGATTTCTCACATGAGCAATTGATATATCTGTTCAACGAATTAGATCTGATAAGTTATGTCTTACGTCAATTTTCTGAAGATGTAAGCAACAGTTTCTCATTATGACATTTTGATGTCTTTTAAAATCTCATGGCATGCCCTATCAATGTGCCCAAGAAAGTTTGACAAAACTGGGTCTTGAGTAAAATGAATTGAGCTTAAATAAATATATAGATTTTTAGACTCTAGTGCAAATAATCGAAATTAAGTATAAATAATTGGACTTGAGCGAAAACCATTGAAACTAAGTGCAAATAATTGAAGACAAATGTAAATAATTGGATTTAAGTACTCAGTGACGAAAAGTTGGACTTGAAGTGTAGATATTTGGACTTAATTCCAAACAATTTGGACTTGAGTTCAAATAATCGGGCTGAAATGTTTTTCATCCAATGACATAAAGATTCCCGCCCTCTGATTGGGTGAGAGCTCGCGAAGTTTCTTCTATGATTACGGCTCAAGTAGCATATGTAACCGTCTGACGTCAATACGCGAAATATGTGAAATGCCGTTACCCATTTCGCAATTATTCCATCAACGGAGTGACTTGCAAACCGCTTCATTTTTCTACATTTTCACATGTGCTATAGATAATATTCCGAATGAAGTGTTCTTTAAATTATAAACTACTTTACGATTCAAACTGAGATGGAGTGACCTCGACCTTTATCTGTTTTTTTTTTTTTTTGTTTTTTTTTTGTTATTTGCCATTGAAGTAGTGGGATTCGCGAGAGGTTTATTTCCTAACTTGTTATCGGTAAAGGTTGCCTTGTTCATTTCACTGTGTGGGTTTGGGCTGTGGGTAGAGTCTTACTGGAACATATACGTTATTGCGGTGAATTGACGATAGCATGGTCTGAGATTCGCCGCATCTTGGTTGAACAAAAACTCCGCACCGCAAACCTCGGACCTTGTTACCGTCAATCCATCTCAATAACTTACAATATTTACACTCAAGTCCAAAGAAATCGGAATTGTACAGAAGCCCATTAGTGCCACGGAAAAAAAAATATCTGTGCGAATATTCGCAAACCTTTGCGAATATTCGCAAACATCTTTGCGAATTTTCGCAAACCTTTGCAAATATTCGCAAATATCTTTGGGAATATTTGCAAACATCTGAGAATTTCGCAAACATCTTTGCGAATATTCGTAAAGATGTTTGCGAATATTTGCAAAGATATTTGCGAGTATTTGCCAAAAATTTGCAAAGATATTTTTCCTGTTGCTATAATGGATTTCCGTAGAATCCCATCGACCATGAGTAAAATATTTCATTTTCCACGATAAAATACATCATGTAAACAAACCGGACATTGGGTATTTATTTTCTAACTATTTGCCTACAAGGTCACGAAAATATTTTCAGCTGTGCGCTAATGGGCGTCTATACGGACGGCTTCAATTGAGAAAGTACGAAAATAATCCCACACAGCTTATCCACTAGATATGAAATTTGGAGTACAATGTTATCCCTTCACATGTGTATGTTATCGTTACTTTTTAGAAGTTATAAGTCATTAGTGAAGATATCATATGAATAAATTTTAGAACTGAACGCACTGACACTGCATAATGACATCAGGGAATATGCTCCGAATAAGGTGGCAATGCATTTGTTTCTTGCTTTTCGAAAATGTGATTTAATAGTAAGAGGTTATTACTTGGTTAGTTTCATATCGGCCGAGATATCAGCTCGGGGTAATTTAATATCGGTCTGAGACCGAAGGTCCGATTTGAAACCAACCAAGTAATAATATCTTTATTTATTAAACCAAAATAAATAATTACAAAATGTTTTCAGATCCGTTACAGTTTTCAGACAGTGCTATTGTTTTTCATTCTTTTAGCCCTTTACCCATCGAATCGCACGCATCCGCCCGCGTAAACTGATCAGTTGAAAAAAATTTAATTTTTCTAAATATTTCAACAAAACCATATCAAGTGACCCCTCATTGGAACGAGCTCATTGTGCTCGTTCCAATGAGGGGTCACATGATATGGTTTTGTTGAAACTTTTGAAAAATTTAAAAAAAATGATATTTAAAATAATAAATTTTTATATCGTCTGCGTTGGGTAAAGGATTAATAAAGTACGAAGATTAGTCTTCTCCTAGTTCAGCTATCCGGTGGGACTGCCACAACGTTAGGATTGTTTCCGTTTCTCTTCTTTCACCTCGGCGAATCTCCACTTACGACCGTGAATCTTGGTTGGCTTCTAATTTCTTGTACAACTCTCTTTTTTTTCTCTACATTCACCCAATCCTTACTAATTGCCATCATTAATTCCTCACTAATCAAAAATTACTCCCTTTTGCCTGGTAACACAAATTCTACTGATTGTTTGTATTAATGATTTCGCTGTAAATCAAATGGTTGCGCCTAGTAATACATCAAGGACGACAACTGTAGCGTGGTTCATATCGTCCGAAATCGACGTCATATTAGTCGAGTTTGAAGTCTTATCAGCTGCGTTTGATGATGAGCACTTCTTGGAAAGAAAATCATACCTAACAGACATATGGAAACATAACTCACCTGATCGTTCGAATGTTTGTGATAACGTTTATCACTTTGATAACTCATTGTTCTTATTATATCAGGCACACCGTCTTTAACCCTTTACCCAAAAGCAGACGATTTCAAAATTTATTATTTTAAATATCATTTTTGGATCTCAGTAACCCAACATCCACAACACAGATAATACCTCCTTGTACTAATAAAAACGTACTAATTTTTGATAATGCCGAATTCTTTACAAAGACTTTAGAGCAGCTTGCCACTGTCCTTGATGTCAGACCATTTACTGTTTCATATGGGAATGGCAGGAAGACAGCCTTCATGGCTATGCCATTTCCATGCAGTGTACATTTTATCTTTGTAGAAAATACCACATGCATATATATATATATACATTATGTAATTGTATACTGCAAAATAAAGATATATTATTATTATTATATTTTTTACATTTTTTCAAAAAATTTCAACACAACCATATCATGTAGCCCCACTTTGGAACGAGCTCGGCGAGCTCGTTCCAAAGAGGGGTCACATGATATGGTGCTGTTGGAATTTTTCGAAAAATAATATTTTTTCAGCTGCTGAATTTGCATATCACGCGGGCGGATGCGGGCGATTCGTTGGGTAACGGGTTAACGACAATTACATCTACGTGGCCGAAATGGTGTCTGTTAACAGCTGATGGGCTTTGCTTCAGGACTAAATTCATGGATAAATTCCTGTTAACGGTGGGGCGGGGGAGGGGGGGGCTTTATTTTTCCTTCTCCCTTTTTATTTAAAACTTATTCGCGCACATTGCAGATACAGTTGATAGAAAGATCTGTTTCAAAGCGTTAAAATAGGATGAAAACGCTCCGAATCACCAAATGACAAACATTGCGACAAATCTACTTGTCCTCGATCGATATATTTCTCAGTTTGATAAAAGCATGCTGCATTATAAGTTACGGGACGTTTAGCAGGCGGATACGGTGTCACGTGAGGCGAAATGAAAACAATATTAGCCGAGTCTTTCAGCCCAATCTTGTTCGCGATGAGCATAATGTAAATCGTATTCGTTAGATTTTCGTATCGGTATGCATTCGTTTATAAAAGCAGACGAGTAGTGATGCAATGCAAAGGGAGTAATTTAACATATCATTGATTGCCAAGAAAATTATTGATTTATTACCGCCGACATTGTGGAGCGCATTATAATTCTGTCTGCTGTCCGGCGTTTGAACTGAGCACAAACTTTCAAAAGAGCCAATTAGCCGAATATTGTAATTTTTGCGATTACAACAAAATGGCGGACAGTGGCAAAAAGAAGAAAAGGAAGGAAAAAATGTGCGCTGAAAACAGAACAAAATCGCCAGGTTAAATTTGTTGTCACTTGAAACAACAGCTTAGCAGCTTGAGAAAAGTGAAGATCAACTGTGTCATTTTTATTCCATTGCGTTATTTCCATCTAATTTAGGAGGAGCCATACTAGTCAACCCGGATTGTGTGTCAACACGTTTTCTGCCGTGAGCGGAAACCCTAACCTTTTCAGGGAAATTTCTGGACCTTATTTCACCCATTGGGTGAAATAAGGTCACGATATTTCCCCCAAAAGTTTGGATTCATGAATAAGATTCATCTTTTACTAATACTAGACAGAACAATATCTGCTATTTATCAAACAATAGGCACCCTCGTTATTCGATACAATTGTAATAAACAAAAGGTTTCACTTATTTTTAAACTCGCATACCCATAATGTTAAATTAACTGACAGTTTCAGCCAATTAAGGAAGTACGGCAGCGTATTAGGGTCAGGACCTTTTCATTTAATAATCTGTTTATACAGATTAATAAACTGTTTTTACAGATTAATAAACTGTATTTACAGATTAGTAAACTGTTTTTACAGACTGTTTTTACAGATTATTTCGAGACTGTTTTTACAGATTAACAACTGTATTTACAGATTAGTAAACTGTATTTACAGATTTTTACGAGACTGTTTTTACAGATTATTAGAAGACTCTTTTTACAGATTATTATGAGACTGTTTTTACAGATTAATAAACCGTTTTACAGATTAGTAATCTGTATTTACAGATTATTAGGAGACTGTTTTTACAGATTAATTGGTCATTCAATTATTGGTTAATAGTATACTATGTATCCGATAGTTCGCTATTACCCGGACTTTTGAGGAATCTGCTAGTGTTAAATTCACACAGGAACCGGACTTTTTGGGTTGCAATCTCACCAGATCCTGCATGTGATGTACGTACTGCATATATAGTATGCTATGATATTACAGTGATATATGTACACATAGGGCTATGGATATATAGTGCGGGGATGTGGTGGAAATTAATGGTGAATGTGGGGTTTCTCGAAAAAAAAAAATTCCGCGAAATGGTTGACGTTGCTATGGACGTCGTGACGTCATTATGCGCATTATGAAGTCAGATAAATGTTGACCGCTGTTGTTGTACACTTTACAATGTGATATGACGTCTTTCGGGTCAGGGTGTGTCGGGGTTCTCGTACTGGACTGATATCGTAGTATAGTATGGGTGGTATATACCCCTTTTGGTATACTATTAGCCCTTGGCATTGGTACTACTAATCAACCTTCATTTTATCCTACGACTGGGATCGGTAGTACGCAATGCGGTGGGGTAATGCATGGTCATCGTCTCGTGCGGTATTGCGAAATAGTCCTTGCTGGTTTGGATTTGCAGTATAGTATGGGCGTTATATATCACTGTAGATCTCATCTTAATCCTTGTTGTATCAGCCTGCCGATTGCTTTGTACTATCCTATGACTGCTATGGGTAGTACTTAATGCTAGGTTAACCAGTATTGTGGGGGGGGGGGGGATGCATGGTCGTCGTCCCGTGCGGTACTGCGAAATAGTCCTTGGTGGGTTGGATTTGCAATATAGTATGAGCGTTATAGATCTCATCTTAATCCTTATTGTATCAACCTGCCGAAGGATTTGTTCTATCCAATGACTGATATAGGGAGTATGTAATGCTGGGCTAGGTGGTATTGCAGGATGTGAGGTAGTAATGCATGGTCGCTTAGTGCGGCAGTATGGGATGTACGCTCCTCACCCATAGGGGGTCTCATGTTAGCCCTTCGTAGTATTAATCCACCTAATGCTTCAAATTATCCTCTGACTGGTATAGATAGTACGCATTGCTAGGACAAGCAGTATTGTGGGTAGGGGTAAGGCCTGGTAGTTTAGAGCGGTAGCAGCACCATTATCCACCTCGGACGGTGTGCTGACCCACAGATGGTACAGGTATTGCGTAATGCTAGGCCAAGCAGTATTGTTGAGTAGGGGTAATCCATGGTTGTCTAGTTAGGAAGTATTGGATGTGTTGTTAATATCTCTGTTGGTTCAACCTTTCCCTTGGTACAAGTAATCGACCTAATGCTTCATACTATCCTATGGCTGGTATAGGTGGAACGTAATGCTAGGAGAAGAGCTATTGTGGTCGGGGGCAATGTCTTGTGTAGTGCAGTAGAACAGTATGGACGGTATATACCGACCTTAGGTCCCATCTTAACCATTGGAACAACAATCCACTTGGGCTCGTGTGCTATCCCACATATGATATAGGTTGTGTGTAATGTACTGTTATGTGGTGTATGCATGGTTTCCAGTCTCCCAGCAGGGTATGGCTGGTCCTTTGACATTCTTAGACTTGGCCTAGGGTAGAGGTAATATGTGACAGTTAGCAAGCTAGTCATAGGACAGAAGGCTGAAACCGATGGTAAGACCATATGTATAGGAGCTATATAGGGCCTTGGAATCCCACTTATGGAATCCCGCTTATAGAATACCTTTTATGGAATCCCTACGGAATCCCTTTTTGAAAAAGTCTAGCCTTCGGCTCCACTTTTTCCCGAGATGAGGAGAAGAGTCGTATTGGAGTCACTCGTTCGACCAATTACTCTAAGGCTTATTTGTTCGATGGGATTCTGGTCGTTCGATCAATCGGAGATAGTTAGCAAGCCTGCAGTAGTGCTACAAGTCAAATAGTAATAGTACAAGGCACTAATGGTACAAAGCTGCGAGGGGGGTAGAAGATTATAGTATTGGATGACGAAGAACGAGGCAAGTCAGAGGACAGCAAGTTGAAGAGAAGATGGAAATAGGTGGCAAGGCTATCTGTTTAGGAACTGTGTTCGAGCTTCAGCGCGTAGAGGTTAAATGAAGTGATCGACTCTTCTCGGGGGTGGGTCTGAGGGGCATCAAAAACTCATGTTTTAGAAAGGTTTTGAGTGATACATCATTTTAAAGGTCTCGATGCGTGTTGTCCGAATATTTGTTATTTGTCCCTCCCCGAGAGGGTGGGGCTGAGGGGAATAAAAAATTCAAGTTTTAGAAAGGTTGTCATGTGATACGTCATTTTAAAGGTCTCGACGCATGTAGTCCGAATATTTGGTATTTGCGTCTATCGGCGGGGGGCTGAGGGGTGGGGCCTCAAAACTCAAGTTTTAGAAAGGTCGTTGGGTGATACATCATTTTAAAGGTCTCGACTTAAATATTTCGAATGTAAAGTATCCGACCCTCTCCGATAGGGTGGTGCCGAGGGGTGGGGCCTCAAATCCCAAGTTTTAGAAAGGTTGTCATGTGATACACCATTTTAAAGGTCACGACTTGAATATTTCGAATTTGAAGTATCCGACCATCCCTGAGAGGGTGGGGCCGACGGTGCGGCTTCAATACTCAAGTTTTAGAAAGGTAGGTGTGTGATACATCATCTTAAAGATCTCGACTTGAATACTTCGAATGTGAAGTATCCAGCATTTCCGATGGGTGGGGCCGAGGGGTGGGTTTCAAAACTTAAGGTTTAAAAAGGTAGTCGTGAAAATGCGAATGACAAACTCTTCAGCATACGACAATGTGTGAAACCGTGTACTTTTTTAGCTATTTGTTTTTTAGTTTCATCAAAGGATTTCATTGATTTGGAGGTGATGTCTCGTATGTGAAACAGTCCAAATTGACAGAAGATGCAAAAAACATGTATTTTTCCTTCGGTGTTTTCCTCCGGTATCTTTTCGTCGGATGCGATTGGTTTGGCAGAGATCTCTCAGATGAGAAACATTTTCAACCGCATGATATCTTGGTTTATTCCATTCAGTATGTGGCAGACCAATACAGCTTTATGCGGTGTGCCTGTTGCCTGATGTGGGTCATTCGACAGATTCGAAGGACATCTATCAAATGAGAGAGAAAGGGGAGATTTTCAACTGCGTGGCATGCTGAAGTGCATGCTGAAGTGTAGCTTGATACCAAGCTAAACGGAAGAGAATCCAATGAAAGTATTTTAATGCATTAAAGTGTCCGATGAAACCTCTCGAGAAGGAAACCCAAAACACTAACACGACGTCTTCACGAATAAATTTTGAGGAAGCTGCACGTACTCTCCAAAAACAATGGCACATAACCATTTTACTCGTTGATCAGAAGTTCGACACTACTCGCAGAACTCACCAACGTTTTTGAATGTAATATTAAATTTACGAGTCGATTAAAGAGGAATAATTTTTGACAAGAGAGATTCGTGAAGGTATTGTGACACAACATGGACCTACTACTTCCACATTTAAAAGGAGTACAATAAGACAAACATTCAGGCTCAGTAAGTGATTCGTGAACATACTGCGATAGACAGATCCTACTCTTATCGCCTCGACATTACGGAAGAATGAAATGTGACAATCCTTTCTCAGAAGTGATTCATAAACACACTGCGATAGAGAGATCCAAATGCTATCGCCTCAACATTTCATGGGAGTGGAATATGACAAAACTTTGGAAGAAGTGATTCGTGAACATACTGGGATAGAGATACTACTGCTATCACCTCGACATTACGGAAGAATGAAATATGACAATACTTTCGAGCAAGTGATTTGCGAACATACTGTGTTAGAGTGATCCAACTGCTATCACCTCGACATTGCAGGGGAGTGGAATATAACAAAACCTTCGAGCAAGTGATTCGTGAACGTACTGAGATAGAGAGAGATCTTACAGCTATTACGACAATATTTAGAGAGAGTGAAACATGCCAAATGTTTGAGCAAGTGATTCGTAAACATATTGTGATAGAGAGATCCAACTGCTATCATTTCGACATTGCAGGGGTGGAATATGAATCAAGGAGTGTCGACTGAATCCGTGCGTGAACGTATGTCTCACCGTGAGGGACCCTGCCGTTTCACTTTTGATGGGGTCGTTCTTATCCCGAAGGGGTCTGGGACATTACGTCAAAAAGCATGAATCAATTGGGGTTCACTGGAAACAAAAATTTTAAAACATATACAAATAAGTAAATGTGGTAATTTGTGACTAACATGGAATCCAATGAATAAATGTTAATCACCCCCTACCCACACAGTGTTTGAGTCACTTGCGGGCCCGCATTCTCTGTTCTCGATGGTTTTCCTTCCGTTTCGTTGGTGCTTGTTTTTGGTCGCCTCTTTACTTCACTCTTTCACTGCCGTCGCTCGGCCACTAACTTATTGTCACTTTACCAGTCGTTTTTACTCAACATGTGATGGAATGTCACTCTACGACTGCCGTCGCACGGTCGCTAACGTATTGTCACTTTAGTATGTCGCCTTCCCTCTAACAAGTGACGGAATGTCACTTTTGCACTGCCATCGTACGGCCACTAGCTTATTGTCACTTTACTGGACGCTTTTCACTCAAGCAGTCGCCACCTATGAGGTTAAACTCTCCCCTATGTTTATCTCAGAATAATGTTCATACAGGCAAACCTACTCTGCATTCGTACGTCTTGCCTTCTACAACAGATATGCCGTCTTCCTAAATACTAATAGCTCCCTGTGCTCGTACTTCCTATTTCTGATCCTACATTCAGATATGCCCATCGACTTGGCCGCAACTGCTCCTATTCTAAATATAAGCTCTGTGGTTCCCCTACATCACAACGTGTCTATACTTTCGCACCGATGCGGCATCTCCACTAACTTATGGTATGGGACCTCCCCATCTACTCGCAACGACCCACAGCCTTACACACCTTCAGACTGGAATGACTTCAATGAATTTCTCGAGAAAACACCCGATTTTTATTTCGATAAACAGGACATTAATTCTCAGTTTAATTTCTTCTCTTGAACTTGACCGCTTAGATCTATTTTAGTTTAATATTCGCTTTTAAGTTCCTTTGAAAGTCTTGCATTTCGGTATATTCTGACATTCGTGACAGACCAGATGCATAATCTGGGGGTGTGCGATGTACTGTATTTACAATAATTAACTATTAACTGGTCATAATTACATGGATAATGACCGCGGGAGGACAATGGCTTTTACTATCTTTAATGTTTTATCTAGACCGCCCATGTGGCGTTCAATAAATGCGTCATAATGGACAATACATTTCATGCTTCATTACCAGCGCTTGGATTATTGCGGGTCTATTTAAGTGAAAAATAGGTTTTCGGGGTCCGCCATGTCCCTATCCTTATACTTTATATTTAGCCAAGTGAGAAAGATTATCGAAAATATATACACTTTCAAACAATAAAATCGAAAATTCAAGCTATCACCTTGACATATACACCTATACATATGTAGCCCCCCCCCCCCCCCCCCCCCCCTGTTAGTGCTTGGTACTATTAACCAACCGATTGGTTTGTTTTACTATATGGCTTATTTGCTCGATTGGATTCGAGTCGTTCGAGTAGTATGTGCAAGTCACTCGATCGAGCAATTGCTCTAAATCTCATTTGATTGGTTAATCAGCTTCCATAACGTGAACTGATTGGATGATCTGGATAAATGAAACAAGAACAAGTGTACTTGGAATAGGGTAGGAAGAATTGGGAATACGTGCCACCTTACCGCTAATAGGATACCAAATATTCGGTAGGTTAATACTGTCAACAGTTAAGATGGGACCTACAGGGCATATACCAACCATATTCTGTTGCCGTTCTGTACTACCAGGCATTAACCCCATCCCACAATACCGCTTGATAATATGAAGTATCTGGTGAATTAGTAGTACCAAGGACCTACAGGGGCATATACAGCCTGTGCTATACTACCGTTCTAAACTACCAATCAATACCCCTACCCCATAATACCACTTGACCTACCATAACGTACTATCTATACTAGCCATATAATAAAATAAACCAATCAGTTGGTTAATAGTACAAAGCACTAACAGGGAGCTTACGGGGGTATATACCGTCCATTCTACACTACCGTTCTAAACTACCAGGCATTACCCCTACCCTCAATACCGCTTGGCCTATCATTACATACTACCTATACCAGTCATAGGATAACACCAAAGATTAGGTGGATTAATAGTACTAAGGGCTAACATTGGCCCTGTAGGGGTACAACGCGTAGATCCTATACTACCACACTCGACGACCATGCATTACACCCACCCACCCCGCAATAACGCCTGTCCCCACATAACATACTACCTAACCCAGTCATGGGATGACACAAAGCATTAAGTCGATTAATAGTACCAATGGCTTTCGGGGGGGGGGGGGGGGGGCATAGCGGTATATTTCGCCCATACTATACTGCCGTTCTATAATAATAATAATAATATTTCGCGGAAAAGAGCATTCAAGAAAACCCAACTTTCCCATCATTGTTCTACCACTTACCCATAATATATACCCAGAGCCCCATGTGTACGTATATCAAAATACACACCATAGTATACTATATATACAGTAGGTACACCATTTGCCGGATCTAGCTGGATGGAACCAACGTTTTCCTCAGGAAAAAATGTTCCGGCAAAAGTCCGGTTCCTATGGGAATTTAACACCAGCTGCTCCGGCAAAAGTCCGGGTAATCAAGGTCGATCGGGTTCATTCTATACTACTCACTTGCACACCAAATATGACACCATTTCGCCTTATAGTTATCACCTAAAAACAAACACATCTGCGAAAAATATCAAGCCTATAATAGGACGTAACTCTGATAAGACTATGGCAAATAACACCGTCGAACCGAGGCAGGTCAACGGTAGGATACACCTCCATACCAAACGCCACGCAGCATGCCACGCAGTTGAAAATCTCTTCTGTCTCTCACTTGATAGATCTCCTTCGAATCTGTTGAATCAACCACATCTGTTGAACAGGCACTCTACATTAAGCTGTATTCGTCTGTCACAGACTGATTGGAAGGAACAAAGATATCACGCGGTTGAAAATGTTTCTCATCTGAGAGATCCCTACCAAACCAATCGCATCCCACGAAGAGATACTGGAAAACACCGACGGAAAAATACATGTTTTTCGCAACTTCTGTCAATTTGAACTGTTTCACGAGACATCACCGTCAAATCAATGAAAATCCATTGATGAAACACTTTTAAAAAGGCTAAAAAAGTACACGTTTTCACACACTGTCACATGTTGGAGAGTGTGTCGTTCGCATCGCCTAAGGTTTTGACGGCCTTTCCCCACCACTCCGACTTGAGGAGGGTCGGATACTTCGTATTTGAAATATTCAACTCAAGACCTTTAAAATGATATATGACATGACTACCTTTCTAAAACTTTTTTTTATTTTCCTCAGCCACAGCCTTCGGGAAGGGTCGGATACTTCATATTCGATATATTTAAGTCAAGCCCTTTAAAATGATATATGACATAACTACCTTTCTAAAACTTAAATTTGTTACGGCCCCTCAGCCCCCACCCCCCCCCCCACCCCAGAGAGGGTTGGATACTTCATATTCGAAATATTCAATTTGAAATCTCTAAAATGATGTATCACACGACTCCTTTTCAAAAACTTGGGTTTTGAAGCCCTACCGCTCTCCAGCACCCCTCGGGGAGAGTCGGATACTTCATATTCGAAATATTCAAGTCGACACCTTTAAAATGATGTATCACCCGACAACCTTTTTAAAATTTGGGTTTTGAGGTCCCACCCCTCAATTGCACCCCCTTGAGGAAACACAAATACCAAATATTCGGGCTACACGCGACGAGGCCTTTCAAATATTTATCAAATGACAACCAACATTTTCAAAACTTGAATTCTTTATACCCCTCAGCCTCACCCTTCGGGGAGTGGCAAATACCAAATAAAGGATTACACACGTCGAGACCTTTAAAATGATGTATCACACGACAACCTTTCTAAAACATGAGTTTTTGATGCCCCTCAGACCCACCCCCGAGACGAGTCGATCACCTCATTTAACGTATACACGCTGAAGCTCATACACAGTTCCTACACAGATAGCCTTGCCATCTTTTACATTTTGTCTTCAATTTTCTGTCCTTTAACCTCGTCCGTAGTCATCCAATACTATAATTTCTACCACCCTCGAAGAGGTTCTCGTCAGATCACCGAAGTTAAGCAATGTTGAGCCCGGTTTGTCCTCGGATGGGTCACCTTCTGAGCGATCGATTCGGACTTCCGCGTTGTGTCCTTGGGCAAGGCACTTAACCTCGATTGTCCACATGAGGGCACGGTGACGCCGTGTACAAAGGCGTACTGCACGTCGATGGTGCGTATGTCTTTAACAAATATAACCCTGCATGTGCTACAGTGCGGAGTTACGATGGTGGGGAGCTGGCAGCTGCTCGTCGTTGCTCGGTGTTCTCTCCGGGTATTCCGGCTTCCTCCACCCGTAAAATTGTCACGGTCATGATTAGCAATTGTGCATGAGTATGTGACCTTAAACACCAATAAATAAATAAATAAATAAATAAATAAATAAATAAATAAATAAATAAATAAATAAATAAATAAATAAATATTTAAATAAATAACCCTCGAAGCTTTGTACCATTAGTTCCTTGTACTATTACTATTTGACTTGTAGCACTACTGCAGGCTTGCTAACTATCACCGATTGATCGAACGACTAGAATCCCATCGAGCAAATGAGCTATAAAGAAATTGGCCGAACGAGTGACTCCACGTACGACTCTAATTCTCATCTTGAAAAAAGTGGTGCCGAAGGCCAGACGTTTTCAAAAAGGGATTTCTTAATGATTCCATAAAAGGGATTCTATAAGTGGGATTCCATAAGTGGGATTCCAAGGCCCTATATAGCTCCTATACAGGTGACCTTACCATCGGTTTCAGCTTTCTCTTCTCTGTCTAGCTTGTACTGTAGTCCCCTACACAATAATCTTCTTCTACCGTTATGTCATTACTACTAACTTGAAGCACTTTTGTAGGCTTGCTAACTGTCACATACCACGATCTCTAGGCCAAGTCTCAGAATGTCAAAGGACCATCCGTATCCTGCTAGAAGACTGGAAACCAAGAATACACCACCCAACACCACATTACATACTACCTATTCCATATGTGGGATAGTACACCGTCCCTGGTGGATTGTGGTTCTAAGGGTTAAGATGGAAACTAAAATGTGTATACTATTCTACTGCACTACACAACAAGGCATTATCCCTACCCACAATAGAGCTTGGCCAAGCATTACGTTCTACCTATACCAGTCATAAGATAATATGTAGCAGTAGGTCGATTACTAGCACCAAAGGCAGAGATTGAACCAACAGGGGTACAAAGAACACATCCTATACTACCTGACTGGACAACCATGGATTACCTCTACCCAACAATACTGCTTGGCCTAGCTTTACGTAATACCTATACCATCTGTGGGCCAGCATACCGTCCTAAGTGGATAATTGTACCACTACCGTCTTAAACTACCAGGCCTTACCCCTACCCAAATACCGCTTGTCCTAGCAATACGTACTATCTTTTCCTGTCATAGGATAATTTGAAGCATTAGGTGGACTAATAGTACGAAGGGTTAAAATGGGACCTGTGAAGGGCTGGAGCACACATTCCAAATTTCCATAATAGGCATCCATAAATTACCCCCCACCCACCTACAACACTGCCTGTCCCAGAATTACATACTACCTATACCATTCATGGAATAGTACAAGGCAATTGGTAGGCTGATACAACAAGGATTAAGATGGGATCTACAGTGATATATAACGCCCATAGTCTACTTCAAATCCAAACCACCAAGGGCTATTTCTCAATGCCCCACCAGACGACGATCATGCATTACCCCACCCCACAATACTGGTTTGCCTAGCATTACGTACTACCTATATCAGTCGTAGGATAATATGAAGGTCGATTAGTAGTGGCCAAGGGCTAATAGTATACCTTCAGGGGTATATACCATCCTTACTGATATCAGTCCAGTACGAGAACCCTGACACATCCCGGCGCGAATAACGTCATACCGGACTGTAAAGTGTACAGCAACAGCGGTCAACGTTTCTCTGACGTCACGGTGCGCATCATCACGTCACGACGTCCACAGGAACGTCAACGATTTCGCGGGAATTTTTTTTTCGAGAAACCCCACCTTCATCGTTAATTTTCCACCACATACCCATACTATATACCCAGAGCCCTGTGGGTACATATATCACAATACATATAATAGCATACTGTATATGCAGTACGCATTCCACTTGCCGGATCTAACCAGATGCTGCCGAAGTTTCGCATAGAAAAAAATGGTACATAGTTCGGTTCCTATGTGAATTTAACACTAGCAGCTTCCCCAAAATGTCGGGTAATAGTGCACGATCGGGTACATGCTATACCACTAACCAATTATCGAATGGCTTATTAATTTGTAAAAACAGTCTTCTAATAATCTGTAAAAACAGTCTCGTAACAATCTGTAAATACAGTATACTAATCTGTAAATACAGTTTACTAATCTGTAAAAACAGTCTCGTAATAATCTGTAAAAACAGTCTTCTATTAATCTGTAAAAACAGTCTCGCGATAATCTGTAAATACAGTTTACTAATCTGTAAATACAGTTTATTAATCTGTAAAAACAGTCTCGTAATACTCTGTAAAAACAGTCTCGTAATAATCTGTAAATACAGTTTACTAATCTGTAAATACAGTTTATTAATCTCTAAAAACAGTTTATTAATCTCTATAAACAGATTGTTAAATGAAAAGGTCCTGACCCTAATACGTTGCCGTAAGGAAGAGATGGGGAGAGACACCTTTCTGGAAAGCCATCAGTATATAGGTTGCAGTTTTTTCTCTGTTTGAATTTTCCATTTTCGATGTTCTCGCGTCATTCCTACATCGACGGCACAAAGAAGACTCGACATTTATGAAACAGCATCATATTTAACCTTTTTAACCCTTTACCTAAGATGAAAAGCAGACGACACTTGTAAACAAAATTCTTGAACAACTATTTTTTTTCATTTTTTGTCTCGAAAACATAGGTTATGACTCCTCATTGGAACGAGCTCGACGAGCTCGTTCCAATGAGGGGTCATAACCTATGTTTTGAGACAAAAATGAAAAAATAATGAAAATTAACTGGCGATTTTTGAGAATAGCGCTGGCCGGTTTTGCTCGTTACATTGGGTAAAGGGTTACCATGGTGGGCGAATATTTTGGTGTAACGTAGAGACAACACAACGAGTTAGTAGAAAGCCAGTTGAAAGGATCAGTAATAATTAATACAGCAGCCTTTTTGGTCTGTGGGATTCAGTTGTTGCTGAATCTTCCTCAAAATTCGAAATCGGTTAGCCCACTCTCCGAAAGCAGTGTTGTTTTTATATTTCCATTCAGGCACGGTACTTATATATTTATTTATTGGGGTTTGCCGACAATTTCGATAGCCAGTGTCGCCATGTGTAGGAAATTTTACAGGTAGGGAAGCCGGAGAGAAGCACCGAGCAACTGTCAGACTCCCCAACGAACTAACACCACACAAGCTGGGTCAGCATTGGATGAAGACAAGTGCACCATCGACGTGCAGTGCGCCTTAGTACACAGCGCCAACGTACCCCAAGTGGGAATCGGTATAAAGTGCCTTGCCCAAAGACACAACGCAGTTACTCCTGGCGGGGATCGAACTGTGAACATTTCGGTTTGAAGTTCATTGCCGTACCACTGAATCACCGCACTCCATAGGCAAGGTGTTAAAATGGTTACGTTTGATAACTTATAATTTCGGTAAATGCCCAGAACAAATGTATTCGACCACAAACCGGATCCCCAGAAGTTGCTTATCAGTTTCTCTAACAATTTACCAACTATCAAAAACTGCCAGTATACTATTCACGAAAAACCGCTATTTAAGGTCAATTATGTTTTTCAGTTTTTGCCCCCAAAACATAGCTTATGACTCCCTCATTGGCACGAGGCCTTTGAGCTCATTACAGTGAGGTGTAATAAGCTATGTTTCTGCAGCAAGTTTTACTAAATTCAAGAAATTTGTTTACATGCGTCGTCTGCTAATCATACTGTGTAATTTTAAACTGTAAACTAGAGAATTGTAATTTGTTGGACAAATTACGGGCTTCCCAACTTTCCAATGTGAAAATACAGACTACATATAGCAAAGCAAAGAGCTTGAAATTATCCATTTCCAAAACGATAGACAAAAAGCATCCAAAGTTGGCTATTTTTGGCATTCTCTCACGGTTCTCTTATTCACGCCCTCATTTTGCTTGGGGGTTAAATGTTGAGATTAAAAAGTAAACAGTAACTTTCTTCTGCAATCATTGTTACATCTATCCATACCAAAATAATTTCTAAAACAACCTTGCAATTAGAGGAAATGAGTACAGAAATCTTACCCTCAATGTGCCTGAGGGTTAAAGATGAGATTAAAAACTAAACAGTAACTTTCTTCTGCAAGCATTGTTGCATCTATGCATAAAAAAATAATTGCTACAACAACTTTGCAATTGGAGAAATTAGCGCTTGAAGTTAGTCAATCTCGAAGATAAATGCTATATTACTATCATTTGTGGCCAATAGGGGTTAATTTCAAAATTTTTGTGTGGTGACTTTGGTGTATCATATTATGCTCTAAATGTGTGAAGATCAACCACAGACTGAGTGTCTGATAAGAGACGTGCCGGAATCTTGAATCTCGGTATTTCAATGAACATGTACAAGTTGAGGGTACTCCAAGTCAAGGCACGACTACTGGGTGAGGGTTAAAACTTGGAATAAAACATGTAACAGCAAAATTGTTCTTGGATAAATGTCCTATGTTCTCACGGGAAACGTTTTGAGAAAATATGGCTCCAGTGCTGAGAAATTGCATGTAAATTTTGGCGAAAATAACAATTATTCCGACAGTACCCTTATAGGAAGTCTCAAATCTGCCAAGGGTTAAACTTTTAATAATAACATATAGAACAAAATTTGTCATACTGTGACTGCTGCAATCAATTAAAAATGGAGTAAATTGTCACCTACACTAACCAAATTCTGCAAAAATTGGATTTTTTTACGGTACCTACTTTTATGCATCCAGAATGGGATAGGGTTAAACTTTACAACCAAACTTACAACAGCAAATATGTTTGGTAGTCAATTGTGAATACGTACATGAAAAGTGTTTGAAATTAACCCTTTCCAAATTGATAGAAAAAGCAAACAAAGTTGGCTAATTTTCGCATTTTCAAACGGTACTCTTATTCCCGCTCTCACTGTGCTTGAAGGTTAAATCTGAGATTAAAAAGTAAACAGTAACTTTCTTTCGCAATCATTGTTGCATCTATCCATACCAAAATAATTGGCACAACAACCTTGTAATTAGAGAAATTTGCTCTTGAAGTTGAATATTGACGAAAAAATCTATATTCATGTCATCTTTGGCTCTAAGGGGTTAAAAATGAAAGATTTGAGTGTTATTCGTGGTGCATTATTTTCTGCTCTAAATGTGTGGAAAATTTGAGCTAAATAACTGTAAACAATTTTGAGACATTTAAAAATGGTGAAATTTTGACGGTTTTGGCAGAATATTTTGAAAATACGCGTTTTCACAGACATGACGATACAGCATTTCACTAGATTTTATGACATTACATAAGTATGCCAAATTTGGTTAAAATCGTACAGCTTGTTTTTGAGCAGTTCAGCAGACAAAATTCGAGGAGGAAAAAAAAATTTTAAAAAAATAATTTGGGAAAGACTAATAATCTACAGGTGTGAAATCTAATGGTCGTTTCACTCTCCAATCGAGAGTAAAACTAATAAACCACGATACTGTAAAACATTCGACAATGCAGTTAAAATTGGTTGCTTTATTTTCTAAATTTCTCTGTTTATTTTTCTTCAGTTCTTCAATCTTCGGAATATATACAGGATTGTCCGTAAGTAATGCATCATTGGTGGTTAAATTATACGTATGAAATGGGATACAGATTCAACACTCGTACAAACTTTTTTCGCAAATGTCCTATCAATTTGCGCAAACGACCTTCGTCGGTATGAAATGTTGTTCGTTATTTATCTTATGAAATGATAAGCCTTGAATGTAGCGCGACATCCATTCCGAACCCATATATCACTTCCAATGAAACCATACGAAATTCCCATCAAACAAGGAGAGTTTGATTGTTTGCCCCATAAGACGAGCTTCGATATTGGAGGAATCCCAGTGGCACACTTCGCAGGATTATACTTCCAACTCGAACAAGAAACGGTTTTCACGAAACCTGAAAGAAGAAAATGACCAAATCATGAATCTCTTCAGCCTGTAAGTTCAGTTCAGCCCTGAATAAAAGCGGCCACTGCGATTCACCTTTTTGTGAGGATAGCCTTTTTCACACTGGGTCGAACCATGGTAGCATTGGGAATTTGTGCCCCTCCACTTTTATCGAGCTTCCACCGCCCCTAGATAGAAGTCATTTCTGGTGGATATGCCATCTACCTCGTGTTCCGTGGTGGCTCACTCACAGGGAGAGGGTGGAGTAAATCCGGCTAGGGAAAAACATTTTCAGAAAAAAAACTATCTCAAATATTTGAGGCCCCTGGAGTCTTGTTAGTTTTAAAGGATCTCGGATAATGGATAATTTTTTATGATACTCCTTCAATTCCCTCTAGTAATGCACAAAATGAGTACTGCATTTACATTACTTGCTTGCGGGGCGCTACTCCGAGCTTGTGGGGCTACTCTGAAAATCAAAATTAAGGAAGACGGCAGATAAATAACACAGAGGTTACCCAAACACTTCAAACAAATGTAATAAATAACATGAAAATATTTGCAAAACAATAAGTTGATAACTGGATAAAAATAAGGGGAATTCCCTCTGGATAAGTTGGCAGTGAGCACAGCATCGCGTACTGAGGCACTATTGCAGCAATCTGGGTCAGGCGCGTATCCAGATATCTATTACTCCGCTCAGTATGGCCGAACCTAGTTCAGCGATCTGAACGTATAGTGGCTACCCCTCTACGTTCAGATTCTTCCCATTCAAATCTGTGGTAAAATTCCCCAACAAGTTTTATTGGGAACTCAAATCTCGAAAATAAGAATATATATCAACCTTTCGCCCTTACTGCCGATTGCATTCGATAGTACACACCGTTCCTTACATTTGGGAAGAGTGTATTGATCCAAACTATGTTTTAACCTTTTTTTATCGAGATTTGAACACTGCGAAGCGTCAACGGTCGCTACGATGTCGTTCATGTTTTTTGCAGAACCCGGAGTTGCTGCCGAAACAAATATCGTTGCGGAATCGCGATCGCATTCGCGCAGAGGAGGATCATTGCGTGGGGACTTTTTGTTAGGAGTTGCTGTTTCCGCTTATATATTCTAAATACTCTCATTTAATAACTTGTTGATGGGGGGGGGGGGGGGGGGTGTATAAGTTAGTGTGAACATAAATTACAGGCGCGTTGATGTTGAACATAGCATGTACATGTTGTGAGATTATGATCATTGTGTGTATGTGGGTGCATACTTCATCCGTATGTGGTTTGGGGGATGGAGGTGGATGGGGTATGTGGGTACCCTAGCCTACAATCGGTATACATGTCACTGGTGGGTTTTTTTTTTTTTGGGGGGGGGGGTATATATGCTGCTAAAGTGGGTGGGGAAAAGACATTTACACACATTAGAAGGATCGGACGCGGAGGGGGGGGGGGGGGGTATTACTACGCAAGAAAGGTATAAAAGGATTATATTTTTCATAAGCGGCACTGATGTCTTTTTGACGTGGATGGGGTACTGGGGCGGGGATATGGAGGTGCGCTTTTGAATGATTGAATGATTCGGGTCAAGGAGTGGTTGGATGTGTGAATACTGTATGCGAGCTTGCCTCTGTCACCAGGGCGAGGTTGAGATAAACGATAGTAGTATGTCTCGGGCTTTTCATGTCACGTGATCTAGTGGCGCCATGTTGTCCTATCATGGTAACTCGCGCAAGCGGCCATCTTGTGACGTTATCCACATAGTGATACGTGAAGGGAGTGCGCATGCGCAGCGCGTGTTGCTAAGGTGATATGTGTTTCCGTCGTCCATTTTGTACACTGGAGGCCGCCATCTTGGTTTCTATGGTAGCAGATGGTTGCTATGTTACCCAAAGGCTTCTAATAGAACAGGAGTGTGTTTGAAGGATATATTCGATTGAATCAGAGTAAATCAAATTACCACAAACAACTCGACAAGTTGTACTATTTCGAATACTCTGCTTCTATCTATATATGCAATAGTTTTCGTCTATCTGACCATGTTCCTTTGTTCTGGAGTATACTCTGGTAGAGTACAAGAGCCTATCAGCTGGAGCAGCTTTGCTTATTATTGCTATATTAACTATTCTGGTCTGTGCTTGTTATTTCTGACCCTATGCCGAGTACTCGTGTTGTTTCATTTATCCAGATCATTTATATAGATCATAACTAACCAATCAGATTGCTTGATTTCCCATAATCTCTATGCAGAGTTATCTCCCATTTTTACAACGAAGTCGTATCCGATTCTCACCACCTCTGTATCCAATGGCCATATCCCACGGAATCCCAGTTTTGGAAAACACCCGTGGCTATGGAATTCCTTTTTTGTCATATGTGCTTATGTGAAAAGGAACAATGTGACACAATGTGCCCTAGCATATAGGCACATGATGGGTGTGCCGATATGTGCTTATATGTGCTTATGTGAAAAAGCACAATGTAACACAATGTGCCCTAGCACATAGGCACATACGGGTATTTGGGGATACCTAGAGTCTGGTATTGTATTATTTGAGGATACCTATCGAGGATACCTACTGGAGAATCCCTTTTTGTCATATGTGCTCATGTGAAAAGGCACAATGTGACACATTGTGCCCTAGCACATAGGCACATGCTGGATGTGCCGATATGTGCTTATGTGAAAAGGCACAATGTGCCCTAGCACATAGGCACATACGGGTATTTGAGGATACCTATAACCTGGTATTGTATTATTTGAGGAAAACTATAAAAACTACTGTAGAATGTTCAACAAGGTTAAAAAAACAATGTAAAGCTACCTATTATAGAGATATCCTAAACAAAAACAAAAACAATATGCGAAGAACGTGGCAGATTTTACACGAAGCCATCAACAAAGGAAAACGTGAAGCCAGATTACCCTCGTTCTTCATCCAGGACAACATCGAGTTAAGCGAGCCTCATGACATCGCAGAAGAATTCAACAATTTCTTTATCAACATTGTAAAAAACACATCCGAACAGATTCAGAAAACTAATAAGTCCTACACAGATTACATGGACAACAATGTCTCCAATAATCTTTATTTAATACCCCCAAATCCCGCAGAAGTCAACCGAGTAGTAAATAAAATAAAGCCAAAATTATCTAAAGACTGCAATGATATCACAACCTGTCTTCTTAAGCATACGATAACCGAAGTATTGGATCCTCTAACACATATAATTAACAAGTCTTTCCTGAACGGCAAAGTACCAGACAGGATGAGGATCGCGAAGGTGACCCCCATATTTAAAGCGGGTGACGAGCACAGTTTTACAAATTACAGACCTATCAGTATACATCCGGTATTCTCAAAAGTAATGGAAAAACTCATGGAAGTGAGACTAACTAGTTTCCTCAATAGGTTTAATATGTTATACCCTCACCAATACGGGTTCCGAAAGCGACATAGTACTATTCATCCAGTTCTTCAGCTCCTTAAAAGCATCGCAATAGAAAATAATAAACAAGAAAAAAAACAGCACCTTAGCACTGTTCCTGGATTTGTCAAAGGCCTTTGACACCATAAATCACGAAATACAATTAGGTAAACTGGAAAAATATGGTATCCGAGGTGTCATCAACAATTGGTTTAGAAGTTACTTGTCCAACAGGTCTCAATATGTTATGTACGGAGAATACAAACCGGACTTAGCCAAACAGAGTTGCGGTGTACCACAGGGCTCGATTTTAGGCCCTATTCTTTTTCTTTTATATATAAATGATATAAGTAACTCAACATCACTCAATCTTTTATCATTTGCAGGATGACGCCACAGCACACTGCCCGGGCTCCGACAATAATCCCATTACACCGTATTTCAATGACGAGATTGAGAAACTATTCGAATGGTGCTCTGTGAACCAGTTAATGTTGAATGCTAAGAAAACCTCGTACATCATATTTAATCCAAATAAAGGTAGGAACAATAATCTTTGTAAAGAGGTAAAAATAAATGACAAAAACATTAACAAGGTTGGGGCCACTGAAACAGAAAAATCTGTGAAATTCTTAGGAATTAGCATTGATTAACATTTATCCTACAAGGCTCACATATCCCGATTATGCTCGAAAATAGCACGCGCAAACTATAGTCTCAACAAAATTAAAAATATCCTCCCCCACGGAGACCTGAAAACATTGTATAACGCCCTCATTCATAGCCATTTGGTATACGGAATCCAGGCATGGGGCAACTCAAGAGCTATAAAAAACTAGCCGTCCGGCTAAAACGAATCATTACGAATAATTAATAACAAAAAGTACAATTCTCATACAGATCCCCTGTTTAAAGAAAACTAAATACTCAAGGTTGATGATTTGTTTAGGCTAGGTGCACTACTGTTCGTGTTTGACTGGCAGAACGGCAGATTATCGGTTTCTTTCAATGATATATTTAAAATTACTGACAATCCATCTGGTAGGAGAACTAGACAGTCGGGCCTCCTATACATAGAAAAAACACGGACCCAAACTCTGGATAAATTTCCTTTATACTCCTTCTCGAAACTATAGAATGCTCTGGACGACACAACTCGTAATATTAGCGACAGAAGCATGCTTAAGAACAACTTAACTTCCACATTCATTTCCTCATATTCCAGTTCTGTTAGCTGCAACAATTCTTACTGCCCCGATTGCACTTCGTAAACTTCGTAAATATCGAAATTGTCAAAGTCGTGGTCCGCGTCTAAATCTGGAATCCTCGTCTTGTGCAACCTGTCGCGCTTCCTCTTTACATTGGTGCTATGTAAAATACTATATGGATACAATTAAGAACTTGCAAACAAAAGTCTAAACAAATAAATCATAACATTCTTCATCCTACGATGATGATGCAGCTAACGTAGACACCACGCCCAAACATCATGACCAACCTCTTTGTCGCAGTCTAAACGATACGAACTTCACGATAGGACTTGTTGCCGCCCTCGGGTGTTATGATAAGTAGTGGAGGGAGTCCTATAGGCAGGTTGCTTCTTGCCTACCTTGAAGCACCGTCTTTCCGCTGGCGAAAATGAAGCACCAATACTCTAATCCCAGAAAAGTAATACTACTCATTTCATTTGTGCAATATGTTTATTTGTAACCATTTTACATGTATGTGTACCGTGAATAAAGAATCTGAATCTGAATCTGAGAATACCTATCGAGGATACCTACTGGGGAATCCCTTTTTTGTCATATGTGCTTATGTGAAAAGGCACAATGTGACACAATGTGCCCTAACACATCCGGGTATTTGAGGATACCTATGGTCTGGTACTGTATTATTTGAGAATACCTATCGAGGATACCTTTTGGAGAATCCCTTTCTGTCGTATTAGGCCATGAGAAGCCCCTCAATGGGGTCTAATGTAGTCTTATCAACGGCTTCCATCTTATATCCAAAGCTCCACGGCCACCACTTTTCTATGGTATATCTGTCCTATTATTAGCTTCTACGGCAGTCTTGTTCAACCAGATTTCCCCTGTATACATATAAACGGGCTATATAAGGCATTCCGTAATTGAGATTTCTTTCCGATTCTGTTTAAACTTGGATTCCGTGTTTTAACATTGGGATTCCGTGGGATATGGACATCGGAAATAGAGGTGATAAGAATCGGACACGACTTCGTTGTGAAAAGAGGAGATAACTCTATATAGAGATTATGGAAAATCAAGCAATCTGATTGGTTAGTTATAATCTATATAAATGATCTGGATAAATGAAACAACAAGAGTACTCGGCATAGGGTCAGAAATAAAAAGAATAGACCAGAACAGTTAAATATAGCAATAATAAGCAAGGCTGTTCCAGCTGATAGGCTCTTCTACTCTACCGGAGTATACTACAGGACAAAGGAACATGGCCAGATAGACGAAAACTATTGCATATATAGATAAAAGCAAAGAATTCTGAAAGAATTCGAAATAGTACAGCTTGTCGGGTTGTTTGTGGTAATTAGGTTTACTCCGATTCAATCGAACATACCCTTCAAACATACTCCTGTCCTATTAGAAGCCTTTGGTTAAAATAACAAGAACGTGCTACCATAGAAACCAAGATAGCGACCTCCAGTATACAAAATGGACGACGGAAATACATATCACCGTAACAACACGCGCTGCGCGTGCGCACTCACCTCACGTATCACTATACGGATGACGTCACAAGATGGCTGCTCACGCGGGTTACCATGACAACACAACATTGCACCACTAGGTCACGTGACATGACGTCAGTTCCGGGGTCCGGCTGATGAGGGGTGAAAGGCCCGAGACATACAACTAACGATAGAAGGTTTGTAATTCTAGAGCTGGGAACAAATTTTGCGCGTAATAACGCGGAATATATCTTTACTTGTGGCCACCCAAGGAAGACATGATACGGTATCTTTGTGCATAATTTACACTTGAATACAGAGAACAACGTGAAACGCGGAACATATATTGACTTGTTGCCACCCAAGGAAGATATGAAACGGTGATTTTATAACTGGGTTCGTGATAAGGAGTTAGGCAGCCACCTGTCAGGAGATAAATCGACCTGTAAGACGTACGCCCATCTCGAACAATTTTTTAATTCTCGTTTAACAATTAGGATAAGTGTGACGCAAAATTTTACGTTCCCATGACGCGGTGTACATTGTTAGGGCACTTAACGTAACGGAATATGAATTAGTCAAATATATATATTTATACCATGATTACCTATTCTACTATATATAAAAATCCTATGACATAATTTTTAGCTTTACACACCAACCGTGGTGAACACGCCAGCAATGGGATTTCAGTAGTTAAAATTTACACATACAGTGGAACTACATCCAAGTTGACCTTTGGTGAAGTCGACCTGAATGCGAATTTGTCTAAATTGATCGCACGTCGCCTCGCGAAGAGTGAAATGAAAGTGGCAATTATTTATTGCGTTTTTAAATGATTTTACCCGATAAAACACAAACAATTAACAAACATGCAATGTTTCATCTTAATAACGCATCCATAACTCGAAATAGTATGTTATTGTGTTATTAAAATGAAAAAGGCCCTGTTTCTTTTTCTCTTTCGTTTCGGAGATAAAAATTGACAGCGGAAGTACCGCCCGCCGATGCTCATGTAAACAAAAAGAAATTCGCACGTATGTGCGGTTGCTGCTCAGTAAAATCGAGAAAAAATAATAGCGACTCTTAATAATCTGACGATCATGGTATAAATAAAATATACCATACCCTCGTGGTGAAAACTTGGTACACCAAGTTATTATGAGTATATTCTATATTTATAAAATGTCAACACTGTTGAGTGTTACATTGCAATTTATGATACGTTGTAAACTCCCGATCCACCGCTTACCCAGAGCCGACTGCCCATTTTGATACCCTTGCTCCATGCTCTACGGATGTTTCCAGCGCCTTGTCCAGGATCCTCTATACAAATGTGCTAACAACGTGGTCATGTCTTGCCTACCACTTACTGAAGCTATTTAGGAGCGCGGCGGCTCATTGGTTAGAGCACTGCACTTTAAAACGAACAGCGTTAACTTCATTGTGTCCCTGAGCTTGGGCGAACGGTGGACCTGGGTCATAAGGAGTAGTGCATGTCGATGGTGCACTAGTCTTCAAGCGCTACTAATACTGCTTGTGCAGAGTTAGTAAGTTGAAGAGTCTGATAGCTTCTGGCCGCTGCTGGATGATTCCTCCACCATAATACTGCCCGACACAATGTGATCATGGGTGTTGAACGGTCGTTAAATCCCTTTAAAACAAAACAAACTAAGTCTCGTCAAGTGAGGTCTTCTCTATCACTGGCATTTTACATGACTTGTTGTGGGAAAGCAGATGATAAATTATCATACCTGGTGTATAACACACATCAAATTCAGCTCTACATCCTTTGTTTACCCAAATCTGTTCATTTGCTGGCCCAAAGCTTTTCTGCTTTGTGCAGTCAGACCTCGACATCTTTTTCTTTACAGAAACAGATTTCACATCGGCGGCGTACGGTACAGTGCACATGGTAAAACGATAACTGCGACTGGAACATGAAACTGTAGAACAATGTGTTTTCCCTGAAATAATAATAGTGAATAGGGAAAAATAGGCCAATAAACGTGCAACAGGCCCTTTACCCTTTACCTGACATGAAAAGCAGACGGTAATTGCCAAAAATATTATTGAATAACTAATTGTTTTCCTTTTGTGTCTCAAAACATAGGTTATGACCCCGCGTTGGAACGAGCTCGACGAGTTCGTTCCAATGAGGGGGTCATAACCTATGTTTTAGAGACAAAAAATGAAAATATAATGAAAATTAATTGGCAAGTTTGAAAATAGCGCTGACCGGTTTTGTCCGTTATGTTGGGTAAAGGGTTAGTCCCTTGAAAACTGATTTCCTGACAGAGACTATTGCAGTTATAATGGTTATCAAGATTGGACGAATCCATTTTGTATTGAAAGAGGGGATCAATGATAATTTAATACAACAGCTCCACAAGCTCCACAAGGATTAAATTGGTACTGACTCTGCCTCCTTACCTATTGACTGCCATTGTTTTACCCCGTAGGAAACTGGTAAGTGGGGCAGTGTTTGTTTACTACAGGAGCCGAGCTGTGGATTATTATGCCATACGGTTTTTGCTTTGGATATTATCTCTGTAAAATAGGTGACATTTTTTCCCGTTTTGTTAGTTAAGTAGGGAAATACAGTGGAACGATGGGAACTGTTCATTAATGCTCTGTCGGCTTGATCAAATATTATCATGTATAGTTCATTTCATTTTAGTAAGTCAGGTTACAGAATAAATCGCTTAATTAGTTGCCAGTAAACAAACTGAACATATGTTATACAATATTGAGATCGCACAAAAAATACAAAAGTACAAAAAACGGAACAAATTGTAAACTTAATTTACATTGAAAATAGAACATCTAATGTGATAAAAAAAAATATTGATGAGGACACATAAATATATATACAAAATATCACAGCTTATTTCCAAATTGTCGCTTGTGTGCATGAAGGTGTCATCTGCAATGCTTTGGCCTTGCAGTTGACACGTTGATGACTCAAAAGACGAAATATAGCCAAAAAATCTATCCTTTATGCTTTCCGCAAAAGAATACCATCTGCTTCGTATAGAATAAACGTACAATATTTTCAAGTAAAAAAATTATTCTACGAGTAGGATTAAGAATGAAACCAACGAGCCTCTGGCGAGTCGGTTTCATTCTTAATTCAACAAGCACGTTACATTTCGTTTCATTCTCTATTGATGTCATAAGCGTTTTCTCAACGATTACATGCTTCTTAACTGTATCTTTCTCGTCCGTCTAATAATTTCAGGGTTGATGACTCTATCGAAAGACTATTTTCATGACGATTTTTAGTCAAGGATGGAAAGTAGTTTTTATTCATGGATTCATACACTGGGAAATATACAGGCTGTGTAACTTGTAAAAATGTCATATTTGTCAGATTTGCAGAAGTTACATTTTGTGAGGCCCGAGTGTTTCATACAAAATTTGCAGAAGTTACATTCTGGGTTATTTTCAGTGACTGAATCCACTTGCACAAATTATTTCCACTGAGGCTTGACTCGCAAATATAGCACCCATTTACATATAATTAGAAGTTAGAGGTTATTACTTTGTTCTTGCAGTTAAGTTGCAACTTATTTACATTGGTATTGCACCGTATACACATGTTAACCCTTTAACCCTTTACCTAACATGAAAAGCAGACGACACTTGCAAACAAAATTCTTGAATAACAGATTTTTTCATTTTTTTGTCTCAAAAACATAGGATATGACCCCTCATGGGAACGAGCTCGACGTTTTTGAGACACAAAATGAAAATAAAATGAAAATTAATTGGCGATTTTTGAGAATAGCGCTGGTAGGTTTTTGCCGTTACGTTGGGTATTGGGTTAACTAACACCAAGGGGCGACAACAGCTGCAAACAAAATTCTTGAATAAATAAATGTTTTTTCTTTATTTTTTGCGTCAAAAATAACTTATGACATCTCATTGGGACGAGCGCAACGAGCTCGTTCCAATGAGAGGTTTTGGTTATGTTTTTGAGATAAAATATTATTAAAATGATGAAAATTGAATGGTGATGTTTGTGAATATTGCTGACCGGGTTTTTCCCCGTTACGTTGGGTAAAGGGTTAACTTTTGAAAGTCGATCTATAAGCGGCTCTCCCTTTCTCTTCGTAAGTAGGAATACGAGCCTCTAGTATCGATCTTCTGAAAGCTCTCTGAGAGATGTTATCTTTATATCAGTGTCAGAAACTGGTATAATCAGTGGCAGGATAAGAGCTTGCATTTATCCTACAACTTATTTCCACTGGTTGTGGACTGTATAAACATGTAAGGGTTTGAAGGCACAAATTACAGCCAAATTTCTATGTCACTGTGTATAGAGTGAACGACACTTAAATCAGAAAGCCATTTTGGCGCAGTGGAAGCCCCTTTCGCGAACATGCCCAAGTCGCGGCTGCACAGCTTGTCCCCTCACTTTCTGTAGATAGTCCGCAAATTCCATGTAATCAATAGTTTATCTGCCATTCAAAAACATGCTATCTGCGCACAAAAATGAAAAGATGACTTGAACTCAACATTCACACTTACCTGCAATGCTCTGCAAGAGACAGCAGCTTAAGGCTGCAACTAAACTTAGTCGTGCGATCCCCATTGCAACGTCTCGCTCTGTGAGTTACTGGACACAAACAACTCTTGACTGCGAATCGTTTGTGTTCTTTAAATCTATGAGTTCTCTGACCAAGAAGGGCAGCTGGCCTAAGTGATGCCATCCTGTTTATAATGTTATAAGTGATGTTTGTAGAACGCCTGTATCCGAAAGCAAACACGTCTTCAATTGTTCAAGAAGAGACCCTCCACTCACTTCCTCCGATAAAGATGACACTTATAGTATTGTAGTAAACATGACTCTTTGAATATATATTTACGAATAAACTTTTATTGACCTACAAAAAACTGAAACCTTTGTATATGAATTTAACCCTTTACACAACGTAACGGCCCAAACCTACCAGCCTTATTCACAAATATCGGCAATTAATTTTCATTATTTTTTTTCATTTTTTGTCTCAAAAACATAGGTTATGATCCCTCTTTGGAACGAGCTCGACGAGCACGTTCCAATGAGATGTCATAACCTATGTTTTTGAGACAAAAAATGGAAAAAAATCGCAAGTCAAAAAAATTATTTGCAAGTGTCGTCTGCTTTTCATCTTTGGTAAAGGGTTAAAGAGAGTAATGCAAAGCCGTAATAGTGATGAACCAGTTTTGAATTTCAGAAATAATAATTAATTCATTTATATTTATTTATTTATTGGGGTGTAACGACACTTTCGAGTTTCGGCAGCCAGTGTCACCTCGTGTCAGACAGGTTTACGGATGGAGGAAGCCGGAGTACCTAGAAAGAACACTGAGCAGCGGCGGCAAACAACTGTCAGACTCCAACGTACTAACTTCATACAAGCACGTTTAGCACTGGTTGAAGACAAGTGCACCACCGAGGTGCAGTACGCCTTAGTACACAGCGCACCGTGCCCCCACGTGGGCGATCAAGATTAAGTGCCTTGCCCAAGGACACAACGAAATTATCCCTGGCGGGGATCCAGCCGTGAACCTTTCGGTGTGAAGTCTAGTGTCGTAACCACTGAGCCACCGCGATCCAAATATGGCAGTTCAATTGTCTTTAACACTTATTGTCACCTATTTTATGATGATTATCTGCACGTTCTGGTATGCACAGATAAAACTTACCATCTGATTAATTGTTGGAAATGGCTCAGAGAGCCATTTCCATCAATTAATCAGATGTTAGAGTTTCAGGTATGTCATAAATTTTATTTAACTTCCTCGCCTACAGGCATAAATGGAGGTCCACCATATATGGCAAGGGTGGGCGTGGTAGTAAAAGGGTCAATGGTATTCGATTTGCTTGTACATGATTGGACCAGGTAGGTTTTTCGAAACTCGGTGAATGTTTTTTCAATTGCATTCTGGACTTTCGTGCACCTGTTAAACAAAAACAATCTGTCTTCACGGGAGCGCGGTGGCGCAGCAGTAACCGGTTCTCGTCCGATCACCGAATTTAAGCAACGTCGAGTCCGGTCTGTCCTTGGATGGGTAACCATCTGGGCGATCGATTCGGACTCCCGCATTGTGTCCTTGGGCAAGGCATTTAACCCCGCTTGTCCACATGGGGGCACGATGACGCCGTGACTAAGGCGTACTGCACGTCAATGGTGCGCATGTCTTCAACCAATCTAACCCTGATTGTGCTGCAGTGCGGAGTTACGATGTTGGGGAGCTGCTCGTCGTTGCTCGGTGGTTCTCTCCGGGTACTCCGGCTTCCTCCACCCTTGAAACTGTCACGGTCACGATTAGCCATTGTGCATACGTATGTGACCTTAAACACCAATAAATAATAATAATAATAATAATAATAATAATAATAATAATAATATGTCTTAAATATAGTTGTACACTGAAATGTTTGCCGATGTTGAAACTGCGCAAGGCTCATTTTTTAACTCTAAAATCTGTTGGGTTAATAACTGACCCAAATCAACAGGTTTGAGTGAATATGAACCAAGTTGGGTTCATATTCACTACACCAAGTTGATTTAGGGGGGTTTTAAACCCATCTAAGTGTTATAATACAGACAATTGCATTTATAAATTTTATTTTAGTGTTCACTAGTTTGCTTCTTGGGTATTCGAGACCGCGTGTGTTAGGCAATGTTAAATATAATACAACTGGCGTCTGTGTGAAAGTTGATACCGTTGCAGTGATACAAATAGCGGGGAGTTTGACCGCATCGGGATGCATTATAGTACAAACAACCACTGTAAATTAAATAATAAGAATGCAAATGAATTACCTAAGCACTTATACAACTTAACACGCCTATTTCACATTCATACTCCAATAAAGCTAAAGAAAATTCGTTTGAATTCTCATCTGTTTTGTTTCACACTGTAAGTAATGGGAGAGGAACGGGCGGGGCCATATTTGGTGGAAGGAGGGGCGGAGAGGCAAGTGACGTCATACTGCGGAACACTGTAGATGTCGCGTGGGTTGTCGAGGGTTGTCCGCGTGTACTCATGTTCTGACGTCACTGGCATGGGCGGTGTGGTGTCCGACAACTATCCTCCGAGATATATATCCTTTAATAGTATATCGCCACGTCATAAGTTCCCCTCCAATAGCGAAAAGATGCGATAAACCATGTGAGCTGTTATTCCTTGGAGCAAATGCTCACGTCGCTCGTAAGTTCATTTGGTGAAATCACCTTGTACGCTTCACGTCACCCACTTACAGCATCTTATCTTACAACTCACTGGACGTCGGCATCCTTTTTACCAGCGTCGCCAGCGGCAGAGCAGGTCTAGTAACCGCTCGACTCCGTCCGTCAGTCCGCCCGTCCGTCAGTCCGTCCGAAACACTTCTTCCGTCAAAGTTTTCTTGGCTTCTATGAAAGGGAATGATTTTATATTTGGTCTGCTGCTTCATAATGCTGAGTTGTATCGTATATCTAATTTTCAGGTCTGCCGTGCAGCCACTTCCTGTTTGCCGATACTTTGAAGTCTGTTCATCTCTGTAATCAATTGCATGCAGCGACGCAGGTCCAGACCCGGTATTGGTCTTGGCTTGTTTTCGAGATGAGTCGAAGAGTCTAATGATCATTTATTCCTAGGAGCAATTGCTCTCTGTGTTCTTTAGATCATTTGACGAAATAACCATCCCTGTTTCCCCTCACTCCATTTTCAGCACCTCTTGCTTACAGTTACTTGGGGTGTCAGCATGTATTGATAGTGATATAAACCGGGATTCGTAACGGTAGTAGTGCAGTGATAGGAACTGAACGTAGATGTCGCCAGCTATATAGGAACTAAGAAAATATCCCTTTCTAGCATCACACTGCAGAATCATTTACTCCAATGACAAACTGCTCTCATTGCACTTCAGGTTTTTGACCAGTAAAATAGTAAAAACGACACTTATCACCAAAGGGAGACAAATGCATATGAACCGAGAGTGGATGATATTTTGGTTCCGCTTCACAGTTTTCTATGCATTTACAGAAATGACATGCCATACACTCTCTTCAAATGCAAATATACTTTAACTTAATTATCTAACACATAACATGTATTACATTTCCCAAATCCACAAAAAACATATAACACTATCTGACTAAGTAGAAATAAACAATCTGAATGTGAGTGAAATAATTTATTGTCAAAGGCAAGACTTCAACCTGCAAAAATGCATGAAAAAACGCCGAAACCAGTCATTTTCAGCCACCCAGCTGCCTCAAAAACATAATTTTTCCACCACCCCCAACATACCTACCCCTGGAGCATAGTATCCCCTGTTTCTAAAATGTAAAAAGAAATTGTATGTTTCCATTTCATTTTTTAGTTACATGTCTGGTAAGAAACCCGTGTAAAAATGACATTTTAAAAAATAGCATTTTTCGAAGCCAGTTTCCCATAATCCATCTGGTAATTTACCCCTATGCATCAGACTCCAACTTTGGGACCAAAACTTCAAATAGCCTGCTAATGTAATTATATATCTGATACTAAAAATATATTTCCAATTTACATGGCATTAGTTTCAACATATGCCGTATGTTTAGAATTTCACCCCTGTGCAATAGTGCGAAACCGCAGAGCAGAACCTTAGGTAAATGGGGCGCATCTGCCCGAATCTACTAAGAAATGCTGAGGACAAGAAGTCAGCATAGGGTCAGAAATATCTATGACTAGATAAATTGCAAGGTCGAGAGTAGTCAGGTATAAGCAGAACATGGGGATTCTGGGAGAATCCGAACTTGGTAAGCAGTTGTCAGGTTGTTTGTGGTTATTACATATGCTCCACTCAATCGACCACACCATCGGACACACCTCTGTCGTATTAGATGCGTTTTCGTTACACGGTAACCACGTACCAGCAATGAAACCAAGTTGGCGACCTCCAGTAAACAAAATGAACGACGGAAACGCGTGTCACCCTAACAACACTCGCTGTGCATGCGCACTGACTCCGCGTATTACCATGGTGATGATATCACAATAGGGCCGCTTACGCGGACTATCATGATAACGCCCACATGACCCAACTGGGTAACGTGACTACAATCTCACTTCCGGGGTCCTGTGCGGGGTCCGGCGATCTAGGGTTGAAAACCAAATTCTCAACTGCCGGACTACACTAAGAATAAAAATCAAATATGTTTGTTCAACACGGTATTGGTGAGTTTTCAATCCCCACAGATCAATCAATTGAGGTTTCTTTGTATTTCTGGGGTCGCACGTACCACATTTCACTGGGCTAAAAAAGTGTTTTGATTCTCAGGCAACCCCTCATGGAATTTGAACCCCTCATTGAACATTTTTATTTCCTTTCGGTGTCTTCCAATATTAGTACAAACTCAGGGAGATCCGAAACTTTTTACATTTTTTTAATGATGCATATTTATTTAGTTGCGTCTCTAATACGTTTGCCTTGTTACAATTTATGGGAGAGTGCCTATAGGCACTCTCCCTTAAATTATAACGAGGCAAATCTCCATAGATTAAATAATTTTACTTCAAAGATAAAATGAAGAGCATTGAAAGAATATGAGCCTTTGAATTGCAGTACCTACAATTTGTTTTTAAAGGAATGTTTTATTTTTCAAATTAAAAATGAATTTATTTGTATAAATATACACTTTCTATATTTCTGTTTGTAAAAAGATAGCCGAAAGCCTCTCAATGTTTGCACGCTGTTTACAAAAGCAAACTAATAATTAAAAATAAAACCCTCCCCGAGGCTCCCTTCGTCACTGATTTGAAAAGAAAATGCCTGAGAATCAATTAATTTAGAACCCCCCCCCCCCCCCCCCCCCCCCCCCCGGCTCGTTGAGATCCCATTCTGGACACCACCTCGAATCTGATACAAATCACACGGCATGCACATTATCATGATAATCTGTATGTAGCACAATTGGTATTGGCAACAGAACAAGCAATTGATTTTCAGCGAACTCTCAATAACTTTAAGAAATCGAAGAAACTGTAATAAGTACAGTCCGCGCATGAACACACCGCAATAGCGTGCTGTCTCTAAATACACAAAAAACACATGTCATTTGTTTCATGCATGGAGTTTGTCGAGACATTGCTAAAAGAAAGACAGGAGGTTGTTGTTGGAACTTGTGGTAATATTCCACGTGGAGTGTTTATCGGTGAGATATCCGGAAGTTTGTGTGTGTGTGGGGGGGGGGGGGGAGGGGGGGGGGATATGGAAAAATGCAGACGCTGGTGCCGGTGTGGGTGGGTTTTGTATGGTCAAGGAGGTCAAAATCATGAAATTGCATAAAAAAAATGCCGAAACCAATCATTTTCAGCCACCCAGCAGTCTCAAAAGAAGAATTTTGTCACCACCCCACCTACCTACCCCTTGAGCATAGCATCCCCTGTTTCATATATCTGGTACTAAAATATATATCTCCAACTTACATAGCAATAGTTTTAACATAACGAAAACCACAAGTCTCTGTTTCCAACCAGTAAAAAGATATAACATGGTCTTTCTGACCTGATTTTCACAACCACATCACACTTCCTCAACACTCACACTCCCCTGAGGCACTTGAGAGAGCATTTTTGTTATTACCACCAGCCACATTGACTACCCAGGTTCTGTCAATAGCACTGTTAAATACAATCAAAATGTGAAACAATAAGCAGTAACAGCCACTGCTTTCGGGGTGGGGTGTTGCTCTCTAGAAATAAAAGTGCAAAAAGATTAACGGGCGGATGGCACACTGTCTAATTACCACATAGAACAACACAGAAAAAACATTATGCACAGCACTATGTAGAACCACATTGATACCGCAAGCAACTACACTTATAGAAAACCCACTACAGATGAAGACCTCTCAGGGCAAGACCCTTTATGGTCAAAACTGAAAGATGGAAATAACCACAATGTGTTTTTTTTATTATTTCATTCAAATTTTTTTTTTTCTATTAATTTTATTTATTTCTCCTTTTTCACTTATTATTCGGTTAAGAATTCCACTTCCGGAATCGTTTTTCAGGATGTTTATGTGGTTACAGAATCCCTTTTCTCGTCGTATGTGTCCAAGTAAACGGATTATAAAGCTCAATACGAGCTTAGAATGGAGCAATGTGGTTGTATCTGTAAAACACCTGACCAAGAGCAGAGTCGAGACAGGGCCAGGCATAGCAAGGAAGTATGAAATAGTGCTTCGAGTCAATAATAATGGAAGAAAGCTGTAAGAGTGCTAGAAGATTAATGACAACAATAATAGTGCTGGATCACACGACAGATGGTGGACAATTCAGCAGCGATTTACCCTTTACCAGCGCAGACGATATCAAAATTTATTATTTTAATTGTTGATTTTTTAAATGTTTAAAACAATTTCAATAAAATCACATCATGTGACCTCTCGAGCAGATGCTCATGGAGCATCTGCTCGAGAGGTCACGTGATGTGGTTTTGTTGAAATATTTAGAAATATGTATTTTTTTCAACTGCTTAATTACGCGGGAGGATGCGGCCGATTCGTTAGATGAAGGGTTAAGACATATGATGATCTTGGGTGGTCTAGAATGCCGAGCAAAACAGGTCTAGAATCCATAACTTTCTTCAAATAGATATCATCGGATAAGTATCATGCAAAAGGTGTCCTCACAAGATAGCCTCAAATGTACTTTGTCATGTCATAAGTATTCTCAAATATCCAGATGAGCCGTCGAGCAGTATTGGGAGTCACTCGTTCGAGCAATTTGCTCTGTGAGATTCGAGGGGCAAGAGTATGTGCTCATGGAGCATCTGCTCGAGAGCTAAGGGGATTCGAGTCGCTCGTGCAATGACTTTTCAGTAACTACTCGACAGCTCATTAGGTAACTTGGCATAGGTATGAAAAAGTTGTTCGAGCAAGCGAGTGGAATGCAAGTGATATGAACTGGGGCTCGTAGCGGCATTAATGTACCAACAGTAGAGCTGAAACAGTTAACCGATTAATCGATTAACCAATTATCAATGTCTTGATCGATCAAAAAAAGTGATTGATCGATTACCGTTGCCATAAACTATTGTATTATATGGGTTAACAAAGGAAAAAACTTGCTCGAAAACAGGCAAACATTGTCACACTGACTTGCATCAATTATTATGAGACAGATTAAAGCTTGCAAGTTATGTGCGGACATACTTGTTCACTTGCATGATCATTGCACTGTATCAGTAGCTGGAAATGGTCAGTCTTCGCTCTTTGCCCGTTGCGGACAGCAGACGATACTTGCAAAATAAATTCTTGAATTACTAAAAATTTTCAATTTTTGTCTCAAAAACATAGCTTATGCCAATGAGGTGTAATAAGCTATGTTTTTGAGACAAAAACTGAAAACATAATAAAATTTGGAGGGGACATTTATATATAGCGCTTGCCGATTTTGTCAGTTACTTTGGGTAAAGGGTTCACGCTATAAATCAACGGTACGGCAATAATTCAGCTATCTACTAAAACAAGTGATTAATCGGTTAACCAAGGTTAATCCATATGATTAGTCGATCAAGAAAATTCTTTAACCGTTTCAGCTCTAACTATTAGCTGTAGTAGTGCCACAAGTTAGTAGTGTTTAAGACACAGGGCAGAATAGTGTACTACTCAAAGTTTGCTAAGCACCACATATTTGACACATCATTTTGAAATTTGCATATGACATGTTTGCGATATTTTTGGTGGATATGATTGAGGAATGTATAAGATGGTCCCCAGTGTTTACATTAGCTCTTTTGACAGGTAGACTTTTCGTGACAGTCATGGAAAGAATGTACCCCTTGATTTTCATGATGTTTTCGTGTACTGTCTACGTGTACATGAGATGTGTAGGGTATTCAGTCTTCATTTCCACACAACCCCTTGTGATTTAGTGATTGCATATGGCGAATGCAAATGTAAGAAGACATTTGTCTGAAGCAGAAATGTGGTGGGCTGTTGGGATGGTGGAACAAGGGGCTACCCATCGTCAGGTTGGTGAACCCCTTGGTGTGCACCATACGGTGATCACCAGAGCCTGGGCAAGATTTCAGCAGTATGGTACACCAGTCAAGCGACATGGTGGTGGCAGAGACAGGTCAACATCTGCAGCTGAAGACCGGTTTTGATCATTCAGGCCCGTAGGAACCGCTTTGACACAGCAACCCAGCTTCGCAGTGACCTTCAGAGTGCATCCGGGGTAAATATTTCGACGCAGACTCTCCGGGCAAGGTTGCACGAAGGTGGTCTCCGATCGAGAAGACCATGTATTCGCATTCCGCTGTCGATGGGCCATGGATCACGTTGGATGGACCAGAGAAGATTGGCGAACTGTTTTGTTTACAGATGAGTCACCTAGACAACACAGATAGACGTTCTAGGGTATGGAGAAGACCAGGAGAGCGATTCCATGCAGCCAACATTGCTGAGCATGACCACTTTCGTGGAGGATCAAGAATGGTCTGTGGCGGCATCAGCTAGGATGAACGTACAGCGCTCTGTGTCCTTGACCGTGGTACATTGACTGCACAGCGGTATATTGATGAGATCCTGGTTGCCCACGTCAGATTGTATTCAGGTGCAGTGGATGATAGATTCATTCTGATGGACGATAATGACCGTCCTCATGTTGCCTATGCTGTCCGGGAGTACAGACAGGGGGGGGGGGGGGGGGGGATTGAGCGTATGGACTGGCCAACAAGATCCCCTGACCTCAATCCAATCGAACATGTCTTGAATGAGTTGCAGCTTGTCCAGGAGCTTGGTGCCATGCTGGTCCAAGAATGGAACAACATCCCACAAAGGACCATCTGGAACCTGACTGGGAGCATGAGAAGGCGTTGTCAAACTGCAGTTAACAAGAATGGGTCTCATTCTCGATATTGAACCCATATCAGTTCGTTCCGTCAACCTTTTGGCAAATTTGAAAAATTTCCTCTTTTGCCAATAATATCCATTTTCCATGGTTATCGTATTGAAAAGCTAAAAAATAATGTCAAACACAAACAAAATCTCAATTTCTGTGCTTAAATCATTAAAGATATAATTAAATATAAAAAATATACACATTTCATAACAATATTCCAACTAAAACGAAAAACAGGTAGTTGGATATACTTGGTGCTCAGCAAACTTTGAGTAGTATAATAGCCAATAGCATTGGTACAAGGCCTTAATGGTACAAGATTGTAATATTGGTGGAAGAACACTATCGTATTGGGTGAATACAATACAGGCTGAAAGTTGGACGGATGATAGTGACAATGACAAAGTAGTGGTTTTTGGAGCCATGAAGGTGATGGATGGTCTAGAATCTGTATAAGTGCTAGGAGCCATAAAGGAGCTAGGGGAAGTAAAGATGCTATGTCACAGGTATCCTCAAATACCGAGGTGAGTCGTAAAGCAGTTTGTGGAGTTATTGGTTCGAGCAATTGCTCTATAGCTCATTTACTTGATGAGATTCCAGTCATAAGAACATTTGCTCATGTAGCAATTACTCTCATGGCTCTTTAACCCTTTACCTAACCTGAAAAGCAGACGACATTTGCAAACAAAATTCTTAAATAATTAATGTTTTTCATTTTTTGTCTCAAAAACATATGTTGGGACCAATCTTTGGAGCGAGCTCGTCGAGCTCGTTCCAAAGAGGGGTCACAACCTATGTGTTTGAGACAAAAAAAAATGAAAAAATAATGAAAATTATTTGGTGAGTTTTGTGAATAGCGCTGGTCGGTTTTGATCGTTACATTGGGTAAAGGGTTAAACTGATTCGATGAAATCACAAACTCCGTTTCTAGGTTCCCCACTTACAGAATCCCTTTTAGAATTTCATTTTTCGAAATGGGTCGCAGAGTAGTATGTTGGGTATGTTGAGTCCCTCGTTCGAGCAATTGCTCTATAGCTCATTTGCTCGATGAGATTCGAGTCGGAAGAGCATTTGTTCATGGAGCAACTGATCGATAGCTCATTTGCTCGATGGGAATCCAGTCGGACGAGCAATGACTTTTCAGTAACTGCTCAATATCTTATTAGAAAAACTTGGAATAAGTATAAAAAAAAAGTTCTTCGAGCAAGCAGTAGAGGAATGATAGTGATATGAACTGGGACTCATAGAGACATTCGTGTCCTAAGTAGTAGTGCCACAAGTTGGTAATGGTTAAGACACAGGACAGAATAGTTGTAGCCAATAGTAATGGTGCAAGGCCTTAATAATACAAGACTGCGATGTTGGTAAAACACTATAGTATTGAGTGAATACAATGCAGGGTGACCACTGGACAGATGATAGTGACTATGGACAAGTAGTGGCCTTGGCGACATGAAGGCGGCCGATGGTCTGAAATCTCTATATGAGCTAGAAGCCATATAGGAGCAAGGAGCTGTATAGGAGCCATGTCATGGGTATCCTCAAATACCGAGATGGGTCATAGAGCATTACATGGAGTCACTCGTTGGAGCAAATGCTCTTTAGTTCATTTGCCCGATGGGATGCGAGTCGTTCGAGCAGTTGCTCATGGAGATACTGCTCGATAGCTCATTTGCTCGATGGGATTCAAGTCGTTTTAGCAATGACATTTCAGTAACAGCTCGATTGTCTTTTGGGTTTGAGAATTGTAAATGACTTTTCAGTTACTGCTCGATTGTCTTTTGGGTTTGAGAATTATAGAGTATTTTTGTTCGCAAGTAGGGTAACTCTCTATGGGTATGTGCAGATTATGGGGAATTAAGCACACTGACTGGAGATTATAAGACTTGGATGAGGGCGGAGGTCGTAACAATGGGTAGTCAAGAGTACCCAGACTAGATGAACTGCTAGAGTTAGAGTAGCTAGAATAGCTTCTGTGATAGGCAGAAAAAAATTGCGATTCTCGAACCAGTAAACGTCTCCAGTGTAACAGAACGAACCTTACAGCACCGCGTGCTAATCTTATAAGCCCAAAATGGGGCTTCGCAAGTCATTTTCGATGATTTTAGATAGTTTTTGGCAATTTGGGGAAACTGTTGGGTTGTCTGTGGAAATTATATTTACTCATATTTAATTGAACACACCCTCCGAACATACCCATGTGCTATTAGAGGACTTGGGGGTCACATAGCAACCACGTGCTGCCATTGAAACTAAGATTGGGGCCTCCAATATACAAAATAGACGACGAAAACACGAATCATCCTAACAACACGCGCTGCATATGCGCACTAACACCATGCATCACTATGGTAATAACATCTCAACATGGCCGCTCTCGCGGGCTACCATGACAATCCAATATGACGCCACTGGTCCACGTGACTATGACGTCACATGAGATACCTGATGAGGTCCCCCCAACCTGGAGATGAAAGGTTCAAGACATACTACTACCTTTCAATTTTCAATATTTTTTATTTTTTCTCGTCACAAAAACATAAAACATAGCTTATAACCCCTCGTTTAAACGAGCTCGTAGAGCTCGTTCCAATGAGGAGTTATAAGCTATGTTTTCTATGCAAAAAAATAAAAAAAATAGTTATTCAAGAATTTTGTGTGCAAGGGTCGTCTGCTTTTCGTGTTAGGTGAAGGTTTAAAGTGTATAACAGTCGCATTATAAACAGATCGAACGATGAAATGTACAGAGATCTCATGCAAGACACGTTGCAAGTCAATTTTGTGATTTAAAATACTACTCACTTATTTTTAATTATTCGACAATTTAATTTATGACAGCAAAATATGATCGAATTCTTGGAAATCTGATGATATTTGTGACTATTTTCAGGTTTTTAGGTTCGATTTTTATATGAAGGCGAGGGAATGCGAAAAGCTTTTATTCAAACCATATACCCCTGATGTTTCGCATGCCCTTATACCCTGGATGTTTCACGCTCTCATATACCTTGGATGTTGGGTGCCCCTTTGCCATGGCTATTTGTTCTAGGCATTCCGACCAATCAGAATACAGAATTTTTCAGATGTAGGGACAAACGGTTTTAGTCCACCAACCCAGTGTGCATAAATTTCTGCGCGAGGTAACAGAAAATGGAATTCTATAAGCGGAAGGCCCAGTAGATGATGAATTGCCAAATTAGAATGAGTAATATTTTACTCCCAAATCCCTTTATGCTCTGGTCTTAAATTATTTTTTTTTACATGGGCTCCCCGCAAATATAAAAAGGATTCGCCCATTTTTGGTGATCATTTTGTATATGTGCATGTCCTTAAAAGGGTTAAAATTACTAATTGACGTATAGTTTAATAATTAACTAATATTGTATTGACTGATAGCTGCTGTCACTCGTATTAAATAAGTTCACTGAACGAAGCATCCTGCTATTCAACCTAAAAAAGTGACGTTTGGGGGAATCAATAACGTCGATACAAAGCTATTGTGGTTTTCTCTGTTCCAGTCTGAATGCACCGAAAAGCACTGATCTTTGAATTAACTGCCTTGGTGCCAAACACTTTCTAAGTGTGTCACAATACATACAGTAGGTTGTTATTGTTCTCCCATTAGAGTGGTGAGTGTTCACTGAAGCAATAGTAAAACACCCAGGTGCGTCCTGGGGGTTGATTTAAGGATACCCCCCCCCCCCTAATTATCATTCCAGTCGGAACATTTTCGTCTGGGCTGGAGTCTTGGATATCGACTCGCTGTTGCGAGTAAACATGTACTTTCTTATGAGATTAGATTTGGTAGTTGGAATTATGTCAGGCACACATAATGAATCCATCAGGTCTTGGTGAGTGCTACCAAAGATGTCAAAAATATACAGAACGATACGCGCGTGTGAATGGGTTAATCGGATATGACACGAGTGCCATATCGATTAACCCATTTGCACACGTGAGTCGTTCTGTGTATAATACACGCCTTCACGTCTATAAAAGCAATTATTAGAAGGACACTCAGCAATTCATTTGACAACACTTACTATCAACACAAAAAACACATTTTGGTATCACAGAATTAAATATTTTCACGTAGGCGACCATTATAACGCTCAGGCGAAAAAATATGATCGCATACCTTTAATTTTGGCATTAAAATATCTTTGTCAAGTATAGCCCTTCAGGCAACTTTTTCTGATCCGAAAACAGGGGATCATGCAACTAACAAGAGAAAAAAATGACACGAAGGGAAGTACGGGTCACGTGCACATATTTTTCAGGGAATTCCCTACAAATACACACAAAAAGTAAATTGTATGTTTTAGGTCCAAAAATTATCAAATCATCCTCTTTTTTATCAGGAATGTTCAACAATAATGTAAGAAGTCAATAGAATGTTTCAAATGTTTATTGAAACAATATATTTTCCCAAGACTGTTTATCTTTAAAGATTGCATCATTTCAAGGCGTGTAACTGTAATTCAAATATTTCGTTCAGCGATACCTTTTATCGTCAACCAAATTTGTGTTACTATTTTTTAGCACATATCGACACATCCGGCATGTGCCTATGTGCGACCTGCAATGTCTACCCATTACAAGTATAATATAAAGGTATCCTCAAAAGGTATCCTCAACTAATACAATACCAGGTCATAAGTATCCCCAAACACCCGAATGTGCCTATGTGCTAGTGCACAATGTGTCACATTGTGCATTTTCACATAAGCACATATCGGCACATTCAGCATGTGCCTATGTGCGACCTATAATGTCTACACATTACAAGTTTCCTCTAAAGGTATCCTCGAAAGGTATCCTCAAATAATACAAGGTCAAAGGTATCCTCAAATATCCGTATGTGCCTATGTACTGGTGCACAATGTGTCACATTGTGCTTTTTCACATAAGCACATATCGGCACACCCAGCATGTGCCTTTGTGCTAGGGCACAATGTGTCACGTTGTGCATTTTCATATAAGCACATATCGGCACATCCAGCATGCGCCTATGTACTACCTGTAATGTATACAATAGAACAAATACATGTTTAGGGAAGTCAGAATAAATAGAACAAAGAGGTCATAAGAGAGCTTGTAGATATATAGGTAGAAACAGAGAATTTACTGGGAAATCAGAGCCAAGTAAACAATTACGGGGTTGTTTGTAGTAATTCTATGAAGTAAATATGGATTCTGGGAAAATGTGAGCAGAAAAACTACTATAGTTCAATCGAACTTACCCCCTGGAACCCCCTCGATACTATAGCACTACGTACTACTATTCAAATCTACGGTATTGCGGTCCTAAAAGGGATTCTTGACGAATCCGTAGTAAATAAAGTCGTTTTTGGTGATTTGGAGGGATTGTCGGGTTTATTGGGGTAATTAGATTTATCCCTGTTTAATCGAATATACCCTCCGTACATACGCCCATCTTGTTGTGGGCATTTGGGTAACATTGCAGCCACGTGCTACCATATAAACCAAGATGGCGGCCTGTTGTGTACAAACTGGACGACGAAACACGTATGATCTTAACAACACGCGCTGTGCATGCGCACTAACACCACGTTTCACTATGGAGATGACGTAACAGATGACCGCTCACGTGGGTTGCCATGACAACCAAACATGACGCCAGTGGGTCACGTGACTATGACGTCACATGAGATCCTGCATGAGATCCTCCAAACTAGAGGTGAAACGTGCGAGACATACTACTTATCAAAAAATATCAGCTTCAACCCCCTGTGGCGGTAGAGGTATAAAGGCCATTTACCAACCAGCCTGGTTGGTCCAGATCTCTTAGTCTTGTGGTAAATCAGTAGCTTTGTGTGCTGGAGGTCGACGGTTCGAACCCCGGCTCCCGCACTTTTCTCTCCTCCTGTTGGGGGCTCGTCCGATCCTCAGAAGTAGGTGGCAACGTGGGTGTTTCAACCGCTCTGAGGAGGGAACTTGGGTGAGATTCACATGTGGTGAATCTCAAAAGAAGGGGAGAGTAGTGTAGCGGTCGAGGTATAGCGGCAATTTACCAACAAGCATGGTTGGTCCGGATCTCTTAGTCTTGGGGTAAATAAGTCGTTTTGTGTGCTAGAAGTTGACGGTTCGAACTCCGGCTCGCGCACTTATCTCTCCTCCTGTTACACCCATAATTCAAGTTTAATCATAATTTAAATACAGAGCACAACTCGGGTAGAGTACGGGGGTACGGATTCAACTACTTTTGTTGATATAAGTCCAACTATCAAATTTAGACTTATACGAATAAGACAGAACACATTTCGGGAAGAGTAGGGGGACAGGATTCAAGTCCGCTTGATGGTGTTTTCCTGTATTTCACGAGCACCAAAGGCGCGCGTGAATTACAAGAAAAATTACAAGAAAAATTACAATTTAAGCTATATTGTAATTACAATTTAATCTAAGTTGTAATTACAACAATTATAATTTAAGCTAAGTTGTAATTACAATTTATTAAGTTGTAGTTACAATTTAGCTATATTGTAATTACAATTTAAGCTAAGTTGAAATTACAATTTAAGCTATATTGTAATTACAATTTAAGCCAAGTTGTAATTACAATTTATTAAGTTGTAATTGCAATTTATTAAGTTGTAATTACAATTTATTAAGTTGAAATTACAATTTACCCAAGTTGTAATTACAATATAAATAAGTTGTAATTACAATTTATGCCATATTGTAATTACAATTTAAGCTATATTGTAATTACAATTTAAGCTAAGTTGTAATTACAATTTATTAAGTTGTAATAACAATTTATGAAGTTGTAATTACAATTTAGCTAAACTGTAATTACAATTTAACATAAGTTACGCAAAAAACGAAATGGCGCTAAGCTAGATTAGAAAATCTGAATGTAACATTTTACTTGATGACGATGGATCTTAGAGGTCAGTCAGTTCAAGTTTATCGATTAGAGATTTTAGTTGTTTTAAAACACGCTTTTAACAAACAAGGGGTTTTGCTTGAAATATCCAGCGGTAATGTTTGTTCGCGTGCTGCTATTTAATACGAGCACAAATATTTGTTCATCCGATTGATCGGTTTGTGTTGTGTGTTTTTTAATATTTTACGTCACGTTGTATGCAATATCTGTCTCTACTAAACTGGCTCGATAAACTGTCTAGTATCAATAGAAACTACCCCCACCCCTTCCTTACACAAGAACAGGTATTTTAAATGCAACCAACACAGGCGGCGGAAAATCTTCATATTTGGGAGGAGCACTAATTAAAGAAGGTGCTTCTCCTCATCCCACCCTAAGTCAGTTTTCCATAATTCTGCTTCTCCGTGGATGCTGCTTTGAAAACTGACAACAATGGAGTTCTATGGTGGTGCACCTCTGTTTAGTCCCATGAAAATGTTTGCAGAAAAAAACCAATAAGTTATGTTTTCCTGTGAATTTTGACGTTATACACATATATTCAAATGAGATTTTTTGATGCAGAAACTGTAGTGAAAAAATAGGTCTTGATATTTTCGGGAGAAAATGTGTATGTGTGGGAGCACACACCACGATACCTCTTCTTTCTACAGTGTCACTCCAGTTTACCCTCGCTGACTTATAATGGCATAAAACTTGTGCAATGTGCAAAAACAAGCTTTGCCACTGACAAAACCGTCGTAAACTGAGTAGTGAATTTCAAAAAATAATATATTATCGTGCTGACTTGTTGCCTTATCGAGAGGCGCATTGTGTTTTGTGTACTTCTGGAGAAGAGATAACGCAAGAAGATGTATAGCTGTTATAAAACTGGGGCACGTCCGAACACGCTCTGTTAGTGGACAGGCGCGGCGCGTGGTCAGGAGTCTATAACGGGGGGGGGGGGGGGGGAGGGGGCCCCTGTCCAGTTTTAGTGGCCGAACACGATATTTGGAAAGCAGTTGTGCCGGGTGGGTGGCAGACGCCTACCATAGTCCTCACTAGGGCCCTCCGGTCTTTACCGCCCCATCTCACTTCCCTGAAAATAAGTGGGAAGAGAGGGGGTAGAGACCGGAAGGTCCTAGTTATGTCTTGGCCCACATCCCCATTCACGAGAAAATTTTGCTAAATTCAGGCCTCTAAGAGCGAATCTGAGGCATTTGTAGCCTTGTAACCCAAAATTGTTGACCATTTTAGGGCTTCGTGGTATGTCAAAGTTGCATTGGGCAAATGTTTTGGGAGGCAGCAAAACTTTTAGGGAGGCCACCCCCATTAAATCATTAAATATTTTCTTTCAAAATATTCTAACCTTATTAATTCAGCCCACAAAATTATAAAATTCCATATGAGGTAACTTTTGATAAATATCAACTATAGTTGCGTGTCCGGTAATTTGTTTCAGATTGTGTAGAACCCCAGGAAGTGGACCAGTGCTCGTCTCCTCCTCCAGTGAACAAGTTCTGTTTCTCTGTTAGAATAGGACCCGGTAACCAACGCCTATGGTGAAAGTCCCCTGAAATGGGCACAATGGGTATGAACGTTTAGCTAAATGTGATTTCAAACTTGTGACACGCTGATTTTATGCCATAGATGCTGAATTTTACCTTAGACACCAATAAATGCTTATGTCCAGGCCCAGAGCCTGAGACAAACGTACAGACACGCTTTTAAAGGTACTTTTAAAGGTTGTACTGCTAGTAAAATATTTATATCATAATGGCTGATAGGACGAAGAATTTCTATCGATTTGTGTATTTCAGATTAATTTTTATGCAAACAAGGGATGCTTCTTTTGTACTACTCTTTGCACACCACACTAAATATCTTTTATAAACCCCCTTTGGGTGATTTCGTCAGAAGAGTGCGAGGGTTTTGACACTGCAATTGACCCTTTACCCAATGCAACACCCAAAACCGACCAGAACTGATCATGGAAGTCGACATTTAAATTTTATTTTTGCTTTTTCATTTTTTGTCTCAAAACCATAGCTTATGACCCGATAGGCTATGGTTCACAGACAAAAATGAGTGGGTCGTAAGCTATGTTTATGAGGCAAAAAAGTGGGGCGAAAAGTTCTGCAAGAGCCCTCTTGCCTCCATGATTCTAACGGTTGATACAGAGCATGCGGAGGGTTATTACTAAAGTCACCAGCGGAGTTGAATTTTCATCGCCCAATGACACAATGATATAGTATAAAAAAGCAAGAAAAGTGTCAGCTATTGAAGAGGAGGTCCACCGGTTAACCCTTTACCTAACATGAAAAGCAGACGACACTTGCAAAAAAAATTCTTGAATAACTAATTTTTTTCATTTTTTGTCTCAAAAACATAGATTATGACCCCTCGTTGGAACGAGCTCGACGAGCTCGTTCCAACGAGGGGTCATAACCTATGTTTTTGAGACAAAAAATGAAAATATTTTAAAAATTAATTGGCGATTTTTGAGAATAGCGCTGGCCGGTTTTGGCCGTTACGTTGGGTAAAGGGTTAAAACTCTGCTTGTGCTTTTTAGGTGCCATCTAATAACATAATGAGTTTTGATTTTGAACCAGGAGCCAAAACAATTAAGTTTGCATCAATATATTTCCAGACTCGTGTACTTTATGCACAATTAATTATACATGCTTAAATTAATTATTCAGTCATTTATATGCGTGGGTAGAAATAAACAATTGATAAAATTATATAGCATTGGTCCCTGGTGAAAATATCTCCCACTGAATGCATTAATGGTAGTTCAGTACCCACGTACTTTTCAGTAGCTCGATAAACAAAGGCCTTGGCTCGAACAAAATGTTTAGTGGAGACTTCGACCAGACAAGACTCTTTACCCAACGTAACGGCCAAAACCAGCCAGCGTTATTTACAAAAATCACTATTCAATTTTCATTATTTATTTTTTTTTTTTTTTTTTTCTTAGTTTATGGCTCCTAATTGGAACGGGCTCGATGAGCTAGTTCCAAGGAGGGGTCATAAGCCATGTTCCGGGAATGTCGCAACGTTCGCCGATTGGTGCGAGGAGGGGTGTAAACATGATTTGTCCCGACAGTGATGGTTCTGGCCACGACTAATAAAATATTTCAACTACATCATCATTCATTGAAGACATGCCTTGATGATGTAGTTGAAATATTAATCAGTCTGGATTAAAGTTTAAATAAAAAAACTCGAGATATCTTGGAAATTTATTTGTGGTTAATATTAGTTATCCTTCTGTTTTCCATGGTGTATGGGAATTTACACCGGTTTAGGAACTCATATACCCTGAGGCAAAGCCTCAGGGATAACAGATTTATTTCCAAGAATTTTGGTGTACTCAATCCTTTAACCTACACAGTGGGAAAAACTGACAGAAAATTTGTACTTCGTAAGTTTCTTAATAAATAAAACCAGACAAATATGGATATCCTTGGAACTGGCTGAATGAGCCAGTTCCAATGACATCAATATCTGTCATATTTTGTTCCACACAAATATTAAATTTCCTGTATTTTTATTTTTCTTCTAACATAACTGAGCAGAAAGTATGAATTAATAATTACAATTGGTACTTTTTTTAGCCATATGGCCTGCTATTGTATAATCTTGTTTTTACACCGTGGTTAACCACGGTGTAAAACAAAACACACTGTGGATTGCAAGTTACACCGTACCTCTCAGCCATTCAAAACAGTATTTTGTTTCATTTGGAAGTTAAATATACATCTGGAAGTCATGATTCGACTTATTATTTTATTACCACGCACCGTAATCCAGATTGGTCACGCTAGAACCCCCCCCCCCCCTCCACTCCCACCCACGCACACACGCAACACAACACACACGCCCCAACTACCCGAGTAGGATAATACACCCGTCCTTTTGTACATGTATGACCGACTGTGTGTTTCTGACGGAAGTCCAACTATCAAAAGAATACCATTAGAAAGTACATGATTACCAGCAAGAGTGAGCTGATATCTGAGAATTCTATTCAGATGAAAATGGGAGCGGGTCTTTTCGGCCTCGGGAACAGGGGAGGCTAAGAGAGACGCGGTTTAATATGAGTTTTATTACAACTAACAACAAAAATAAATGCAGTGTAATAAAAAATATACACAATATAAAATACATTTACACTTGATATATACTGGCACACAACCTTAAAAATCTAGATGTAGTTATATCATTCTCTTTATGTTTCTCCGATGCTTCCTCTAACTTCTTGGTTATGACCCACTGAAGAAATAATTGGAGGGGGTGTCACCCCGATTCCCCGCCCTTCGTTACGCAACTGGCTTGTTATCATACTTTTGAAAGGATTTTGAGAGTTACTGCCTTGGTGAACACTTCATTCTATGGACGTTTTAGTGGAATTCCACATTGAAAGTATTATAATTGGGCGTTTAAGTGAACTAACGTCTTCAGAAAGTATCACGAAAATCTAGTGCGCCCACTCGTGTTCGAACCCCAAAACTTGAACAGCGCTTGAACTCTAAATGCACCCGAGCCGCCTGATTATTGGTGCTTCAAGCGCAATTTTTAGAAATCTTTTTATTTATTTATTGGCGTTTTAAGGTCACATACTTATGCACAATGGCTAATCGTGACCGTGACAGTTTCAAGGGTCTTGTGGAGGAAGCCGAAGTACCCGGAGAGAACCATCGAGCATCGACGAGCAACTGTTAGCTCTTCAACATACTAACTCTGGTTACGCTCCGCCCAAGCAGGGTTACAGCGGTTGAAGACATATGCACCATCGACGTGCAGAACGCCTTAGTGCACGGCATCATCGTGCCCCCATGTAGGCAACCAAGATAAAGTGCCTTGCCCAAGGAAACAACGCGGGTGGTCCCGGGTGGGGATCGAACTCGGGACCTCTAGCATAGAAGTCCAACAGTCTACCACTGAGCCACCGCGCTCCCCATTTTAGTAATAACGTATAATGTGCGGTACAAAGTATGTACTTTATCACGCCTGAAGGCCGTTTTCTGAACTCTTAAAAATGCGTTCGAAGCACCAAAAATCAAACGGATCGGGTGCTGAATGATATATCAAGAACGTTAAATTCAGTTACAGTGCAGATCATAGGTGACTGTTTCAGTACAGTCCTGAATAAATTGGAAGAAGAGAGAACGAGCGTTTCGTCCTAGAAGAAGAATTTTCTGTTGGCACACATAGATCTTGGACAGAAAGCTGTCAAGTTCACTCAATTTATAACTGGTATTCATTATTTAACTTTTGCAGAACCTATCTAATTCATAATGACGATAAAGTTAGTGTAGGTTGTTGTGGCCCTACAAATCTTAAATGTCGGGTCGAATCGAATCTCGAATCGAATCAAACAGATGATTTCGAAACGAATTGAATCGAACCCCAGGCCTCTTCAAACTGTAAATATTGCATCTCCTAATAGCCGTGAATACTGCAAATCTCAACTCTAGTATTCTATTTAACCCTTTACCTAACATGAAAAGCAGACGACACTTGCAAAAAAAATATTGAATAACCAATATTTTTCATTTTTTGTCTCAAAAACATAGGTTATGACCCCTCGTTGGAACGAGCTCGACGAGCTCGTTCCAACGAGGGGTCATAACCTATGTTTTTGAGACAAAAAATGAAAAAATAATGAAAATTAATTGACGATTTTTGAGAATAGCGCTGGCCGGTTTTTGCCGTTACGTTGGGTAAAGGGTTAACGGTGACTCGTCTATCTCGGTTAGTCAATCAAAAAAGCGGAATAGTCTAGAATGGAACCAAAGTTGTTTTAAAAGCGGATTCTCCTCGAACTCGTCTTCTATCATCAAGCCTCCTATCTGTACAGGAGACCTAATGAGAGGAGAAGAGTTCAAGAGGAAACACTCAACGGGATTTTGAAAACACCTCAACGATTTGAAAATTCCCGAATAGGTGCGACTAGAATGGAAACGAATTGCCTGGAAGATTTAGAATCCGATAAAATTTCAAAGCTTCGAAGGGCCCTATAATGTACTGTTACTTTTGCGATGTAATGCTGAAATGCTGTAATTTTGGAAAGTCATCGCTACGCCCTTTCCAGTAGTGTGTTTACAACACGTAAACCGTCCGACACGAGAGGACTCTGAGCCGTGGGAGTATCAGTAAAACACAATAAATAAATGCTATCAGCGCTGGAGATACACAGCATCAAAATGTGAATATTATTACCGGATTGATCTCAATAGATAAAAGTTATCGTGATGCTGATAGGAATCTATAAAGAGTAGACCGGCAGTAAAATGGCCATTTTGGGACTAACCATGCAATCTTGGGAAGTAAAAGGTTTTTTGGTCGTTTTAGGGGTATATGGGTCCGAGTTTGAAAGATTCCATTCTGTAAACCTTCAGCAACTCAAAATATTCAAGATGGTTTCAAGATGGCTGCCAGAAACTCTCAATATTTCGCTACAGTACAGCCCGCAGTGGACTGGTCACTTTCCACGGAAGCAATAACATTAGACTCCGAACACTAATTATAGGAATAATTTTTAAAAATTAATTTAATGAAGCACCGGGTTCAACCCGGTGCTTCATTAATTAAAATTTTGCTGATGATGACTTTTAGTACCTGGTTGGACATCACTGCCCACGTGTGGATTACAACCAATCCACGGCGACTGTACCGCGCGTGCTCCAAAGTCACATATTTGTATAAAAGCGTTTTTGTAATTGACATATTTCCAAGTGATACCACATATACTGTATACGTTTCATTGCTATATCGCTTCCTGCTAAAAAGTTAGGATGTGGACACTGAAACGTTGTTGCGTACGTTGATTCTATCTGTTGACTCTATCTGTAATGTTGATCTTAGTGGGTCAGTCGTGAATTCTGAAAGTTACACATTGCCCATTAGTGGTCAATATGTTGTGTAAGTTTCACTGTAATGTCTTCTTCCACTAAAACGTTATGGCCAGGTCTCTCAAAAGTTGACACATCGTCGAGTGGTGGTACATACATTGTTTTAGTGTTATTGTGATATATAAACGAATTTATGAAAATAGTGTATTTTTGGAGGCCATCTTGAATATCTCGAATTGCCCAAGGTTTACGAGGTGGTAGGAACGACAAAAAACCCTTTACTTCCCGGCATTGCAATGTTATCCCCTCTGGTGGTCGGAATATAGTGTGTCTCTGGTGGTCGGAATATAGTGTGTCCTTCTAAATCTTTTAACAACGAGATGATTCAAACGATGTCGTGAACACAATTAAAAAATTGCAATTACATTTAAGATTATTGATAGTATGACAGCCATCATTGACCTATTTTATCCTTTTTTTTTTTTAGATATTTTCTTTTTGTTTAGAACATTTGTACAGTACGTGTAGAGCGTATTATCACTAAATCACCCATGGAGTGGAGATTCCACCCAAGCAATAATTGCAAATTTGTTGCAAAGCATAACAAGCACAAGCAAAGTTCCAGCTAATGGACCTCTGCGTTAAACCCAGAGGTCCATTGGCTGAAACATTACTTGTGTTTTTTGTCCATATGTACAGAATTTGAAAGTGATACTTTGAGTGATAACTCCACTCTACTGGTGATTTTGTTACAATCCACTCTCCCGTACTGTATGGAAATACTGATACATGACGATATTGTCTTATTTATTTATTGGTGTTTAAGGTCACATACTTATGCACAATGGCTAATCATGACCGTGGCAGTTTTACGGGAGGAGGAAGCCGGAGTACCCGGAGAGAACCACCGAGCAACGACGAGCAGCTGTCAGCTCCCCAAAATCGTAAGCTAAAAGGCTAGCTATCTGGCACCTGCAAGTTACTATCTTGCACGTGCAGGTTAGCTATCTTGCACGTGCAGGTTAGCTATCTTGCTAGACTTATATCGGCGAATAAATATTTGGTCATAACTTTTGGTGCCCCTTCCTGCCCACACCCCCACCCAGCACACCTTTTTAAACCTGACGAGGACCTCCGCCATAACAAAGTACCTCTAGTAGACCCATTTTGGGCACTCTGGATGGCCCCATATTCATTTCTATAGCGAACAGACAGACAGACCGACAGACAGATAGTAACTTGCACGTGCAAGATAGCTAACCTGCACGTGCAAGATAGCTAACCTGCACGTGCAAGATAGTAACTTGCACGTGCAAGATAGCTAACCTGCACGTGCAAGATAGCTAACCTGCACGTGCAAGATAGTAACTTGCAGGTGCAAGATAGCTAACCTGCACGTGCAAGATAGTAACTTGCAGGTGCAAGATAGCTAACCTGCACGTGCAAGATAGTAACTTGCAGGTGCAAGATAGCTTACTTGCACGTGCAAGATAGAAATAATACTCAACTGGAGCTCAACGCTTCCGTAGATTTCAAATGAAGCTCGATTCTGTACGAACTTTAATCCAGACGATATTAGCCGTCAATAACCAAGGAACAGACCGAAATTTAGCGGACATGGCTCAAAGTGTGTGAAATATCGCGGCAAAAATGAAATCTGTTCGAATACATAAACGTGTTCTTTTAAAGATATTTGTTTGAAAAAAACGACACTGTTTCCATATTTGCTGTGTGATTTATACCAAGCTCACCTATGCTCCTACGTGTGAAAAGCCCGTATGTTAATTTTTTGCTTTTAACTCCACCACTGGGGTAAAACGTCTACTGCGGTTAAAGCATTTTTAATGGTCTAAAGAATAGTTTCGCGCGCCGAAGGCGCGCTGGGACGATATGGGGCATGCCCTTTCGACCTTTCAATGGGAACTTCATTTCAAAATTTATACCTATAGTAGGAACTACATCCAACTTGACCTTTGACATGACCCACTTTGCCAGCTTTGATACATTCACACTCCGCAATGTTTCATTCAAACATACGGCGTTTTGCGGTATTATCTACCACGTTTAATGACTTATTAATTTAAAATACCTAAAATTAAATATTTAAAATAAAATATAAGTATTGTTAATAATAATTTTACTGAAAAAGCAAGGTAACTTCAATTAACTTTAACGATGAGACTAGCTGTCAATCAAGCATTAGTGTGCAACTGGAAGTACTGCCCAACGGCCCAGATCTAAACAAAACAAACCCATGTGTTTGAGATAGAAAGTATCGTTATTTCTCCACTTTATTTATTAAAAGCATGGTATAAATAAAACAAATAGGTACTGGAACCAGTAATCAGATTTAAACCACTCTCAGAATAAGGGTATTAACCACTCGGCAGAGACTCGTGGTTAAAACCCGTATCCTACTCGTGGTTTAAATCTGATTACCTGCCCTAGATTTATACTATATATCAAGACTGAAAACGTTTGATAGTTTCCTGCCCCCGAACCAGGGAAGTTCGGGTCTTCATACTGGTGGTCCCCGAAAGGGGTCGTTGTTGTTTTCTTTCCAAAGACGTCCTACCAGGAACATGAAACCCGACCAAGACAGCCCGAGGCAGACTATACTTGCCAATGATGGCCCGCCATCGACATCATCTCCGAAGTGGCAGATTATACTTGCCCGAAAATAAAACACCACAGCATCCTCGGGGAGAGGTAGTACCTTTGTTAGAGGACCCAACCCCACACACTGGTCCTCACCCGAGGGTTGTTTCCACATCAGTTAACGAAGCCTACCCTAAACCAGTGACACCTGAGCCAGAGACATCTTCCGAGTACCGGAACCTTTTCCTCCTTCAACACGCCTTGACGTCAATCCAAAAGATCATAAACAGTCAACGAGGGTCGAAAGGGGCTTGCCCCATAGCGTCCCAGCGCGCCTTCGGTGCGCAAACACCATTCCATCTCTTGATAGTTTACTGGTATCATCTTTATACGCTACCATCGTTATAAACTTGGACAGAGAATTTCGACCGAATCGCGACTGTCGAAAAAGAAATGTGAGAATATTTAACCTTAGTTGTCAGTTTCGTTTGTTTTTTCTTCATTCAGCCTTACAAGTGTAAGTTTGTCGCAAGTAGATCGCGATTTGTGCGATAAAAATACCCTTTTGCTATCAGGGTACTCCAGTTCAAGCTTATTGATTGCAGCTGTCTAATTAGTTTGAAAGGAAATTAATAACAAGAGATACATCAAGCGGAGATACACAAAACAACCAGCGTCTGTGTTTACAAGTGTCTTTGTAATTAGTATGTATTAAAATATTTGTTGCTTAGATCGATTGCCCTATATTTTTGTAAAAGGAATATTTCATTCCGGGTTCCAAGCAATGGCAATTTTTATAAAAATGGTTCGATAAGCATGATGATGTCAAAATGAATCAGAAGCTAACATTCTAAATTCCTCCAAACCACTATATCCTTCGTAATACACACACGGGCCCGTGCCAGTCTTCGTCTAGGACCAACCACAACACTTTCGTTGTACTGTAGCTAACACATCTAAAAGCCAAATTCCAGTCACTGTTTTTGACGGTGTGCAATGGTCTAGTTGTTTAGGTATTGGAGACTTGTTAAGCAGGAGGGATTGCCGTGAGATCGATTCCCGGCGAAAAATCAAAAACCAACATTCTAAATTCCTCCAAAACATGGCTGTATTCTTCGAAATACACACACAGCCTCGTGCCTGTCTTCGTTTGAGGCTAACCATGGCATTTTCGTTGTACTGTAGCCAGCGCGTTCCACACTTCCGTGTAGCTGTTGAGAGGGAAGTGACTCAAGTAATCATGAAGAGAGCAGGGGAGATAAAATTCGGGTCCCAGGGTTCGTTCCTATGACTGGCTCCCTTTCGAACGACTCGGGATACTAATGCAGATGCCAAAGGCATCTGCTGTGAGTACCGAAGGCATAAGCAACGATAGGGGGTTTGGTGGGAAAATGTTGAAATCAGTTATTAAATGGAGACTAATGGCGGCATTAGGGATGAAAAATCACGTTCTTTTTTGGCCGTCAAACTGACGTTTTAGCAGCATGTTTTAAATTTGCACGTTCATCAGTGAATATCCAGTGATCTAGAGTTACAGCATTTGACTACACATTTCTTGAAGTGATAACCTTATTACGTCGAGTTGATTTAATAAAGGTATCACTTCAAGAATCATGCAGGCCAAAATTACAACTGATGATCAAGTGTAGAGTTCCTTACGCGATACAGCTCCTTCTTAACATTCAGTTCTACGCAACATTTGAACTAGTGGCGTTTAGTTGAAATGCTCTAATAGTGGGCCTAAGACCAACTAGGAGGTGACTTGTCATGGGAGCCAGAAATGTCTAACCTAAGAATCCCAAAGTTCCGGGACGCAGGGTTATTACACCCCCCCCCCCCCCCCACCCTCTCCCTGGCCATGATCATGGGAACCTCAGCTTAAAAGCTAGAATCCGGCCATCGTACTTGCGGGTGTACAGTGGTCTAGTGGTTTAGGTGTTGGACCAGACGGGATTGCCGTGAGTTCGATTCTTGGCGGGGGATCAGAAACCAACATTCGAATTTCCTCCAAAATATGACTGTGTCCTTCGAAATACACACACACATACACGCAAAGTTTCTTCTAGATTATACACTCAGTAGCAAGATAGTTAGGGGTTACCGATCGAATTTAATTTACTAGTCAGTTTGAATACTCTCAAGTTGTCTGTTCAGAATTTAGGACAGTCGCCGTGGACTCATCGTAATCCGCGCGTGGGCAGTGATGTCCACGTATGCATTTAACAAGTAAATTAATATCAGCAAAATTTTAATTAATGAAGCACCGGGTTTTACACCAAAGGATGAACTTTATTTAAATTTAGGGAGTTATAGGAGGCTTAGACCTCCTTTTTCCGTGCAAGCTGTTAGACCGTTGAACACAAGGGGCCATTTTCCGGCCCAGGAACATGATACGCTTCTGATAGCTTCTGAGAGAATATGTGGGATAGACCAATCAATATTTTCAACATGCAGTCCAAATGCTGTATGTTGAAAACATTAATTGGTCTACCTCTAAATATTGAATATACCACCAGCATTTAAAGGGTTAATCACGAAAGTTATTAATTTTTATTTCCAGATATTGCTCGCGTACGGCAGAATTTAAGTGCCATCCAAGCTGATCCAAGAAGAACAATCCCTCCCACCGAAATAAATATATACATACAAAAAAGTAAACAGAGTTAGGGAGGCGACCCAAAAAAGCTCTAAGCTTTCTGTCGAATCTCTCTTTAAAATGTATCTCTTCTATGTTCTTATGCTGTGTAATATTGTATAATACTGAGTTTTGAACAAGTATTCCATTTTGTTCACAGCAAATGTAATATGATCCAATAAATATTGTTTAAACTAAAAAATTTAAACAATAGGTAAATGAATAAAGTTTGTTGTTATAGCAATGTTTTGTTTTTTATCTTTTTTGTCATCTCAGTATATACTTCAAAGGAAAAAATGAAAGTAAAAGGGTGATTTTTTAATCGCTATAATATTTTTTTCTTTTTTTTTTAACCCACAAAATATCTCTATTTTTAAATGAGAATTCTGTTTTCAAGTCCAAAAACAAACTAATTTATTTCCGTTCTGGTGCACACCGAATGGTGCCTCCTATTGTGAGAGCACACACGATGCAGTTTGTTATGGGCGGTAGGTGGTTGGTGGTTTTTAATTGTCTTTTGGCGCTCATGCGTTAATTCACCAAACCCAGGAACGCTGCAAACAGGAATACATGCCCACCTATATAACAATCCTTTGATGAAAAGGTTATCTAACAACCATTTGGAAAAAAAACAGAAAACCACCAATACATTCTCCTCTCTAATACTGGGCAATCATAGAAACAGCACGTCACGCCCTTCTAAAACTCCATTTCCTTGTAAACCAGCGGAAATATCGCCCGAAGTGCCCACCGCCTAGTAGTATAGCAGATGTTTTCAGGCCTTATTATTACCCGGAGCTTTGGCGGTGCAGCTAGTGTTAAATTCCCATGCAAACCGGAATAGAGTTGGCATAGGTAGTGCATAATGCTAGGTCCTGCAGTGTTGTGGGGGTATGCATGATTGTCAAATACGGTAAAATGGGCGTACAGTATATAGGGTGCCCTGCTGTTTTACTAGACTTGCAGTGTGGCGAGGTGTGTTTTGTTGACTAGTATGGTAGTATAAAGCATAGATATCAGATCTCATATCTATGGTATACAGTGCACGATATTTTCCCCTGATGGTCTAGTGTTATTCCTTAGCACGCACTACAGAACCACCCGATGGTTTGTACTATCTCATGGGTAGGTCGGAATGCTAGATCATGTGGTATTATGCTTGGTTTCTAGTGCGGTAGCAGGATGTGTGTTTCTGTTGATATTCTATGACTTGACAGACGGAAAAGGTCGTGATCTGAGATAGTTAGCTAGTCTGTAGTAATGCTACATGTCAGAAGTAATCGTATAAGGCTGTAAGGTGGTAGAAGACTATAGTATAAGGTGACTACAGTAGAACTTGATTATAGGACAGATGGAGATGATATAGATAAGCCAGCAGTAGTGTTCTTATACCTATGAAGGTGTGGAGTAGCCTAGAAACCAGAAACTGATCAGGTGCTAGGTGCCATAAATATCTTCATGTAGATAGCCTCTAAGAGATATCCTTCTGATGGAATCAGAGTGGGAGAACCCTTTTAAAAAAAATCTGTGGATATGGAATCCCTTCTTTCCGAGATCGAGATGAGCACAAGAGTCATAAGAGGAGTCACTCGTTCGAACAAATGCTCGATAGTTTATTTGCCCGATAGGATTCGAGTTGTTCGAGCAATCTGAGACAGTTACCAAGACTGTGATAATGCTGCAAGTCAGTGTTAATCGTACGAGGCTATAAGGGCTGTAAAAGACTAGAGTATTGGGTGTCTACCGTAGGACTTGATCATGGGACAGATGGTGATGACTATGGATAAGTCAGCAGTAGTGCTCTTAGACCTATGAAGGAGGTGGACATGGTCTAGAAACTAGAAACTGATCAGGTGCTTGGCCCTCTGACGATCCTCGACTAGATATCCTCCAATAGATATCCGTCTTACGGAATCCAACTGGGAGAATGCCTTTTTGAAAAATCGTCTGTGCCTCTGTGGATATAGAATCTCCCTTCTCAGAGATGAATATAAGAGTAGTAAGAGGAATCATTCGTTCAAGCAATTGCTCGATAGCTCATTTGCCCAATACGATTCGAGTCTTTCAAGCAATTTGAAATAGTTAGCAAGCCGGTAGTAATGCTAGATGTCTATAGTAATGGTACAAGGCTGTAAAGGAGGTAGAAGTATTGGGTAACTACGGTAGAACTTGATCACAGGACAGATGGTGATGACTATAGATAAGTCAGCAGTCGCGTTCTGAGACCATTGAAGGTGCAGGGTGGTCTTGAAACCAGAAGCCGATCGGGTGCTAGGGGCCATAGCTATCTTCAGGCAGATACCCTCCAATATATTCGATTCTGGTGGAATCCCACTAGGAGAATCCCTTTTTAAAAATCGTCTGTGGAAATGGAATCCTTTTGTCCGAAATGAGCAAAAGAGCGGTAAAAGGGGTCACTCGTTCGAATAATTACTCGATAGGATTCGATTCGTTCGAGCAATCCGAGATAGCAAGCCTGTAATAATGCCAGAAGTCAGTAGTAAGCGTACAAGGATGTAAGCGTGGTAGAAGACCACAGTACTGGCTGGTTATAGTAAACGTTGAGCCATGTACAACCTCTACTATAATCACTCACTACTCTGAAATATCAATGCACTCAAATATCAGATTTACTGTGGACGACAACAGTCGTCAGCGTTTCTAACAACGTCATGAGCAACGTCAACCGTTTCACGGTGAAAACTCTCAAGAAACTCACCTTTCCCATAAATTTGCCATCACACACCCATACTATATACCCGAAGTCCCATGTGTACATATATCACTATACATACCATAGCATACTATACTTGCTGTACATTTTCCATATGTTGGATCAAGCTGGATAAAGCCGAAGTTTTGCAAAGGAAAAAGTCGCTCCGTCAAAGCTCCGGTTTCTATGGGAATTTAACACTAGCTGCACAGGCAAACCTCCTATTTCTATGGGAATTTAACACTAGCTGTCCCGGCATAGCCCCGGGTAATAAGGCCTGAACATCACTTGCTATGCTACTCCACTCTCCATGATATAAAATGGGGTGCCAGTAACCTTCGTACTACATAAAATGTATCAATAGTTCACCCTCATTCTTTCCATCTGGCTTGAGTACATTGGTAGTATTTCATCATCAAAACAAAAATCCCTCATATTCACTATCAGACAGATAATAATAATAATAATAATAATAATAATAATAATAATAATAATTCGGCTTTCAACTGATTTGCCGCGGTTCTTTAAACCTTTACCCAACGCAGTCGATATCAAAATTTATTATTTTAAATATCTTTTTTTTAAATTATTAAAAAAAAATCAACAAAACCATATCATGTGACCCACCATTGGAACGAGCTCGACGAGCTCGTTCCAAAGAGGGGTCACATGATATGGCTTTGTCGACATTTTTGAAAAATAGTATCTTTTCAGCAGTTGAATTTGCATATCACGCTATGATATTGACTCTTTCCTCCGTAGCATCCCTCACCCATTTACCTCTGATGCTTCTATCCATTTCTTAGTTTTTCAAGGAATCGTATTCTTCTTGGCAAATATTTAGGGTATACTGAAATTAAATGTCCCAAGGTCCCCGTTAACCCCTAAGCTGTGCATTTGCTACCCACCCTCTTTTCCCGCCTTTTCTGACCCCTCGCCCTTCAACTCGAGTGACTTTGACCTCACTTTTAACACCACCTCACCCACCCCCAACTATCCACCGACGTACTCCTCAAAAGTTGTATTTGGGATTTTTTTTGTATAACCCGTCCGTAAAGCTCTTGGCCCTAACTCCAACTACAACTCGATACTTCATACTAAAATTTTGCTGATGATGATTGTTTTCACCTGTCAAAGACATGCGTGGACATCACTGCCCATTCGTGGATTACGACCAGTCAACGGCGACAGTATTCTATTCGCCAAGTGATTGTAAACATTCACACTGTCCTTGGGAAATTTGGTAATGTTATTGGGAATATTCGCAAAGTTTATTGGGAAGTAACGCAAAAGTTTTGCGAAATAACGTAGAACATATTCTTGTAAAATAAAGTTACCTTTCGCAAATGTCTATTATGGGCTTCCGTATCTATTAATCTATTTGTAGATTTTCATAAAAACAACCCCCAAAAAATGTTTTTCATTAGAAATAGAAATAATTTACTTTTAGAATGAAAAAATAAAAATGAAATGTGTACTAAAACTAGTTTTTTATCTATTTTGAGAACAAACAAAAAAAATGAAATAAAATATGCACTAGAAATTGAAATAATCTGTTTTGGAAAAAAGTGCAGTGAAACAGAGATATTCGCAGATGTCCCTAATGAGTTTGCGTATCTATTTGTAGATTTTCAAAAAGCAAACATGAAAATCACTAAAACTAGAAATAACCTCCTTGTGAATAGGAAAGTTAAATGAGCAAAATGTGTACTAAAATAGAGAAATAATCTATTTTGGAAATCAAAAAGAAAAAAAAATAAAATGTGTTCTATATGGAGCCCGGTTGGTGACAGGTTTCACTCTTATTTTATTTCGTTTTAACGAAATAATATTTCGAAATCACGAAATAGTATTTCGTTTTAACGAAATATTATTTCGAAATATCGAAATAATATTTCGTTTAACGAAATCATATTTCGAAATAACGAAATATTATTTCGTTTTAACGAAATAATTATTTCGTTTTAACAGATTACACCGCCTCGCTACTTTTCTATTGCAAATTCTGCTTACTTAGCTAAGTATCACGGTTACGTATTCGAGCAAAATATGAATTTGACTTCACTTTATTGTGGAATAAATTTAGTGGTATTCGCTTGAAACACTCTCCAATCAATTAACGTTATGATCTCTCCGTTTTTCGCGTTAAGTGTGTCACCAGCGTTTTTAGTGCTGTTCCGTATATCATTGCATGGTTTATCGTTGTAGAAAGAAAATGAAGCGGCGGAAAGTCCAAGGGTACACCCCTAAATAGCTTCTCGCCCCTCCCCTCCTCTCTACCAAAACAACCTTCTAATTGCAGACTATAAATGGCCGACATAAGCAGTAATGGAAAGCATAGAACGGCATTATAAGATGCAAAGGCGTATTTTTTTTTTTATTTTATTTTTTTTTGGGGGGGGGGGAGCTTCACTGACCTACCTGTAGTGTCAAACATTCAATCTATTGTCTTTAAATAAGGGATACTGCCCTATAAGACCATATTGGAACCAAATTCCGTAATATATTGTTTGGACGTGGTACGTCTCACAGGATGTGCCACACCAAAACATTTTATTACGGACTTTGGGTGCTAGTTTGAACTGCTGTCTTACCAGTGTGATAACGCGTCTGATCACTTTGGATGCACAGGCCTAACAGTTTAAAAAAAAAAAATTCCGAGGGAGCATACACCATGCTGTTGGAAGTGCGGGGAGAGGAGGGGGAGGGGGCGCCTATAAATATTTCTGTCGGAAATTTTCACATTCTGTCGGAAAATAATTGTTGAATTTGTATGAATCGAAAGCAAACAGCTTCAGAGTTTGAAATGTCAAACAATATATTGTTAAAGTTATTGACTAAAATCAACAACTGGACAAGTCACAACTGAGGAAACCGGGGGCTCTAGAATTGTTCTCTGAGCCTCAGACTTAACACAATTTCTCTATGGAGGCCCCCAATCCCCATCAACGGAAGGGGGGCACCCCTTACCATACACTCTCGCACCTCGATGCTGGACACCTTAAGTATGCCTTCGGCACACACAAAAATCCTTCAGTCCACCCCTCTCCTATGTTGGATGTTTAAATACGGCTGGCTTCGGACCTGCGGGAGAGGGCCGCCAGCCCTCACTCACTCACATCGGTTCCACGTGCATCAATGATGCCTGCAGCATCACTTTTCGGTCAAAATATTTAGCCCTTCTAAAAAATTGTCCGTACGTCTATGATAAAATGACTTTCCCCCATAAAGTTGGGAAAAAAATCAAAACGGTTGTTTAAAAGGCGTCATTTTCCTGAGTCTGATTGTTCACAATAATTTTTCTATCTCAAATAATGGAAGTGAACAATTATTCATACTTATTCATGGGGAAAAATCGGACTAACACGACATTTTCAGACATTTTTGCATCCTCCATCGCCCCATGTACCAACTTATTTATTTCGTTTTAACGAAATAATATTTCGTTTTAACGAAATAATTATTACGTTTAAACGAAATAATTATTTCGTTTAAACGAAATATTATTTCGTTTTAACGAAATAAATATCTGCAGCCATTTGTGATGTTTTGCAGGTTCAGTTGAGAGCACCTCGCTACTTTTTGTTTGCAAATGCTACTTATTTAGCTCAGTAACAAAGTTACGTATGCCAACAAAGTTTGAATTTTAGTCATTAAAATTACTGACTTCACTTTATTGTGTAATAAATTAAGTCATATTCTCTTGAAACACTCGCAAATCAATTGACGTTACAATCTTTCCAGTTTTCGCGATATGTGTATGGAATAATATTCCTCCTTCCTCGTGTGCTTCCGTTATCGGTCCCGTTTTTTGTGATTTCTAGCAGGTCGTTTTTATAACACTCTGTGATAATCAAGTCAAACGTCGGTAGGGTTTTTACCAGAAGTATCTCGACGATGACTCACGGGTTGTCGGGCGGGTGTAGTTAAAACCTGATTTGCCTGCATTCGAAAGTATAGGCGACAGACAGATTGGTAGGAAGTAGTAGTTGCAGAGACACATATTTTGAAACCCGCGCCAACATTTCTCGGCTTACTCAGGACATGGTTATTTATTTACTTATTTATTTATTGGGATTTTAACGAATGTTTCGACAGCCATGGTCGCCTCGTGTCGGACAGTTTTGCGTTTGGAGGAAGCCGAAGTACCCGGGGAGAACCACCGAGCAACGGCGAACAATTGCCAGACCCTCCAACGTACTTACTCCACCTGAGCAGGGTTAGCATTGATTGAATACAAGTGCGCCATCGACGTACACGGCGCCACCATGCCTAAATCGGGATGAAGAGCCTTGCCCAAGGACACAGTCCTTCTAAAAAATGTCCGTACGTCTATCATTGCGGGGATCGAACCGGGGACCTTTCGGTTTAAAGTCCAAGCCCTTACCACTGACCCATCGCGCTCCCATGTAGTGTATTAAATATCATCGAATCAAAATACCTTCTAATCGTCGTTAAGTTGTGATTTGTTTCAATTTAGTGTTCCATTGAGTTCGCAGTATTGGTAGGGACGGCGAGAGCAGGGGAGGTTTCAGGGCGTCGGGGCGATAAAACCAATAAGTTAGTAGATGGGGTGATGGAGGATGCAAACATGTCAGAAAATGCTATGTTCCGTCGATTTTCCCCATGAATAATTGTTCACTTTCATTACTTACGATCAGACTCATGAAAATTAGGCCTTTTAAACAAACGTTTTGAATTTTCCACCCCAAACGTTAAGGGAGGGGGGGGGGCGTCATTCTATCATAGTCGTACGGGAAATTGTTTTTAGAAGGAGCTGGAAAATTATTTCCGGCATCATTGAGGCACGTGGAATCGAGGTGGGAGAGCGGGCTCTGGCAGCCTTCTTTCACAGGCCCGAAGCCAGCCGTATTTAAAAATCCAACATAGAGAAGTGGGTGGGGGCCTGGCGGACTTGTGTGTGCCGAAGTCCAGGTGGAGGATTGTATGGAACCCTCTCGTTGATGGAGATCGGGTGCCTCCCCAGGGAAATTGTTTTAAATCTGAGGCTCTGAGAACAATTCTAGAGCCTCTGGGTGCCTCAATTGTGACTTTCCAGCTGCTGACGCTCAATGACGTTAACAATATTATGTTTGACATCTCAAAATCTGAAGCTGTTTGCTTTCGATTCATACAAATTCAGCAATTATTTTCCGACAGAATGTGAAAATTTCCGACAGAAATATTTATAGGCGGCGGCGATTCGCCCCCCCCCCCCCGCACCCCAAACAACATGGGGCCTGCTCTCCCCGGAAATGTTTTAAAATAAGCTGCTACGCCTGTGTATCTAAAGTCGTCAGACGCGTTTTCACTCGGATAAGACTGCAGTCCAAACTAGCACCCAAAGTCTGTAATATTTTTTGGTGTGGCAGGTGCTATGAGACGTACCACGCCAAAGAAATTATATTACGGACTTCAGTTCCAAGGTTGGTCTTATAGGGCGGTACCCCTTATATGAAGGCAATAGACTGGGTGTTTGAAATTACAGGAAGGTCAATGAAGCTCGGCTCAAAATATTATGAAAGCTGCCAGAAAAAAAATTGATTTTCCCCGACATCGCAGCCGCAACCCCTGTGCCCCCATGGCCGTACACCTATGTGTTTTCCATTTCTACTTTTGTCGGCCATTTATAGTATATCGGTATCGGGCCTGCAATCAGAATGTTTTTTGGTGGGGAGGGACGACAAGCCATGTAGGGCGGGGGGGGGGCATGGACATTCCGCCACTTCAATTTTTTCTGTTCCGATAAACCACTCTATGTTACTAGCTAAGTATGCAGAATTTGCAATCAAAAAGTTGCGAGGCGGTGTAAATCTGGCCCTGCTTACCGCTACAGATACTTTTAATTATTTCGTTATAACGAAATAATTATTTCGATAAAACGAAATAATATTTCATTATTTCGAAATATTATTTCGTTAAAACAAAATATTATTTCGTTAAAACAAAATATTATTTCGTTAAAACAAAATAAAAGAAGAGTGAAACCTATCACCTGCCGGGCTCCATAGTTCTAAAATAGAAATAATCTCTTTTTGAATTCCAAGAAAAAAATGTGAACTAAAAATAGAAGCAATCAACTTTGGAAATCGAAACAAAACAAAGAAAAACACCAAAAATTCATCATAAAATTTCCATTTTTGGAACCATTTAGAGGAATAGTGTCGCCATCTGTCTTTCAAACTGTGTGTAGGTAAAACCGATTTGGAAATGGGTTGTTAGGCTGTTTTAAACAAATATTGTTGGAGACCCAAACATGACAGCGAGGCATGGTCGTTTCAACGTTTTGTTCTCGTGTCAGAGGTCATGGGAGGTCATGATTTGAGGAATACCTGTGTTTGTGACAGCATTCGTGTCATTCGTGTGAGCTCTTGAAACTCTTGAATATTCAAGACGGGCCATCTTAGTAAATTGTTCTTGTTTTTGGAATCCCGTTCTCTCTCTCTCTCTCTCTTCTCTCTCTCAGTGAAAAGTGAAATTTTTAGGTTACCTCTGTTTACGAACAAAGTTTTCAATAATTTTGGATGAATTTTGAGTTGTATGACAAAACCTAACTTATGGTGACATATTTATTATTGGCACATTTCTCGTTAATTTATTTTGAGCTTCAGGAGCTCTTGCAACTACATTTTGTGATGGAGTGTTGAAATTTATTTTACTTTTATGTGATAGGCCACGGAAACTTAATTGAACTGAATTGGAACCTTTATTCGCAATGTACATTGAAAATACAACAATTAAAATAAACAAATCCTTTAATTTATTTTGATATGCTACAAGGAAGCGACACAGAAAAGTAAGCTGTCTTCCCGTCGCTCCTTAGGCAAAGCAAAAATTTTCGACAGCAGACCAACTTTTTTTTAGGGGGGGGGGGGGGGGGGGTGCCTTGACAACATGGAATCAGTGCCGGATTGAGGCATGGGCTTTATGGGCTGCAGTCCAGGGGCCTCCGCCAGCTGAGGGTCTCAGGAGATTAAGTGAAATTAATTTACTGTGAAAAGTTACTTCATTTGTAAATGTAGAATGAAAGTATAATTATGCTGAATTAGCTCTTAAAAAGGGCTCAATTAATATACTGTATAACATACTGAGATTTTTTTCTTGTCCATTATTCCGACTCGTTGGCACTGGAAATCCTGATTACAAGATTACAATGAGACGATCGCTTAGAGCCTGTACAAGAAATCGCTCATTCCATCGAAACTTTCTTTCTTCTTCTTTCGTCATTGCTTTGCGGTTGTGCTTGCACCAAAGACTAAAGTGCTGATAGAGGGTAGATTAGCATTGTTCTGTGATGTAATTTGAATTTACGTTATCCTATACATTTTGTGGAATTCTGCACTACGTTATCTTCATACCAAGTCAAAGTCTTATAGTAGTGTGTCATTGTGTCAACTTGTAAAGTCTTTTTATATCTGCAAAGGCCTACCTTCCTTTTTATAAGATTTTCAAGAATCCGAAATTTGATTTGCGTACTTTTGTTATTTATCACTGGGGGCCTTACAGTATTCTGTAACCCAGGGGCCTACAACATCGTAATCCCATGGAATAAGGATCACAGCTATTGAGAATTTAGTTCTTTACCCAACGTAACGGCCAAAACCGGTCAGCGCTATTCTCAAAAATCGCCAATTAATTTTCATTATTTTTTTCATTTTTGTCTCGAAAACATAGGTTATTACCCCTCATTGGAACGAGCTCGTCGAGCTCGTTCCAGTGAGGGGCTATGACCTAAGTTTGTGAGACAATAAATGAAAAAAATTAGTTATTCAAGAATTTTTTTTTTTTTGATACTTAAAGGGTTAATGCATAAATTGCCGTGACTACTAAACAAAAGTGACTTGATTGTGATCATATAGTACAAAGTTCCATGATGATCGGTATCGTAGAGTGACAAAGTCTCCATCTTATAATAATGTTGCCAGCCCCAGCGGCCGAGATCTCTCTTAGAAGAGGTTTCGGGCTCAGGGCATTGGTTAACACATCTCGGTATAGCTGCACTTAGATGCTGTCTGAGTACATCATGGAACAGAAGTTAACCGAAGCAAGAGAAAGTAAGTGAGCGAACTCAACAGTAGCCAGTGTATGAAATCATCAGTTTCCATGATTATTTCCATGTCCCCCAGAAGTTAACAATATATGTTTGTGAGATATCTATTTCCTAAAGTTTAATATGGCGTGTAGGGTCTCTTCAGTCTTATTTAATATGTAATTTACATAACTGGACAGTCATAAGAGTGTGCTGGAGGGGCAAGAGTTTTCTGTATCCCGAGATCTATGGTCTTATGAAATGAAATGAAATGAAGTGTATTCAACAAAATACCAAATTTACAAGTAAGATTTGTACAAAGAGTTTTACATATATGGAATACGCTGGTAAATTGTTGGGAGACAACATAGCCACATTGGCTGTCTTCCTGTTGCCCCCAGGAAGTGAAAAAGACTACACAGAAATGATTACACAGAAATGGAGTAGACTGGATATTTATGTTCATAAGTACCACTGCCCATGGCTCAGCTATTGAGTGAATGATCAGGAGAAGGATGACCTCGAATCTACATGCAGGCCCCTTCCCAGTCTACGCGAAAGACTGCACCCGATACGCGCGAGTGCAATCTGACGGTAGACTACAAATTTGGATAAATAAGATTAAACGAGAGATGATGGGTCAAGACATGATTGGGAGATTAATTCGAGGTCGGGAGGGATGAGATAGCTGGAGAAGTCACCGTCATAAGCTGGCAATGGCGTCCTACGATTAAGAATGTTTTTTTTGTTGGCAGGTAAGACTCGAACAGTATTCGCCTTGAGTAGAAGTATTTAAAATATGGCTCGTTTGTAACTATGAGGTGGGAATGTTATTGGCAAATAGGACGATTTCTGTCTTCATTGACGTCATATATAAGATCGCCATAGTGCCAGAATGCCCTATGTCCCACTGCAACATAGAGCACTCTGGCACCAAGGCGACGAATTCTTTCTCTCATATCAAGGGTCCCACAGGGGAGTGCGGCGACGTGCATGTGTTATTGGGCGTTAGGTCTACATCTGGACACATTCGATACGAACAGGTAACATGTGAGGTGTAGCTTGCTAAGCATTCATTAGTAAGTTGTTTCCTGAAAACATGTCGGGAAGGTAGGGCCCGTAAGTTAGCATCAATTCCATTCCACATCTATGGGAAGCTATGTTTTGGCAGTTTGGCAGAGAATTGGGTTCTAGCTTTCTGCGACGGTATCATGCCAACTTGTCTAGTTTGATGTCCGGATGAAGAGTGTACACTAAAAAATGTTTTGAATGAGTCGGGCAAACTATCGTTTTTCCAGTCGTGCATGAATAGAGAGACATTCACTTTGTAAAGATCGTTAAATTTTAGAATGTTATTATCCTTGAATAGGGGATCAGTATGACTATCAAACTTTTTACAGCTGATTACTCGCATCGCGCGTTTCTGTAGAGAGTATATTTTACTGCTGGATGGCCCATGCTCCCAAATTTGGATTGCATACAGTAAGTGATTATGAACTAATGTATAATACAGTAATTTTAGTGATTTCTTGGGGATAACGTTTTTCACTTTATTCAAACAATAGATTGCACTTGACATCTTGGAACATACTGTGGATATGTGGTACTTAAAATTGAGGTTTTCGTCAAGGTATACGCCTAGGAACTTAGCGACTTTTTCTTGTTGGGAGTTACCTATGGGTGAAAGCTTGGTATTGTTAAGAAAAATATTTAGTAAGTCGGATTTGTTCGGACTGTTCGGTGGGTGTAGCATAATATATTTACATTTACTGGCGTTCACTTGGAGTTTGTTGCAACAGCACCAGTCGAATATTTTAATCAACTCAGTATTAACTGTAGTCTCCAGAGTATTCAGGTCATGTCCAGCTGTAAACGGCGTTGTGTCGTGGGCAAATAATAACAGGTTAAGAATAGTGGAGTATCTCATATCATTCACGTAAATTAAGAAGAGGATAGGCCCCAACACAGACCCCTGGGGGACCCCGCAAGTGACATGTCGATTTGGGGATCGATTCGTGTTATATTCCACATACTGTTCTCTGCCTGATAAATAGCTTTGGAACCAAAGTTTACTTATCCCTCTTATTCCGTAGAATCCCATTTTGGTAAGTAAAATTTCGTGACTGATAGAGTCAAATGCCTTAGATAAATCAAGGAAGACGGCTAGAGTAGAGGCTTTTGTAGGCTTGTCGTTGCATTCAGCAACATACTGCAAAAGGTGCATGATGGGGTGAAAAGTGGAATGATTTTTGCGAAAGCCGTACTGATGTTCGTACAGTATATTAAAGTCGTTGAGAAAATTAGAGAGTCTCCAGTTCATTATTTTCTCCAGAAGTTTCGAAAAAGCCGGTAATAAACTAATTGGTCTGTAGTTACCCAGCTCACGAGAATTACCCCCTTTAAAAATTGGTATCACCTTTGCTATTTTCATTTTATCGGGGACTTTACCTTGTATAAATGACTGATTGAATATATAGGCCAGGTGTTTTGCGATCTCACAAACTGCCTCTTTCATTAATTTTGTAGATAAATTGTAAGTGTCGGTACTCATTTTCCCTTTCAATTGTCCGGCTGTCAGTATGATTTCTTGCTCGTTAGTTGGGGTAATAAAAAAAGGCGTCCGGGTAATTTCCGTTCATGAAGTCACCGAAGTTGTTATCGGAGGTGGAGACGTTATCGTTAATAGTCTGACCAATTTCTGAGAAGTAATCATTAAAACTGGAGGCGATTTTTGGGGGGTCAGATATTTCAACGTTATTATGAGATATGCTAGGTGGAAGCGTCGCCGCTGATTTTGATTTGTTGATTAAGGTACGAAGTATTTGCCATGTTTTTTTTTAGAGTCGTGTCTGTTTGTTTCTATAACGTCATTGTAGTATGTAGCCTTACTTCGTCTCTTTAATTGATTAAGAATCGAGGAGAACGTTTTATATTTCTTGATATTAATTCCCGTGGGTTTTCTCAGTTTGACTAGGTAAAGTTTATGTTTAGTTTGGGAGGACTGTAGCAGACCCGATGTCATCCAGGGTTTACGTTTTATGAGCTTTTTGGGTAAATCCAAGCTTCTCAGCGGAAATGCCGATTCGAATGTGTCAATGTAGGCACCCAAAAATGTTTCGTATGCTGCATTGGCACACGTACAGCTATACACTGAATCAAAGCTAGTGTTATGGAGCAAATTTTTGAATAGTTCCGTATTTTCTCTATTGAGTGATCTTCTAAGTTGAGGTAATGGCTTGTCGGGCTCGTTATCACCTTCCTGTATATAAAATGTGGCGAAGTGATCTGAAATATCAGTGATTAATATTCCCGCATTGTAGTTAGCGGATACATTATTGGAATAAATATGGTCAATTAAGGTCGCTGAGTGCTCGGTTATTCTGGTTGGTTTTGTTATTACTGGCAAGAATCCGTCACTAAACATACTATCTATGAATGCGTTAGTTTTGCTGTGATTATTAAAATTCAACAAATCTATTTTAAAATCGCCTAGTAAGAAAGCCCTGCTGTGCTCTGAGTTGATTTTGGTTAGAATGTCACTTATGGAAGAGACAAATACGTCAATATCAGCTAGAGATGCAGTGTTTGGCCTATATATGCATCCAACAATGTACGAGTTTTTGCGCCCTGGATTGATTTCTGTGAAAATAGTTTCAATGACATTTGGAATGAAGATCGTCAGATCGGGTCTCAGTCTGAAAGAAACATTCTCAGAAATAAAAAGACCCACTCCTCCTCTGCTGCCATTTGGACTAGGGCTGGGCTTGTAGACGATTGGGTGGTAGCCAACAATTTTGTAATTGAGATGCTCGTAAAGTTTGAAGATTTCTGTTAGACCAGTTACGTTGAACATATTCTCACCTTGCTGAATGTCACAAAGGAAGTTGATGAATGAGTCCCAGTTTGCACTAAGGCTTCTACAATTTAGACAAAGAAGGGTTACATTTTTGTCATGTCTGTGGAAATTTTGTCGGAGGTTGGAAGGGGAAAAATAATTGCATGAATGACCATGGGCGAAGAAAGGGGACTCTGAATCATCGTCCTGCAAACGACTCATCGAGTGATTATACTTGGATGCAAGATTGTATCGGTCGTCACTCTATATCTCATCCAACGTTATCTTATTATTCGCCATGAGTGCACGTCGTGTAAAGTAGAAAGATGTGGACCATGAGCAGTGGTAGAATAACAGCTATAAAGATTGTGTAGTTAAAATGTGAATAAAGCATATTTGGTGTAAGCTTGTGACAGCCGTTCATCGCTTCACTAACAAATATAAGGATTTTATGTCACTGCGGAAGTCTAAATAGTGTTTTTTTTTAATCACAGGATTTCAGAAAGTGTGGGCTGGAAAATAATAGCGATAAACAGGTGAGATGAGGTAGGGATTGTAGTCGGCTGGGGACGAGTAACATTTTGTTGATTGGGAACTATAGAGAAAGAAAGTCAATGGCTGACTGAGTAATTTAAAGGATAATTATAACCAGTCAGTAATTACTCGCAGTTTAGAAGACCGTCAATGCGAGGGCTTTCGAGTGTCACTCGGAAGTCCATTGGTTAAAACCATGCCCATGTCCAAAGCGATCTCATAGATTGGAGGTAGTGAAGCTGAACTGACGGATAGACGATTGAGGACATCGTTCCGTGTGCAAAGTTTCAGTCAATGCACCCTCGAGTGTAACCCTCGTGCATTGGAAGTAGTCTAGCTCATCTAAGTGTTAGACAATTAAAGGAATCATTCCGTAGGCAAAGTTTCAGTCAACGGATCCGCGAGTGTAATCCGGAAGTCCATTGGCCGAAACCATGTCTATGTCCAAAACAATTTCGTAAAATAGAAGCAGTGTAGCCGATCTGAAGGTTAAAAGGTTGAGAAAATCGTTCCGTCGGAAAAGTTTCAGTCAATGGACATTCGAGAGTAACCCGGAGGTCCATTGGCTGCAGCCATGCCTATGTACAAAGCAATATCCTTGAACAGAAGTAATGTAACTGATCTGAAGGTAAGACGATTGAGAATATCGTTCCGTAGACATGGCTTCAGTCATGGACCTTCCGGAGTAACCCGGAAGTCCATTGACTGAAACCATGCCTATGTTCAAAGCAATTTTGCAGATTAGAAGCAGGGTGTCTGATCTGAGAGTTAAACAATTGAGGAAATCAATCCGTGGTCAATTTTTCAGACAATGGACCTTCGAGTGTAACCCGAAGGTCCATTGGTTGAAACCATGCTTATAATCAAAGCGAACTCGCACATGTATGTATGTATATGTGTGGTTGTACGTATATATATAACAAATTATATATATACGCACAACCACACATATACATATATACATACACACACACATACATACATACATACATACATACATGCATCTGCATATATACACATAAGCATATATGCATCTACGCGTTGCGATATCGTCTATAAACAAAAAATTAAATTGAGGTTTAATATACAGTAATATATTTACATACACCAGAGGACATTAATCGGGAGCAGCGTCGTGGTTACATGAAGTCCATTTTATTGGCAATTCGTCTGCCAATAAAATTCAACCTTTGCACCAATGCGGACGCGATAAGCAGAGTTCAGCAAGAGGTCCTCCGAGTACAACTTGGAAGATCATTCTTTGAAACTCTTTTTGTGTCCAGAGTAATCTCATACATGGGAAGAGGCTTAGTTAAACTAAGGGTTAAACGAATAATAATAAAAAAAAATAATTACCACGTCTGACCCACACAATTTAAGCACAACAGACACACAAGTCTATATCTATAAGTGGTTTATTTAGTCAAAAGGGGAACCACTAAGAAGGAGGATTAGAGGTAAAAGGGGAACCACTAAGAAGGAGGATTAGAGGTAAGATTAAGGAAATCATTCCATGAGACCCACACTCCAAACCTAAGAACACACAAATCGCACAGTAACAATTGGCTTTTTTGTCGTGAGGGTGAACGGTATAGTTAATATAACTGACTGACATTAATCGTGACTTTGAGTTACAAGAAGTGCAAGAGAAAAATGGCAGACCCCCCCCCCCCACCCCCCCACACACACACACACACACACTCCTCAGGCGTTTACCTGATAGATGAACCAAATTGGTGGCGACAGGAGTGAGGTCTCTCGTTCTAAAATAACAACGGCCCATTGCCACCTGTGTGGGTCAGGCTTGTCTGAGAAATCCGAAAAGAGGGATGTGGTACTGCGAAACCCGCAAAGAGGGGTGTGGTAGATTATTGCTTGTACTCATATTTACGGCACGATAAACACTTTCACCCTACAGCAAAAGGGATATCAACTTACGAACTGCGTCGGCTAATTTGGGTCAAAACAAAAACTCAAGTTAGGTCACACGCAGTAAACGAAGTTACGTCCTGAGTGCACAATCTGTGAGAACACGATATCCTGTGAACAAACCAAGTCTTCACGTGTGAACAATTTCATCGCACCTTTCCAGCGTATTGAGATTGAAATTAATCGGAGATTAGTTAATACAATTGATATTCTGCTTCGATACCAGAAATTATTTTTTAGTGTACAGAGGAGAAAGTATGACCCAGATGGCGAGCACTGTTATCTGGACGGTATTTAGGTATTGTTGCGAGTTTCCCTGATCACAACTGGGCCGTCACGCAACGATTCTTGATTTTACAATGTGTCGACGGCGAGAATTTGTACGGTTTATACAGCCCTTAAATTTACGAACCAAAGGTACTGGTTTTTAAAAGAGGAGGTGGGCGCCCTTTATGGCAAACTCAGTCGAAACTTTTTGTCTCTCTCTTGTGGAGATTGTGGCCTATTTTTACGAGAATTTATGTGCCCTTAAATTTACGAACCGAAGGTACTGTTTTTTTTAAGGGAGGAGGTGGGCGCCCTTTATGGCAAGCTCAGTCGAAACTTTTGGTCTCTCTATTGTGGAGATTGTGGCCTATTTTTACGAGAATTTATGTTGTGCAGTATGGAGGGTTTTGGGTCATTTTCCCCAATGTTTGAACCCCCGCCCAACATGAACAGTAAGCGAAATATGCCAGCACATTTCTTGAATAACTGAAGGTGATCATTCCTTGGCCCCATAACAGCTCATGACCCTCATCGGAACGAGCTCAACAAGCTCGCTCCAATGAGGGGTCACAGGCCATGTTCTGGAAACAAAAAATGAAAACATAATATAAGTTGTTTGGCGATGTTTGCGAAATGCACCGACCGTCCCTGACGTCACGTTGGGTAAGTTATCACGAACTTTGTTGGAAATCCCCCCCTCTCCCCCCACATCCTCATGTAGGGAACTCTCTGACTTCTTAGGTAGATCATCCAGTTGATTTCCCTGGCATTGTTTCTTAGACTCCTTCACTGCTTCTTTTAAGTGTTGAGTGGAATTTTATAATCTTGCGTGGGATTTCTAAGGTTGTGAGATTAGTGTACAATAATAACCAAACTAGGCCTTAATTGTGAATACAGTTTCAGATTGTGAAGTGATTATATATCCTCCAGACAGGATATCAGCTTGATTCTGTTAGAGGTTTTGTATTTGACAAATATTTTGCCATCATGAGACCAAGAGTCTTGAATATTTGGGTGGTCATTGCTTGATTTTAAGAGTAACTGATTGGCTTTTGTTAAGTCCTCTTCTATCACAGTACCAGTCCCATTAAGTTTTCTTCTGTTTCCAATTACCTGCGATTTCAGCCTCCGAGTGACAAACTTTGCGATTATGGGCCTGGGTTTGTCAGCACTAAATTTCCCTAGTCTGTGGGCTATGCTTAATTGCTTATATCAGAATTGGAGACTTCTACCCCTAGAGTCTGTCGGCACATGTCGGTGAGTTTATTCTCACACTCAAGCATAGTTTCGTTTTTACAGTCATCTGGTACACCAAAAATTCTGATGCTATCTTTCCGGGTGTGTTGTTCTAAGTTATTTTGCTGTTTTTTTCAGATCTGCAATCTCTTTGTTAAGTCTAGTTAGTTCGCCAGTTTTGGAGTCTAGTTCAGCTTTGACACTCCCCAGTTATCCTCAAGTTTGTCACTGCGTATTTCAGCAGCCAATATTCGACTTTCCAGGGCATCAGTTATGTTATTTAATTTTGTGAAAATTTCATCCTTAACTGTACTGAGAATTCTGGTTAAGTCAGCACTTTTGACTAGCGGTTTGACAGCAACATCAAGGGACTTCCTTGTGACCACATTATCAAGTTTATTATTTATTTCAGACAAAATGCCTTCAAACCCACTCATATCGGAAGTGAAGCTTATTACAGAAGGCTGATTGGGGATACCACAGTCTGACGTGTCAGATTTATGTTTCTTTGAGGGCTGAGAAACTTTTCCTGTTGGAATTCGCGAACCTTTTGACTTTGAAGCTGTTTTATTACTCATACTCTCATCGGCACTAGATGTGGAACTAAAATGGTCGACCTTTTCATAACAATGCTACATCCTGAAGATCTGAATAACAACTCATGATTAATGACTAAAGTTTGATGACTGATGCTTGAACCACAGAGCACAAGAAAAAGGAGAGAGAGAGAGAGAGAGAGAGAGAGAGAGAAAGAGAGAGAGAGCCAGGTTGACACAGTCACATTTGTTTACATCTACTTCTACTGGGTAGCGCCATATTGGTTGCCAAGGGCATCAACATCAACAAACAACATCCGCAGAATTTCTCTATAGACACCAAATAACTACTTTTTTCTGGAGCGATCAAAACAAAAATGTGGCAAATAACGATTCTATAGTGCATAACGTCCACACATACACACAAATTCGGCTGAGCCCATACTTAAAATCCTTGCTTTTAACGTTATTTTCCGCAGCGACAAAACACCGACTTGATCTACTCCATGTCAAGTTATCAATCTTATTAAGATGTAGGCTATCTTGTAATTACAGAGTTGGACTATCATAAAAAGTGTATGGGAGAGCTGGCTTCTTCTATGACCTCAAGTTAATTTACAAAACCTGGAGCCTAGTTACGATGTAGGTTGTATTGGGATTATTGCAATGGACAGTTGTATGAATGCATGGAGGAAGGGCAGGGATCTTTGTATCCTCAAGATTATGTGGAGACCTGGGGTCTTGGGAACCTTATAAAGATGTCGACTGCTTTGTGATTACAGAATTTCAAAATTATAAGTAGGCTGATGGGGTGGGAGTCTTCTGTATCCTCAAGTTTATTCACATGATCTAGGACCCTGGGAAGCTAAAGTGTAATTACATTGTGATTACAGAAATGGAAAACCATAAAAGTCTGGGGGGACAGGAGTTTTCTGTATCCTCAATATTATTATGAAATCTAGGATCTTGGGGAGCTTAGATGTAATTACACTGCAATTACAGAAATGGAAAACCGTAAGAGTGTGTGGAGTAGTCTTATGTATCCTCAATATTATTATGGAATCTTGGAGAGTTTAAGTGTACTTACCTTGTAATTACAGAAATGGAAAACCGTAAGAGTGTGTGTGAGGGTGGGGGTGGGCAAGATTCTCAAGATTATTATGGGGTCTTACATCATAGGAAACTTATCAAGATACAGGCTGCGTTGACATTACTGAACTGGAGAATCATAAGAATTTGTAAGAGGGGACAAAAGTCTACTGTATCCTCAAGTTTATCATGGGATCGGAGATCTTCTTAGAAACCTTATTAAGATTTAGCCTAGTTTATAATTACAGAACTGGACAGTTTTAAGAGTGCGTAGGAGGGACTAGAGCTCTTCTGTGCCCTCTAGATTATTATATGATCTAGGGACCTAAGGCATTTGGAACTTTATTAAGGTGTAAGCTACAATGTAATTACAGAGCTGGGCAATTATAAGAATGTGTAGAGTATGTGAGGGGGCAAGGAGTCTTCTGCGTCATCTAGCTTATTGTGGGATCAGAGACCAGGGTGATTTGGAACTTTATTGGGATGTAGTCTAAACGTTTATTACATTATGAAGAATACCCTTTGTTTTGTGTGTGGCGCAATAGTATGTGCTCAAGAAGCTCTTGGGCATTTAAAAAGACACATTGGAATACGTCACGTTTCTGCAAAGACAATTGCTTCTGGATAATAAACTCACCTCCACTCCACTCCACCTATCTGTTGTTCGTGATAAATGAGATCGTACACTAGTTATTCATAATATTTCGCATTCATGAATTTGCTGTTTGTTTATTGGAATTCATCATTCAGGGCCACATTGAGTGGGACTGTTTTGTGGGAGGAGGAAGCTGGAATATCTAGAGAAAACCATCGCGAAATGGCGAGTAACTGCAACCTACTAACCCAAGACGAGCAAGGTTAGCATTGTGTGAAGTCTAGAGTATCATCGCCGTGTCCTATGCCTTCGTCCACAGCGCAGCCGAGCTCCTACATCGGCAACCGGGCAGAAGTGTCTTGCTAAAACTATGCAGCTCAGGATCGAACCATTTACCCTTCCAAGTCCAATGTACTAACCAAAGAGCCAACTCGCGTCCTGCATTTATGACCAAAGAAGACAGTCACTCCAAGCTACAAGGAATATAAAGTAAACTCTCGTTTCAATGACACTATAATGAGTACACAGACTATTAATTTAACCCTTTACCTAACTCGAACAGCAGACATTTGCAAAAAAACATTTTGAATAACTAATTCTTTTCATTTTCTGTCTCAAAAACATAGGTTATCACCCCCTCATTGGAACGAGCTCGACGAGCTCGTTCCAACGAGTGGTGGGTCATAACCTATGTTTTTGACAGAAAAAATGAAAAAATAATGAAAATTAATTGACGATTTTTGAGAATAGCTCTGGTCGGTTTTTGTCATTACATTGGGTAATGGGATAAAAAAATTGTTTTCATTTCATACAGAGGTCAGTGTGTAATCAAGATATATAATGTCCATCAACTCCACCCCTTTTGTACCAGAGATTGTTAAAACATTCTAGATAAACCATTCAATTATTTATTGCAAATAGCACGTCGATCTGCGCGTTAATCTACGCGTTATGACCATACTAAGGCTATCAAATTCTGTACATATGGTCTGTGCACAAGCAATGTTTCAGCCAATGGACCTCCGGGTAACCCGGAGGTCCATTGGCAGAAACATTGCCTATGTTGGCTATGAGTGACCAGGAGAACCTGCCGTGCTTTGGATGCCATTCGATATGGCAAATGCGCTCAATTCCTACGCGCCATTAAACCTAGATAAACGCACAGTTCATGACAGGACTTCTAGTTGTAACTGTACTGTGAGATGTGGACGGGAAATGTGAAGTTTAGAGTGTATTACTAAATCGCAATGGGGATGTTTTCCACTTGACAATTATTCACTATACTTGAATAAAATGTAGCAATAAATAAAATGAACCGCTTTGGTCGTTTTAGCTGTATCCATGTTTCGTCATTAAAGGATATCACATAGCTTGGGAATATAACCAATCATAACACAAACATAAACCAGAGATCATTTTGGGGGTTTAAATTTTTATTTCTCTCGTGAGATAGGACTGGACAAGTTGATTGACTGAAAGAATCCCATTGGTCTGTTTGTTATACAAGTACCATTAGTTTCAGCTCTCAAAGGACTTAACAGTTAAAAGATCTCGTTTTGGCAATGTGTATACAAATCACATTAGTTAAGACCGTGTTAGATAGGGTTGGCCAGCAATAATTTGTGTTTTGTTTGGTAGCCTAACATATCTTTCGCAAAATATCTGAAATGATTTTTTAACAATTTTTTGTGGACGCTCTAAACTACCCGTTGTCTAAGACAAGCACATTTCCGCTACACGTCATCCTAACCACCCCAAATTGTACACATTGGAATAACTCTCCAACTGACTAACCGACAAAAGGTTAGCATCGGCTGAAGACATATGTGCTATCAACGAGCACAGTGCCTTAGCGCAACTTGTCACTGTGCTCACATTCTCCAACTAACTAACCGACAAAAGATTACCATCGACTAAAAGCATATGTACTACCAACGTGCACAGTGCCTTAGCGCAACTCGTCACTGTGCTTCCATTCGGGCATGTTGAATTACGAGTCTTGCCTAAGGACATGATACCGTGGTGGCCCAGCAGATATGTTTCATTTTGTACGAAAGATTCGCACTGATTAGCGCCTTAGCACTAACACTCTCTCCAGGAAAGTGCATTGCTTTAGCGGTAGCCAAGGTTGCCCGTTGCCCTTGACCGGAAACTGTGGTAACAGATCATACACGTTTCCCTTTGTAGGATCTGAAAATCTTCTGTAGGCTTAACAGACAGGTAATCAATTGACAGTATAATATTGAGTACACAAAATGACAATCGTCAGGAGATAATTTGTTTTGATTTGATACAACAGGGTATCTTATTAAAAACGTTCATTAAATTACGTAGTCTGTGTTGATACAGGAAACATCTGGAAACTACGAATCTGATATCTGGCAGTCACTTCATATCTTTTCTATACCTAAGCGCCTTTGTCTCTGCCATAACCAAGTTCCTCACACACCAATTCCTTTGTCTTCTCCGGGTTGGTAAGAGATAAGAGACGTGACATACCCGATAGAACAATAGACTAGGTGTTCAAGTGAAGCCTGTACTCACTTACCATACCTGGGTCCGTGCGTTCTGTGAATTGGCGTGTGAGTTAGTTACTAACCTCGCTGTCGGTATTCCTGGATTTGAACAACCTGCCAACGTGCTGTAACACCTCGCCGGGGGGGGGGGGGGGGGGGCGCGGTGGCTCAGTTGGTAGAGGTGCAGGCTGCAAGCCGAGAGGTCCTCGGTTCGAATCCCCCCTGCGGCAACCGCGTTGTGTCCTTGGGTAAGACACTTCATCTCCATTGCCCGCGTGGGGGCACGATGACGCCGTGTACTAAGGCGTACTGCACGTCGATGGTACGCATGTCTTCAACCAATCTAACCCTGCCTGTGCTGCAGTGCGGAGTTACGTGTTGGGGAGCTGACAGATGCTCGTTGTTGCTCGGTGGTTCTCTCCGGGTATTCCGGCTTCCTCCATCCGTAAAACTGTCATGGTCGTGATTAGCCATTGTGCATAAACATGTGACCTTAAATATCAATAAATTAATAAATAAATAAATAACACCTCGCCGCTTCGCGTCTCGGTGTCACATACCGCACGTTGCAGGTTGTTCAAATTGATGATGAATACCTCCAGCTCAGTTAGTAACTATTGCATATTTAATGTTCACAAAAAACAAATTATGTGTTTGACCCGCCTTTATTGTAGAGACAATTACTACTCTAAATTACAAGAAAATAACTTCATTAATAAAATATAATTTGAAATCCAGGCAGTCACTACCTGCCAAACAGACAACTCATTCAAAAAACTAATGTAATGTTTTGCTTCACTTAACCGTTTACCCAAGTAACCGCAAAAACGGCCAGCGCTATTCCCGGAAATCGCCAATTATTTTTCATTATTTTTTTCATTTTTTGTCTCAAAACCATAGGTTATGACCCCTCATTGGAACGAGCTCGACGAGCTCGTTCCAATGAGGGGTCATAACCTATGTCTTTGAGACAAAAAATAAAAAAAATTAGTTATTCAAGAATTTTGTTTGCAAGTGTCGTCTGCTTTTCATGTTAGGTAAAGGGTTAAAACAATTGAAGAGCTCCTTTCTACGCTCTCTAATAAGATGTAAGAAAATAATTCTTCAACCGAATATAATTTTGAACCACGAAATACGGGGGCGCGGTGGCGTCGCGGTAACCGGTTCTCGTCAGATCACCGAAGTTAAGCAACGTCGAGCTCGGTTAGTAGTTGGATGGGTGACCATTTCAGCGATTGATTCGCGTTCCCGCGTTGTGTCCTTGCGCAAGGCACTTAACCCCGATTGTCTACATGGGGGCACGATGACGCTGTGTAGCGTACTGCACGTCGAAGGTGCGCATGTCTTCAATCAATCTAACCCTGCCTGTGCCGCGGTGCAGAGTTCAGAGTTACGATGTTGAAGAGCTGGCAGCTGCTCGTCGTTGCTCGGTGGTTCTCTCTGGGTACTCCGGCTTCCTCTACCCGTAAAACTGTCACCGACATGATATGACCCTGGCTGTTAATGTGTCGACAAACCCTAATAAAAAAAAATAAAAATAAAAAAACACGAAATACACCGCTTGGGAGATTCTGATATATTCTGTGCTGTGTCATTTTAAAAATTCAGTGGTGGATCTAAATTCACACTAAACTGGAACAAACACCATACAATATATAACATATTATATAATGCACTTACATTCTTAAACAAAATGTCAGTACTATTCAAAACCTGGTGCTGTACTTTTTCATTGTTGAAATCTGTTATTTTGCTATTAGTCTAGCAGTCAAAACTAGATTTTTAGCCCAAACTTAGAATGTTGTTTCATATTTCTTTCTCTTGACATTCTGTTAGTTCAGAGTTAATATGTCAAAACACTATCGGGTGACATCACTGGAATCCAATAGTCTTTCTGAAGCATTCCGGTCGGTTTCCAAACTATGTTGTAGCACCGAGACTGCACTTTTGAGAATGCAGATGTATTTACTGTTGGCTATTTTTACCACTTTAACGGGCGTTCCTTGGGCCATTATCGCTAATTTCCTGGGCATTAATACGCGATAAATGCTCAGGTCATCACGTGACGTGCTGGGCCGCTAATGGGTTTTCCATCCCATTCTGTTTCTGCTTTCAGGTGAAAGATCATTCTCTGTGGCTGCCCCCAGTCTTCCGAGGAATATAAAAATTGTCCAGGCCCTGAATTCATTTACACAAAGTATGAAAACACATCTCTTTGAACAGGCATTCCATTAGAAACACTCCTGAATTACCAATTCATTTTTCTTTCTTGTAAAGCCAAAGAGTACTTTTCTTCTGATGAGCAGTAGAATTTATCGGAGAACATAGAACTCACCCACCAGTCCACGATAGCTGTACTGTAATCCCCAGACAGTCCGCGATGGTTGTACTGTAATCTTCAGTCGCCCATGATCGAGTACAATACCCCCCCCCCCCCCCCCCCCCATCTCAGGGACAAGATTAGAACCAGTTTTGGTTCTAAAGAGAACCTATATTTTGTTTGCAGTGTACCTAACAAACCTATCGTGTCCCGACCCCATGAGCCCAGATTGATGAATGGGAAAATTAAGACTCCTAATTAGACAGCGTCGACGCCTGCATACATAGGCTACAAAACGTAATATTTCGTTTGCCTGGACCGCCTACAGGATGAAACGGAACAAAGTTATCAGTGTCGTGCTGGATGCTAAAAATGAATACTCCCTCAAAATTCAAGGTATTTTAGGTGGAAGTGGCACCCCTTAGCAACTATGGTGGAAAACTCTTAATCAGATGATCAGTTCTAAGTCGGATCACCAAATACCAGCTCTATCTTATAATGACGCTACCCTAACGACATATATTAATAAAGCAGGCACTTTCAATGAATATTTTTGCTCAATATCAAATGTGGATGCGACGTCACGCCATGTGCCCAGTGTTCCATTTAATCCAAACAGATCAACACTAAATACTAGCCATATACCTCCCAATGCGTCTGTAAGGTAATTAAATCCCTACAGGTAAATAAGGCCGTGGGTCCTGATGGAATGAGTCCCTATATACTAAAGTACTGATGTTCATCCTTACAAGAACGGCTATCCACCATATTCAGGGGGCGCGGTGGCTCAATAGGTAGAGATGCAGGCTGCAAGTCGAGGGGTCCTCGGTTCGAATCCCACCTGCGGCAACGGCGTTGTGTCCTTGGGCAAGACACTCCACCCCATTGCCCAACGTGGGGTGCGGTGGCGGTGTGTGCTGCACGTCGATGGTGCACTTGTCTTCAACCAATGCTAACCCTGCTTGTGTGGAGTTAGGGGCCGTGACAGTTGCTCGTCGTTGCCCGGTAGTTCTCTCCGGGCACTCCGGCGTCCTCCACCTGTACAACTGCCCGACACGAGGTGACACTGACTGTCGAAAGTATCGTTGAACCCCAATAAATAAAAAATAATCCATCATATACAACAAATACCTTTGTAACTCTTACTTTCTATACGAATGGAAACAATGTCATACCAATGTTTCTCCGATATACAAATCGAAGGATGAGAGAATTGTTTTAAACTATCGGCTTATCTCAGTCTTGAGCTGTATCGAGAAAGTATTCGAGAAATGTATTTTTTTAAATATTCGCCTTCTTAAAATCAAACAACCTCCTGCCAAAAGTCCAATCAGGTTTCATTCTCAAAGATTCCACAGTGTACCAATTGACAATCGTCTATGATATTATCACTCAGACATTAGATGATAACAAAGAGGTACGATTTTTCTTTGCCGATATTAGTAAGGTATCTGATAAAGTCTGGCACAATGGTTTGTTGATCAAATTGGAAAAAGATAGGAATTACAACCTCTTTGCTTTCATGGTTCAAATCTTACCTCGATCAAAGAGAGCAAAGAGTTGTAATTGGCTCAAAAACCTCAAGATGGAGACTCGTATCTAGCGACGTTCCCCAAGGTTCAATACTCGGTCCTATGCTGTTTATGATATTCGTAAACGACATTGTCCATGGAATTGGATGCGACACACGCTTATTTGCAGATGACACACCGCTGTCAATAATTGTTGAGAATCCTACCGTCACTACGAGAATGATATTATATGATATATTGAAAACTGAAAATCGGTCTCAACAATGGCCTGTTACTTTCAATGCATATAAAACGGTAGAAATGCTAGTATCGAGGCGAATAAATCAACCATCGCACCCACCTTTGGAATTCTTTGAGGAAATTATAGAAAAGGTTTCTACGCATAAACACCTTGGACTGATGCTTAACAGTAAAGGTACATGGGGTGATCACATTGATGCCTTAGTACAGAAGGGTTGGAATCGTCTCAATGTACTTCGCAGGTTTAAATTTAAATTAGACAGGAAATGTCTGCAACAAGTATACTGTTCCTTCGTGAGATCTGTCCAAGAAAAGCATCGTCGGTTTGAGATAACTGTACGTTTGCCGAAGCTGGTGAACTTGAAAAAATTCAGGTTGAAGCGGCCAGGATTGTCACAGGTCAACAAGGAGTTCTAGTAAAGCTAGATTGTTGGGAGACACTACACCAGAGAAGTCAAAAACACAAACTTATTCAATTTCACAAAATGTATCACAATTACTTGCCGAGCTATCTCTTAATGTGATACCACGACACGTGCACGAATCTCAGATTTATAACTTGAGGACTTTCAAAATTTGACCACCCCACGGACTCACGCACTACATTGAGACAAAAATCATTTATTCCGTCAACGATAAAAATTTGGTATGAACTTCCAACAGTTACACGTAAAACAAAATCCCCTGCAGGTTTCAGAATACTAATAATACAAATAATAAACCGCCTAAATTCTATTATTATTGTTCTTCCATAAGTAGCCACATATATCATTTTATTATGCCTCACGCCTGTGACATCAGCCGTGATTGTTTAATCTGACACCTTCTAAAAGTCATAGTACTGGAGTTTTTGGACAAAACACAAGTACTCTCGGAATGTTCTTCCATGGAGACATGCGAAGAAAGAAAATGTAAGCTCCACTTCCATTGATCAGCGTCGATTACGCACGCTCTGATTGGAACTTCTCAACACCAACCGCTGGCGCCGTGTCTGTTTAACTTTTTTCGTCACCGATAGACACAATCTTACCAACAAATATGTCATCTTCAGTGGGTGTGTTTTCCATTTTAACTGCAAACGATGAATTCAAAAGAATCAGAAATATTAAAACCTCGCGTGTTGTTCACTACTTTAATTTAGTGAATCATGAATGTGTCTTCAATCAATTATATTTCCATAAGTTTAGTTTTACTCCTCGACCTCACTGAGTCTCCGCCTCAAGTTCAAAATAAATTGTTTCACTCTGCTTAATTCTGATAACTGTCGTCGACCAAGAAACATGAATTTATATTCCATTATACCACATTTCACACAGGCATTAATAATGAATTTTAACATGAACAGCATGATGCAGCTGTAAACACTGACATTTTGTGATACTGAAACTCCCAAAGCGACGGCACTTGTAACAAGTCATTTTTTTTAATTTGGTGATCTGGAAACTCCTAAAGAGACGTCATTCGTTTGAAATGACGTCACTAAAAGCATGTTTTTTGGGGGATTCAACTGCATTGTTTCAAGATTGATGGCATGTTGCAGTTAACGCTTAACAATGAAAGCTATTTTTTGTTCGGCATAATAAAATAATTAGAACGTTTCTTTTCATGTTCTATCGGTCGATAGTACCTGAGTTTGTGTGATTTCTGAAATAAAACCTTCAGCAGCTTCGCTGCTTCAGGTTTTATTTCAGAAATCACATAAACTCAGGTACTAGCGACCGATAGAACATGAAAAGAAACGTTCTAATATTATAGTAGAATGAGATTAAACTGCCGTAACTTGAATGGAGTCCTTTTTAATAACCACTTATCTGACACCCCATTTTGTAACTGTGGTCATGTTGACTCAGCACACCACTCCTTATTGAAATGTCCATTGCATGACAGAGCTCGCCAGCACACAATTAACCAGTTACCAAATCAGATAACTTCGGATATCGTTTTGTTTGGATCAGAACACTTAACAGAACAAGAAAATTAAGAAGCTTTCAACTAGGTACAGGAATTTATCTCGAAATCAAACAGGTTCAAGCACTGATCTTTGCCCAGCCACTCCGCTCATAAAGGCGTATTCGAAAGTCGTCATTGTTTTGGTTAAACATTCGTTACCGTGGGCGGAGAAGAGTCCTTCGGGTGAGGCCTTCGCTAAAGACACCCGTAATGATAATATTAGGCAATTGTGTATTGAAAGAACGATTAATCGACAGTTCAATATTGTCCCATATATCTTGTAGCGCACACAATATTGAAAAATTCAATATCATCTTAACATTTCTCCTCGACGAAGGTCAAATGAACAAAAATAATTGAGATATTTAACAGCTAAGCTCAGTGCTGATACAAGACAATTTTACACACCACCAAAGATCCACAAAGACCTTCCCTCATAAACGGATGACATAACTCCACCGGGAGTGTAATTGTCTCAGATTGTTACTTGAAATCTTATGCTATCTCGGAACTCGTGGATTATCATCTGAAACCTATAGCTAATAGACATCCGAGCCATCTCAAAAATACACTGTCTCAATTTCCTGTCAAACAATTCTAAACTGAAATATCGAAAAATGCTATTTTGGCTACTTTGGATATTGACGGCATGTATACCAACATTGATACTGAAAACGCCGTTAAATCTGTTAAAAATGCTTTCGAAAAATATCCTGATGCAAAACGCCATGATGAACAAATTTGTTTATATTACAAAGCTGTGCTTAAAATGAAATGACTTTCAGTTCAATGGAGAAAATAATGGGTTGCCCTATGGACAAAAGATTCAGTCCTAATTTTGCAAGAATTTATGTAGCGGAATGGGAGGAAAATGCCTTAAGCAAATGTGCAAAAGCATCCTCTCGTATATCTCCGATATTTAGATGCCATTTTATCGCTTGGGAACATTCAAAAGAAGATTTTGGTAATTTGTTAGACATTTTTAACAATTATGATCCAAACGTCAAATTGAAAGCTACTATCAGTCAAGATTCTGTTGATTTTCTCGGTCCGACCGTGTATAAAGGCAAACAATTCCATTATAATGTATATTTTAAACCAACTGATTCGCACCAGTTGTTACATACGAAAATCACCACATTTAAAGGTGTCATCAAATCAGAGCGCATTCGTTTTCACTGCAATTCGAGTGACAAGGAGATTTCAACGAGGCGTATTCTGGCCTATTCTGGCGCCCACAGATCGAAAGGGTACTCCCTGCGCTTTTGGCGTAGCGTGAAATATCAAACTCTGAAAAAACTGGAAAGTCCTGCAGAAATTACTGATTTCGAACCACTGAAAATTGAACACAACAGAGTGTTGCAGAACTGCAATAGCGCGGTATTGAAATGCAAAACGCCTCGTTGTAGATGGCATACTTTTATCCCTGATTAGAAAGAGGAATTTTTCTCTGAACAAACGAAAAATCATTATCAGATCCGAGGACCACCCCCCCCCCCCACCCTACCCCCCTCCCTTGTGATTCACCCAATATCATTTACTTTATCATCTGTAAACGCTGTAGGAAACAGTATGTGGGTCAAAGTCAAAATCCTTTCCTCATGCGTACTACTCGATACAAAGAGGATATAAAACAGTAGCGCACCATTTCAACCCTCCAGGCCATTGTTTGGACGATTTTGAGATCCAGCCAATTGAATAAACGACCAATTAAAGACACATTAGAAGAAATAGATGGATTTAAAGAAAAACGTGATGCTTTTAGATCAATACGCTTCTAACCCTCTGGCAATTTGGTATGAACATATAGAAGGGAAAATGCGAAAGAAAGTCCACCATTCCTCTCACTTTAACACACAACAGAATGAATATCGAAATAGCAAAAATAGAAAAAGATGAATCTAATTTAACAAATTCTAAACTTAAAAGAAGCTTTAAAGAACCTTTAAATCTTCGACCTGTCGTCGCTTATAAGAAAAAACAAAAGCTTACGTAACATCCTTGTAAGTACTCAATTGGAGCCCATCCATGAATAATATCAATACTTATCCGTCAGTTTTACCAGTTCCTAAGCTCAACACCAAATGTAAAGCTAATTTGTGTATTTTTTCATGTTTCAAAACCCATCAAGGTTAAATAAATATGACTACGACAAGGTAGAAGCGCCACGTGTTGTTGTGATAGTAATCTGTTTAAACAGATTAGTAATCCGTTTAAACAGATTAATAATCAATTTAAACAGATTACTATCACAACAGCACGTGTCGCTTTTATGCTGCCGTAGAAAATATTATTTCGGCGACACGAAAAAACGTTTCTGTAGGAAATGTCTGTTTCAGCATGGATTTTTTTGTACTTTAACCCTTTACCCAACGCAGACGATATCAAAATTTATTATTTTAAATATCATTTTTTCACATTTTTCAAAAAATTTCAACAAAACCATATCATGTGACCCCTCGTTGGAACAAGCTCGACGAGCTCGTTCCAACGTGGGGTCACATGATATGGTTTTGTTGATTTTTTTTGAAAAATAATATTTTTTCAACTGCTGAATTTTCATAGTAGGCGGACGGATGCGGGCGATTCGTTGGGTAAAGGGTTAGACACACACACACATCAACAGTCTTGTATAACCGTTTTTGCGTTGGACTTTTTGTTTTTTCTTTTGTTTTCTGGGGGGAGTGGGGGGGAGGTGGCGTTTGCGTGAATATAGGGGGAAATTTTTATTTTTCAGATTTTTTGAAGCACCCACCCTTTCCAGCATATTTTTCCATGACATTTTGGAGAACCCACCCCCTTCTCACACATTTTATATACAAAACTTTAGCACTCGAACACTACCTCAAAACGCGTAATGCACACTGATTCAATGCATATTTTTATATGTCCAAACATGTTTCCATTTACTCTATCAGATGTATTTTTCAAGACTTCCTAGATTCACATCAGTTCACAAAGACACATTGCTTAATTTTTTAACCCTGTGTGGACCCGGGTATAATAGGTCCACATTTGGTAACCAGGTTGTTAACACACAGCATCGATGGCCTGTTTTTTCATGCAGACATTTTAATACTATACTGATGTAGCAAATTCTAAAGAATTTGTTTTATCCTTATATTGAGGTGTCTGTGTGGATGAGCTTGTTAGTTCCTTCAATGGTTAGTGGATTTCTTAGGCCATCCAGTGGATCTGTTTGACTAATGCTACCTTCATCTCGGGAACTAACAATGTTGTGATATAGGCATCATAGAGCCATAGTTGTTGAAAGCGATGTAAAACCCCCAATAAAACCAGATCAGACGGTTGAGACAAACTAAATTTCTTAATATTTTTTTACTTAATATTTTCTTACAAATCTAGTTTCTCGGTGTTTAACTTGCAAATGAAACTCAATTATTCTTTTTCCCAGAAACCTTTGATTTTAAAACAAATTTAAATAAGCTTTCCCTAATTTTATCTCTGATATGCAGTGATATGCACTTCGAACAGTCTAGTTTCTGTAAATCATGGCACATGCAGGGATATGTGAGCACTGTGCCTGTTGTGCCCATAATTAATTTACTACTGCTTATACTGTAACCATGTTTATGTTGCAGATATTGGTTGAGTAAATGAGAACTTGTTTTTGTTCTGGCTCAAGAAGGGCAAACCTTGTGTTTTTGTTTTTGTTATCGCATCTGCATACCAAGATAGCGATCAAAAAGACTTTTTTGTTTTTGTTAAATCAGACTTTTTGTTTTTGTTGAATAAAAATTAATATTTTCAATTCATTTTGAATAATCAGTCCCACCCAGGTATTATGACTCATTAGACAATATTATATATACTATGCTTTATTTTAAAGAATGTTCTATCAAAAAAAAAATTGATATGAGTGAATTATGTTGTGAACAGATATTTTTCTTGATTTCAGGAGAAAACTGTCGGGCAATTTTTTCCGCTCTATATTGGGCACCCACCCCATCCATATGTAAGTTTTGGATGAAATTCTCCAATATTTTTATATTAAGGGGGTTAGTTTTGTCAATAATGCTTCTAAATGGGCTTTTATGATCATTGGTGACATTTTGTGACAGCTTGGGACACAAAAGATGCCAGAACAGCGAAAAAGGAAAAAAAATGCAATAACTGTTTTCGCACAGTTTCTTGGCACTTGACCACATACCCACCTCACATATGTTCATGCAATTTTTTTTCGCCACCACCCCCCCCCCTCCCCCCCCCCCCCCCCCTTTGTTGTTCTCTGAGAAAAACAAGTCCCAACAAAATAGGTAAGACAAACCCTAACCCAACGTTTTCTTTGCGAGGACGCAGAGAAAACAAATAAATCTTTGTGAGAACCCAAACGCTGTTATCGAGGTTCTCACAGGGATTAGCACCAAGGAAATCCACCAACACCATTCAATTCGTTCTTTGAAACCGTTGATTTCCATAGAAATAGAATTACTCGGCAATCCGGACTAGTGTTCAACTGATGATCGGAACCGGCCACCACAATCGGCCGATTGTAGGCAATCGGATGACAACGGCAACGGCTTCTGGAACATCGGTTCATCCGATTGTTGCCAAGCATTTTGCAATGATTCATTAATCGCATTTTATTATCTTGTTCAACTGCTAATGTGAAATGATTCCAATGATACCATTCAATAAAGTTGAGAAAGAACCACAGTGTGTATGCTTAATCTCTCCAGACGCCCCTTTTACGGGAAACACAATAAACGACAAGTGAAGCTCACAAATGAACATACTTGCGGCAATTGCCAGTTCCTACCAGGAAAGTGAAGGTTGTACCCCATTGACTCAGGTCGCAGTAAAATTACCAGTCGCGCACACATGGGCGGTAAACGTGGCTCTGTAAGAGCCACGTTTACCGCCCAAGTGTGCACGACTGGTAATTTTACTACGACTCAAGTCAACAAAGAAAAATGTTTAGTTTAATGTAGTTCTTTCAAGCCCCGACTTGTCTAGTAGTGCATGGTATTACAATCTGCATCGGCATCAGAATCGGCCGATTGTGAGCTCAATAACCGGTAATCGGTCTGCGACCATTTTTGGTAATCGGTTGAACACTAATCCGGACTTCTTCATATAAGCCGAACAAGAACTAAATCTATAGAAAACCTCCCAAGTATCTTTTCCCGAATCTGTGGAAAGAGCTTGATGCGGAAGTACGTGATATAAATTAGAAACATCTTTAAAATAACACTATCATCTGTGTTCATATCATCTTATTCTGAGACAGTCGAATGCAATAATCCATACTGTCCCGACTGTTTTACATAGAATTGGAATGGTCCTATGTACCTAACAACTTATGAAAAAAATTTAAAAATCACAAATCTGATACATCTGGTCTTCTCGAAATCTTGTGATCCTGCGAAGACCTTAAGTAGATCTGTAGTTGGTGGATTATAGTTAGTTACATACAAGATTTCACAGTGTAGTATAGTATAGTATAGTATAGTATAGTATAGTATAGTATAGTATAGTATAGTATAGTATAGTATAGTATAGTATAGTATAGTATAGTATAGTATAGTATAGTATAGTATAGTATAGAAGCGTAGAGTAAAGTATAGTAAAGTATAGTTTAGCATAGCATAGTATAGTGTAGTGTAGTGTAGTGTAGTGTAGTGTAGTGTAGTGTAGTGTAGTGTGGTGTGGTGTGGTGTGGTGTGGTGTGGTGTGGTGTGGCGTGGTATGGTATAGTATAGTGTAGTGTAGTGTGGTGTGGTGTGGTGTGGTGTGGTGTGTAAAGTTACTACAGAAAAAGCTTTCTATAGTAAATTTTACAAGGTGGAAGAGCAAGAAGAACAGTTAAATCTCACAATATTTCTAAGTATCGTATATTGTTATTTTACTAAAACCCCCTGGCGTTGCATTGCACCCCAAATTAGTCCTGAACTCAATAGCCTATGACACCGTAACAGTTCCTGCTCACCCACCAATCAACATTTATACTCGTTCATAATTTTACTTCAGGGGGAGTCAGGAAAATGGCCAATTTGGCTGTGACTTCTCCTAGCAGTATGCAGTCAGCCCATCTAAATGTTTCGTACATATGTATTTTCTTGTCCGTTCAGTTTATATTTATTGTCTTATTGTATTTAACCCCTTGAACCCTAGCGGCCATTTTGCCGGCCAGCAACATGATACGTCATAACGTCATTAAACAGGATGGCTGTTCAATAAATGTGTGGGGTAGACCAATCAATATTTCCAACGTGCAGCCCAAGGCTGCACGTTGAAAATATTGATTGGTCTACTCCAAATAATGAATATGGACTCTTCTAATTGCTGCCATTGAACTGACATAGAAGATACCATTAGCGTTCAAAGGGTTAATCATTGTTATGTATACTGCTGAATATAGTCATCATCGTCGTCATCGGGAAAACGGGCTACCCACCACCCCCAATCCACCCGCCCGCCCACCCACACTCACGCACACTCACTCATATACCGGTCATTTCACCTCACATTCGCCCAATGCACCCTCATGAGCACACAAATCAAACTTTGTCACATTTTCCTACTTCACAATGTCTTTTTGAAATCTTTCAGAAACGTGAATTCGAAATATTCGGCTTCCGAATGGAGCTCGTAACCCGTTGGTCTTATTATTTCGTTTTCGTTCGAATTGTATGACCTAAGCTACCGCCCCCCCCCCCCCCCCTCCCAGGATCGATCTCATGAAGCAAAGCAACAATATTTGTCTTTTTTTCTCAAAACATGATGTGCGTTGTAGGGTAGGCTATTATGCAGGAAATGGTCCAACAGAATACACAGAGAGGTTAAGTACATATATCCTGCATCAGTGAGGAAAGAAAGATGTTAGATTTCTTTAGTTTTGAAATTTATCGTGTTGTTTATGTTTTAAAGGCTTTCCCCGCACAGCATTTTTCTATACATGAATCAATGGAATGCATTAGTTGGAACAACATCAGTTTTTCTGTGTCGATGAAAAATACTTTTTTTTTACTTTTGAACATTATTTCCAGCCTAAAGGAGAGTTTATTCGGTTTGAAAAGAAAGCCATCAGACCAAGCTTTCTCTTTCTTCCATTTACGACTATTCTTAATGTACACAAATAATAGATTTCTCAAACCGACGTCATTTGTTCCACCTACCCATAGCTTGTTGAAGGCTTTGTCATTATTATAAAGCTGTCATTGTTAAAGTATTTCGAACTGAAATGTAGGTTTATATTAATAATTCATTCAGACAACTGATGGACATTGACGTTTTAATCCGTACCCTTATATTCCAAGACACTAGCGATACTGCAAATACTCTTGCTGTACAAGGGTGAAACAAAACACCAAAAAATCCAGATTTCGAACCCAACCTTGAAATGCTGTCTTATGTTTTTTTCTGTGGATTGTGATAGTTCAGGGTCAATATATTAAGAAACTATCAGATGACACCTTGACTAGGGAGGTGGCTAAAGGGTTTCAGCTGAGGGTTGGGGAGGGGGAGGCTATGGGATGGGGTGATACCGGTGTAGAATCCAACTGTGAGTGGTTTCAAAAGGTGGTTGCACTGCAGCTCTGGGTGATATCTTTTAACCCTTTACCCAACGAATCGCCCGCATCCGGCCACGTAACATGCAAAATACAGCTGCTGAAACAATATTATTTTTCGAAAAATTTCAAGAAAACCATATCATGTGACCCCTCTTTGGAACGAGCTCGTTCCAAAGAGGGGTCACATGATATGGTTTTGTTGAAATTTATTTTAAAAAATTTAAAAAATGATATTTAAAATAATGAATTTTGAAATCGTCTGCGTTGGGTAAAGGGTTATGAACCCTTCTGAAAATTTTCACTAGTCCTGAAACGGAAAAAGCATCATTTATAATGTGTATGGGTCAGAAAATTTACCGGATTGATGTCAGAGACGAAATTTTGAGGCCATGTCAATTTTAGAGTAGGAAATTTGAAACTCAAGTTTCCAGTTGGAAATAAAAGATCAAAATTTCTCATCATTAGTTGGAATTATATTTTTCATGAACAATGTTAATTTACTGAATTTCCAACTATTTGATTTTTGACCTCGAAATTTCCAACTATTGAAAAAATACTCCTAGCTGGGGGGGAGACACCCCCACCCCCACCCACCCCCACCCACCCCCACCCACCTGTCGCCACATCCCTGACCATGACATTTTTGGTTCTCTTTCCATGCCACAGGGTTTACCATAGATTAAAATGTTCAAGAAATTTAACATGTTCCTGATGGAATGGAACGTCTCTTTGTCTTGGGTGTGTGTGGGGGTGGGGTGGTAGGAGACATATTCTGTATGCATATCTAAGTGATCGGTTTTTTAGTTTATGTCTTTGAACCTTAGAGGTTGGTGTAGATTCACATGTTTTGTGGCACTAAATAGTCAGGTCAGGGTTCCTTTTCCTTTTGACCCCAAGAATGTTCTGAAAATTATCAATTATCACCAAAAATCTTGCTATGTCTAAAAATGTTCTGAATCCTTGATTGGCCCGATTCTATAAATTTTCCATTCTTTCTCTCCAACTGAATCGCTCTTGTAGAAAGAACTGTGCAGCTTCCATTTCTAATCAAAAGTGTTTCCCCGCGTATGCTTCACACCAGTTGAAGAAAAATCAAATAAAAGACAGAAGAATGCAACACAATGGTTGCGTGTTTACGTTTTGAAGGCGATTTTAAATATTTGATGAAAATTCACCATAACAACATATACACAGAACGACACGCGCGTGTGAATGGGTTAATCGATATGGCACGAGTGCCAGCGTGGAAGGATAGAACGAGAGACCACAGGCCTCGAGTTTTATCCTTCCGCGATGGCACAAGTGCCATACCGATTAACCCATTCACGGACGCGTGTCGTTCTGTGTTTATTACACGCCTTCAAGTCTATGACGTCTATCAAAAAATATTAGAACACTCAGCAATTCATTTGACCACTATCAACAAAAGGAACACATCGTCGCGTGGTTCTCACACGACGACATTTTATCGCCAACCAAATTTGCGAGGGGAACTCGTGTCACTATTTCGTCCCCTGAGTTCCAATGTGTTCTGTGTGCCTACTGGAAGATGTTCAGCTACCGCTAGCGATTCAAATTGTAATTGCGTTGCACGATTTGTAGACATTCCAGTGAAATTTCGCTTCTATTTAAAATAGTCCGCAACGATTTCCATTTTAATTATTAGAAGGACACCCAGCAATTCATTTGATAACTATCAATCAACAAAAAGTACACATTTTATCTCCAACCAAATTTGCGAAGGGAACCAGTGTTACTATTTCGTCCCCTGAGTTCTATGTGCCTACTGGCACGTAGAACACATTGAAACTCGGGGGACGATTTTCAGCTGTCTCTTGCGATTCAAAATGTAATTGCGTTGCACGATTTGTAGAAAATTCCTCTGAAATTTCGCTTCCTATTTAAAAGTTGTCCGTCAAAGATTTCCGCTCCGCACATATGTGCGCTATAGATTTTCATTTTTCATTTTCATTCAGTGCTGCGCAATGTTATTTGTAACATGGTCCAGCTCTTCCTTCACAAGAGGGACTTATCTGTAATATGATTTATGTACGTCATATGAATTGGTGTGTTTTATGATTCTGTTTATGTTGATTCTGTGTGCAGCAATCTGCTTTTATTCTGGTGTATTTGCTGAATAAATCTTATCGTATCTTATCTTTTCCGCATGGTTTAGTGTTGCTGTTGATGGGGATTAAATAGAACAAGCGTGTAATAAATAGTGTTAAAATATGAAAATGTCCAACGATGACATGGTGTCCACCGACAGTTTCTTAACATATTGTCCCTGACTATCAGAATCCACAGAAAAAGAACCTAAGAATAGAAGACTAGCATGTTCTTCAAACCTTGTCATTATCTTCTAATGTATATATTCTTGGCACAAATATAATGTGTTCTAAAACCCTCGCATAACTTATCATCACTTGTCCAGATAACTGACCCCGGAACTTGACTCCCCCCCTCCTTCTTTACGAAACGATCATGGCGAACCGTATCACTCTTGATGATATGCAGAGCAACAATTCTTTTGATTTTATTAGTACATTCCACTGCCATCTCAAAGCCATTTCTAAGTCCACCGATGAGCCAAATCCATAATTATAATGTAGTCTAAAACCCTCACATAACTCAATAGAAGTTAACTTATCGTCACTTGTCCAGATAACTGATGCCGGAACTTGCCTTCGCCCCTCATACCTAGCAAATGATCATGGCGAACCGTATCACTCTTGATGAGACACAGAGCAACAATTCTTTTGATTTTATCAATACATTCCACCGCCATTTCTGAGCCCGCTGATGAGTCAAATTCAGTATTCGAGATCGACAAGTACTGCAGCCCACAAGAGTTTGCAAACTCCATAGTAAACTGGACGGAGTGATTCTGTAGAATCACAGGCTTTTCCTTGCATACAAACACGTTCAGCCCTTTGAAGGAATAATGGGAATAATACTCTACCACTTTGAAGCTCTCCATAGTGAAATTTGCCTTGTTTGTGTATGATAGGTCACTTTCTATTTTCTTCCGAATACTTTCAGAGAAGCTTTTGTGATAATGTTCAGAGTAACTTTGTTAACCCTTTACCCATCGTAACGACAAAAACCGGCCAGCGCTATTCTCAAAAATCGCCAATTAATTTTCATTATTTTTTCCATTTTTTGTCTCAAAAACATAGATTATGAGCCCTCGCTGAAACGAGCTTGTCGAGCTCGTTCCAATGAGGGGTCATAACCTATGTTTTTGAGACAAAAAAATGAAAATAATTAGTTATTCCAGAATTTCTTTTGCAGGTGTCGCCTGCTTTTCAGGTTAGGTAAAGGGTTAAGTCAGGAAAATTCGTCAGTAATGGGTTGTACTCGCGTATCTACGCTCTAACTGTTAGAAACTTCCATGGGCACAATGACGGGAGAGTATTTGTATGGAAGGATCACTGCGACCTGCCGTGTGCTCTCTTGTACCTCCTCTCCTTGGTAATAGCCATATAGTGGCAAAGGGATAACAAAACAAACTCAAAATTTGGAGGTTGTCTATCAGTTGGATATCATCCAGTTACAGCTGTATTCAAATTAAAGTCGATTTTCTAGAGAAATTGGTGTGAAGGTCCCCAAACAATCGGAACAAAATTTATGTCAAACTCACACTTATTTTGGGATGATCCCAACCAAATAAACAGTTGTCGGGTCGCGTTCGATGATTAAATATACTCCCCTTGAATCGAACATAGCCTCGTACATAACTCCGCCCTATGGTAGGATTTGCAGCTACATAGTAAGTATGGGCCATCATAGAAATCACGATGGCTACCTGTAACAGACAAAATATAAGACTGAACCACGCCCCTCGCATGCGCATATAGCGTCTATCACCACAGCAATAGCCTAATAACATGGCCACACAAGCGGGCTACCGTGACAACACACTTTACAACCACAATGCACCGCGACATTAAGTCAATTGAGATGTCTCTATGAGATCTCCCTCTTGTTGATTGTGTGAACCATGACATTCTACTGATGCGAATTTCGTGGGGAAGTGTTATTCATACGCGTACACTCTAAAATCAGTTGGGTTAAAAATTAACCCAAATCGACTGGGTTGAGTGAATATGAACCCAATTGGGTTCATATTCACTCAACCCAGTCGATTTGGGTTAATTTTTAACCCAACTGATTTTAGAGTGTAGTATCCCGGTAATATGAGGGGTATTAACATCGTTGTATTACTTTGCCTGTAGAAAATTTTAATCGATAAAGTTGTGAACTGTTTCAAACAGGATTTTACAATTTTGAGCTCAAACTGTTTAATTTAGTTTAAAAACCTCGAATTTTTTAAAAACAATTAGAAAAATGCCAAAAATAAAACGAAATGCGTTCTTTTCTAATGTATTTCACGTCCATCGTTCGCATGAACGTGTTACAGAAACGAAAAACACACTGGTGAAAATTAACCTTTTTGTTTGTTCACATGACCATTTCTGCACAAGTCATCTAAATTTTACGATTCTTTCCTGAAAAAAATGCATTTTTTCATATTTCTACACGAACCCAAAAATCCTAACATCACTTTTCAGAAGGCACGAGTAACAAATAAACTTCACGTTTCGGCTTGTTATCGCTCCAGCAGGGTTCAAGTCATAATTTTGAGATTAACTGTTGCAACTGTTTATAGCTGTTATCAAGAATATCAGTACATTTGAGGTGTAGTACCAACTGGTAATGATCCGAGAAAACAGTCGGCAATTTGATACAGAAATAATCGGTATCCGAAAAGTACTCTTCTGATATTATGATATAGTCGGCAATACTTGCGCCGTTGTATTGGTATGAGGTAAAGTTGCCTAGTCTATCCCCGAGGCAGCGGCCATTCAAAATTCTAAGTTTTGCTAATTGGCATAGCTCTAGTAAATGTTTTCCGAATGTGTTTGTCATTTTATCAAGACTTTCCCTGTCTTTTATGCAATCTGCAGTGCATGACTCCGGCAGGGGAATGTATTTGTTGTTGTCACCCCCAATATAATCCGGCTGTCCTCCAGTTCGAGCGTTGAAATCCCCTCCTAAAATCAACATATCCCCTGGACTACTGCTCGGTAACTGCTGCTCTAAATCTGAAAATGCGGAAACATTAGGACTAGGTTTCGATTTCCAATAAGTAGAATTACTGGGAGGAATAAATTAAGCATTTTACCATCAAATTCAACCCAGAGAGCAATGTCGCCAATATATCTAATATTACAGAGGAGTTCATCATATTCAGAATTGAAATAAAAACAAATTCCACTCTTCTTACGCGAGGACTTGCCACGACAGAGATCGGCACGGGTGTAACCGAGTAGATCTAATTCGGTCCCATCACAATGCCAAGTCTCCGTGAGGGTAATGCACTTGCACCGAGTTAACAGTGTTTTAAACTCGGTGTTGTTCGCTTAATTGGAAATGCCTTGAATATTCCAAGCTGTATAGCCTATTTTCATTCTTGTGCTATCGGTGATGTAAGAACGAAACATCAATTGAATTGCTTGGACTACTGGAGATAGCTTTTAAAAGTACTTTGATAGAGAAAGTTTTTGGAGTAAGGTTTCTGACAAGGGGCGTCTAAGGTTAGGTCGCACCCTGTGAGAAACTTCACAATAAAATACCCTCAACGTTTATGCAAAACACACCTGAACCTGGGACACACGTTATTTAATTGGTTGGGGGGGGGGGGGGGTAGATTGAATAATCCATTGCAGCCAGCATTTTTTATAGACCAGAATGGACAATCAACAAAACCCTATATATCTGTTTAAATGACGTATTCACTTAAGGTGCGGGGCGGGGCGGGGTTGGGTATTCGAAAAAAAACAACCAAAGTTTCGAATTTATACCAGTGAGGGATTGGCCCTTGTGGTATGCAGTGTGTATTGTGGGTAAGTCGGATTGGTTAACTACGCCATTGCAGCCAGCCATATCTGTTACCGGTGGACACACTGATATTATGCCCACCGACAGAAGACTCCCTCATCGATGCGGCAATGTTCGATCCTATTTTATTAAATTCTGGCGACACATTGCTACTATAGTTTCTGGTTCGAGGTTTTTGGTGGAACGGCTCCGAATGTGGGTTGAGGAGTTTGGGTCCCGACCTGGATTTGTTCTCATTGGTGGTCTGATTAGAGGACCTCTCCTTCGTGACTTTAAGCTGGGATTTGATGTTCTGTATGTCGGTTCTCAGCTTAACGTGTTCCTGCTTAATAAGACTATTTTCATGCTCAACGGCAGTCAGCCTCTGCAGGATGTCTTGTCTGTCGACGCGGATGGAGTTGAAGTGCTGTGTTTTAGCGTCCATGATTTTGGAATGACATGATAATTCGTGTTCACTAAGTTTCAATTTGATCTTTTCTATGTTTACTTGAATTTCGTCGATCACTCTTTTAATTAAAGATGACGTTAAGAAGTGACCTGAGTCTTTTTTGTGGCATTTTGTGGCTTCTTTTTAGGTGTAAAATATGCTCTAAGTTTAGGAACCACCTTATCCCTTTTAGCCGGGACACGAGGCGCAGAGTTCGGGGAAGGCATTGGAAGGATTTCTGTCGTATCGTCCTTTTCAACGAGAGTCACAACATCCGAATGTCTCCTTCATATTCACTGTTAAACGCAAATTCAAATACAAGAGGTAACTCTGTAGTAATCCACCATCGAATATTGACTTTGCTACCTTGGAGCATTATTGTGTTGGTTGTCCGAAAAATGTGAATTCGCACTTTACCTAATCTGGTTCGTGGGACACACAACTTGTCTTCTACTATTACACCCTTCAGATCTTTGAAACATTCCCAAATTACTCCATGTCTTTCAGTTGGAGTTGTTTCATTCCAATATCGAAGTGTTAATGGAATAATTTTCAATTTTTTTTGTATCCAGTGTAAGAACGACACATTTCCGTTGATTTTTCGTTTGAATTTTGTGAATGTCCTCAACTTGGGCGTTTTGTTTCCTCTTTAAAACTTTGGGCACATTCAAAACGTAGTTTCATTCTTCTCGGAAATTAACGCCTCTTGTGTCTTGCTAATTTATAATTAAATCTTCAAGCTCTGTATCCAGTATGCCTGTGTCTACATCAGAATGAAGAGATTCTTTCGTGGTGGGACTAAGAAAGTCTGCACTATCCAAATTTGAAACAACAGATTGTTCATTATCTCTTCCAGTCGTCATCTTTTCCTCATTAACCCTTTACCTAACATAAAAAGCATACGACACTTGCAAAAATAATTCTTGAATAACTAATTTTTTTCATTTTTTGTCTCAAAAACATAGGTTATGACCCCTTGTTGGAACGAGCTCAACGAACTCGTTCCAACGAGGGATCATAACCTATGTTTTTGAGACAAAAAAATGAAAAAAATAGTGAAAATTAATTGGCGATTTTTGAGAATAGCGCTGGTCGGTTTTGGTCGTTATATTAGGTAAGGGGTTAAAATGGTTTCTGTCCATTTTTTCATTATTCACATTGACTGGTTAAGGGCTACATATATTTGGTCATCTGAATTTGTTCACCAAAATTTGTTTTATTACAAGTTATTGAATAGTGCCCATAGGCACTCTTCAATAATTTGTGATAAAACAAATTTATACAAACAAAATATTATTTGCGTTTCGACTGAATATGAAAAATGAGCAAGAAAAACGTTGGCTTTTTCTCTGGTACCCTCATTTTTTAGAAAGCCATGATAGTGGCTTCTAGCACTCAACCAGTTAATAAATTCTTCATTATTCATTTCATTATCAATCTCAGTATTTCCAGTATTTGTAATTGTTCTGTATCTATAGTAATCCCATCCATAGTTATATTTAGCTATTATACTATCAGTTATCAATCAGTTATCTTCAGTGGTCAGCGCTCTTTGACTAGATGTTCACTCCGCATTGCAGGAGCAATTGAAAAACACGCCCGAACACTACGACAGTCACTGCGAAGTTAAGACGTTATTTCACGTTCACGCTAGAGTTCCAATCACACACTTTGTCGGGGACGTAGCGAATGGTCTTTGGTTTTTGAGGGTGTATATCACCGAACTTCCAGCGCTAAGCCCCTTCCCCTACTCTCCCCGGCTGCCGAACATCCTCCTTGAGCGAGAATGTTCAAACATCTAATTGCCAATTTGCAGTTGCTGAAGATTTTCGCCGAGATTGGGGACTGAGATTATTCCTCCTCCTGTTGCTACCTCGCTGAACTTCGCGCTTGTGTCCCGATTATCCATTCTTTCAATAAGTTAGATCAAGGCTTCTGATCAAACGTAGATTTTCTAACTTCCTTTAGGTAACTGCGAAAAATAACTGAGTAGTGATTTGGTCCGATTGGAAACGGGTATTGTAACAGAGCAGTTCAATGTCAGATTCTTGATCGTTGTTTTATTACTCGCATGTTCCAGGAAATCCCCATCTACAGCCACACTAAACCATGCGGAAATGAAAAAATCACATATGTGCGGAACGGAAATCGTTGACGGACTATTTTTCAATAGAAGCGAATTTTCACTGGAATTTTCTACAAATCGTGCGCTGCAATTACATAATGAAACGCTAGCGATAGTTGAAAATCATCCCTCGAGTACCAACGTGTTCTATGTCCTTATAATAATTGGGTTTTTTTAGACGGAAAGCGTGTAATAAATTCAGAACGACACACGTGTGTGAACGGGTTAACCCTTTACCTAACGTAACGGCCAAAACCGGCCAGCGCTATTCTCAAAAATCGTCAGTGAATTTTCCTTATTTTTTCATTTTTTGTCTCAAAAACATAGGTTATGACCCCTCATTGGAACGAGCTCGTCGAGCTCGTTCCAATAAGGGGTCATAACCTATGTTTTTGAGACAAAAAATGAAAAAAATTAGTTGTTCAAGATTTTTTTTTGCAAGTGTCGTCTGCTTTTCACGTTAGGTAAAGGGTTAATCGATATGGCACTTGTGCCTGCGGCCTCTCGTTCTCTCTTTCCGCACTGGCACTCGTGTCATATCGATTAACATATTCACACGCGTGTGTGTCGTTCTGTGTATTCGTCGTAACTAAACAGAATGAATATGAACACAGGGGGGGGGGGGGGGGGGGGATACAATATAAGGATGCCATATTTGAAGAATTTATTGCAAAATATACATCTCAAGTCAACAATAGTAAAACAAACTTATTCTGTAAATGTATTGGTAACTCACGTTCAAAAACGCCAATCCATCTCATATACAAAATGCAAACATCCATATTTTTACAAAAACATTTTCATGTTTTAGAACTCGCAAAATTATGCATTTCAAAAAGAGTCTTAACCATCAATGACCTTGTTTCGCTTTTTGTTTATTGGGCTTATTCTACACGAGGAAATCTAACAAACACCCACTACGATGGATGTGAAACTTCGAGATATTTCCGTTATATGATTCATCGTTTTAACGCTATGGATAATGAATGGGCTAATTAGATTTGCCATGACACACTTCTGATGAGGGGGCAAGGTAATAAATGATTTCTGAGCCTCATTATATTACCTCAACAAGTCTAAGGTATGATCTTGAACTGCAACGGACGGGGCAGATACAATTTTCTTTGAGGTAGTTACAACAGGTGCAGGTGCGTGGTGTGGGTTCAATTTACAGAATTGTTTTACACCCTTACATTGTGTCTGTTGCTTAAAGTTGTTGTGCTTTCTTTGTCATGCTGGGTCCTTAACCCTTTACCTAACATGAAAAGCAGACGACACATGCAAAAACAATTCTCGAATAACTAATTTTTTTCATTTTTTGTCTCAAAAACATAGGTTATGACCCCTCATTGGAACGAGCTCAACGAGCTCGTTCCAATGAGGGGTTATAACCTATGTTTTTGAGACAAAAAATGAAAAAAATAATGAAAATTAATTGGCGATTTTTGAGAATAGCGCTGGCCGGTTTTGGCCGTTACTTTGGGTAAAGGGTTAAATGCTGAAAATTACGCCACAGACCCTGTTATAACTGCTGAAATGACACCTTCTAAAGACGATGGAATGGAAGTTCTTTATAAACTACTCAAAGTTTGCTAAGCACCAAATATTTGACACATCATTGTGAAATTTGCTGGTGACATATTTGCTAAATTTTTGGTGGATATGATTGAGGAATGTATTGAGATGGTCCCCAGTGTTTACATTAGCTTTTTTGACAGGCAGACTTTTCGTGACAGTCATGGGAAGCATGTACCCCTTGATTTTCATGATGTTTTCGTGAACTGTCTACATGTACATGACATGTGTAGGGTATTCAATCTTCATTTCAACACAAACCCTTGTGATTTAACGATTGAATATGGCAAATGCAAATGTAAGAAGACATTTGTCTGAAGCAGAAATGTGGCGCGCTTTATGGATGGTGGAGCAAGGGGCTACCCATCGTCGGGTTGGTGAAGCCCTTGGTGTGCAATATACGGTGATCACCAGAGCCTGGGTAAGATTTCAGCAGTATGGCACACCAGTAGGACGGCATGGTGGTGGCAGAGACAGGGCAACATCTGCAGCTGAAGACCAGTTTTGTGTCACTTAGGCCCGTAGGAATCGCGTTGCCACAGCAACAGAGCTTCGCAGTAACCTTCAGAATGCATCCGGGGTAAATGTTTCGACGCAAACTATCCGGGCAAGGTTGCACGAAGGATGAAGGTGGTCTCCGATCGAGAAGACCGTGTATTCGCATTCCGCTGTCCCAGAACAGCCACCAGGTACGATATGAATGGGCCATAGAATACGTTGGATGGACCAGAGAAGATTGGCGACCTGTCCTTTTTACAGATGAGTCAAGGTACTGCCCAGACCACACTGATAGGCGTTCTAGGGCATGGAGAAGACCAGGAGAGCGATTTTATGCAGCAAACATTGCTGAGCATGACCACTATGGTGGAGGGTCAAACATGGTCTGGGGTGGCATCAGCTGGGATGGACGTACAGAGCTCTGATATCCTGGATGTCCACGTCATATTGCATGCAGGTGCCGTGTGTGATAGATTCATTCTGATGGACGTTAATGCCCATCCTCATGTTGCCCATGCTGTCGGGGAGTACCGACAGAGGGAGGGGATTGAGCGTATGGGCTGGCCAGCAAGATCCCCTGACCTCAATCTAATCGAACATTTCTGGAATGAGTTGCAACTTGCAATTTCAGACCATCCAGTACAGCCAAAAAGTGTCCAGGAGCTTGGTGCCATGCTGGTCCAAGAATGGAACAACATCCCACAAAGGACCACCAGGAACCAGATTGGGAGCATGAGAAGGCGTTGTCAAGATGTAATTAACCAACTTTTTGGCAAATTTGAAAAAAAAACTTTTTTACCAATAATATCCATTTTCCATGGTTATCGTATTCAAAAGCTAAAAAATAATGTCAAACACAAACAAAATCTTAATTTCTGTACTTAAAACATTTAAAGATATAATTAAATAAAAAATATATACACTTTTCATAACAATATTTCAACTAAAACGTAAAACAGGTAGGTGGATATGCTTGGTGCTTAGAAAACTTTGAGTAGTACATATTTTTTCCGTGTTCACAAAATAAAGTTGATTTTAAAATTGGCTATTCACCTAAAACATGTTTTGTTAGATGACCCCTTGAGCAAAGAATTGCAATCTGTCTTAAAATGGCCTAGAACTGGACCAACGACAAAAGCAACTTATGTTCGTTGAGCCTGGACTGGCTGTTTGTGGGTCATATACTGTGCGATACTATTCAAAAGAGGGCATCGAACACCTTCCAGCTGTATATCATAAACGATCATTTTAGCAGTATAGGTAATAAAGCAAGGGGGGTCACCGCTATTACAGTAAGGTTTATCTCGCCAGTCAAACGAACTTACAAGGGCGGAGTCAGTGAGGACTTCGACACTGTTCAACGCGTTAATCGGTACCATAACGCGGAGATAGGCGGATACTTTATGTAGAATAACCAGAACCGGCGGCAAGTGACGATATGCATCAAAGCTTGACTCTGTTATCAGTGGGAGTTGCAAACAGCGAGAAAAATCTCCACCTGCAATCGGGTTTTCCCTTCCCGGAGTATTAATTTCGAGGAGAGAAGATTGGCTGGCCCCTCCACATGACACTTACGTTCTCAACGGAATAGTGTACGAAGAAGGCAACTACGTTTTCTTTCCATATAACTTACAGTAATTATATAATGGAATGGAAGTCCGTGGAGTCAGTGAGGATTGCTTCGCTACTCAATTGAGAACTCCAGGTTGGAGTCTGTACAACCTCGTAGCTCTGAGGGTGGGGAGTGGGCTAGGGGGAAACCTACTCTTCGCCCCATCAATAGTAACAATTACACAGCAGTCACAATATACAATAGCGGACTCTCATCTCTCCTTATATATAACTGTTCTAATTGGACACTTTCAAATTTTCTTGAAACATTCTAACCAAGAAGATATATGAAAAAGTAGACGAAGCGCAGAGGAGATACAAACAACCGTCCTGCCAACATACACAGAAAATCTGGTTGCGACAAGCTTGCCTGGTTAAGACCGGTGTACATTTTAACCCTTTACCTAGCGTAACGGCCAATACCGGCCAGCGCTATTCTCAAAAATCGCCAATTAATTTTCATTATTGTTTTCATTTTTTGTCTCAAAAACATAGGTTATGATCCCTCGTTGGAACGAGCTCGTCCAGCTCGTTCCAACGAGGGGTCATAACCTATGTTTTGAGGCAAAAAATGAAAAAAATGAGTTATTCAAGAATTATTTTTGCAAGTATCGTCTGCTTTTCAGGTTAGGTAAAGGGTTAAATAAATAAACAAATGAATTAACATATAACAGTCCTTTTAAGGGGCTTTGGTGTGCATTTGTGAGTGCGTGAGGATGTGTGCGAGTGGGTGTGTGTTTGGGGGTGTGCTTGTTTTTATGTTGTGTGGGGATGTGTGTGGGTGTTTTCCCCACTGACCCGTCATCTGCTCTCGATGCAGGCAGACCAGATGGTCAACGCTCAGCATTCACTCTCTCTTAACCTTTACCTGAGATGAATGAAAAGGAGACAACGCTTGCAAACAAAATTCTTGAATAACTATTTTTTTCTTTTTCGGTCTCAAAAACAGAGGTTATGACCCTTCGTTGGAACGAGCTCGACGAGATCGTTCCAACAAGGGGTCATAACCTATGTTTTTAAGACAAATAATGAAAATTAATTGGCGATTTTGGGGAATAGCGCTGGCCGGTTTTGGCCGTTACTGGGGTAAAGGACTAAAGGCTAGTGGATGACTCCCAGCTTTCAAAAACACATTTTGGTGGATTTTTATCCATTTTTGTTACCGTTATGAATAATATGCTTGCACTGCTCCCAAAGCAGCGATTTGTTTTGGGTTACATTTTCTTCTTTCTAAAACAAACCATAGAAACTGGGGTTTCAGTACTTATCATAAATGTCCCACGTTTCTAAGTAAAACACCAGTGCAGAATTGTGGTAGTTATGCATAATTCCTAATCATCTTCCAGTTCGAGGCTGTCGATGGTCTAACCACAGGACAGTCCACCAATGCGCGTCCTTAAATAAGATTCTTGGTACTCGCGTCCGTTTGTCGTCGCTACATAAGCAAAAAAAGTTATTCGAGTCGCAAGGGATTTCCACCCCACATAGTCCCTGTGCGCCTTCGACGCACTAAAACATTCATTCATCTATTTATCGCTATAGAACGAACGGATCGTTCCAATGAGGGGTCACATACTATGTAATTAAGGCGAAAAATGAACATTTTTAGTCATTCAAAAAATTTTGTGTTGTCTGCTAGCCATGTCAGGTAAAAGAACAGACATAACCAAGTATTCCAGTCTCTTCTATTATAACCCTTTATCAAATATCGAAAGCAGACGACACTTGCAAACAAAATTAGTGAATAACTATTTCTTTCATTTTCTGCGTCAAAAACATAGCTTATGAACACTCATTGGAAGAAGCTCCACAAACTCGTTCCAAAGCGGAGTCACAAGCTATGTTTTTGATGCAAAAATGAAAAAATACTGAAAATTGAATGACATTTGTTTATAAATAGCACTGGTCGGCGTTACGTTAGGTAAAGGGATAAAAAAAACATTCCTAATTCACCAACAGTCTAACCTAGCCACAGACGTTTTGAAATAATAATACACACTTATAAGGTAAGAACAAAAGCTCTATTGACAAAGAACCAACAGAAAAAATCCAACAAAATGCACTACATAAAATGCACTGCAGAAAGATTGTAGAGTTTTTGTCTACCATTGGAATTTTTCTCCTACAGAAACGTCATAATGTCAATGTTAGATGGAGACCCTACCATATATTCAATATTAAAGTAATTCTCTGCAAAGTGTTTTGATCTAAGATTGAGTTTATATGTGAGTATTGCACATTTATTTTTCACGTCAGATTTAATTTATCTGTCACCTTCTTGACAATGGGTGACAAGATTGAGCGATTAACGGTGTCGTGTCAGTTCAATTTAACTTAAGTGTAAAACTTTCCAAACGTGTCGAGGGCATTAGATGTTTCCAATTGAAACTGTTCTGGTGTATTGAAGTTGAGACCTCGTTTTTGGGTCATATATACTACTCAAAGGTTGCTAAGCACCAAGTATATCCAACTACCTGTTTTATATTTCAGTTGAAATATTGTTATAAAAAGTGTATATATTTTTTTATTTAATTATATCTTTAATGATTTAAGTACAGAAATTAAGATTTTATTTGTGTTTGACATTATTTTTTAGCTTTTAAATACGACAACCATGGAAAATGGATATTATTGGTAAAAGAGGACATTTTTTCAATTTTCCAAAAAGTTGACGAAGCGAAATGGTATGGGCTCAGTATCGAGTATGAGACCCATTACTGTCAATTGCAGCTTGACAACGTCTTCTAATGCTCCCAATCTGGTTCCTGGTGGTCCTTTGTGGGATGTTGTTCCATTCGTGGACCAGCATGGTACCAAGCTCCTAGACACTTCTTGGCTGTACTGGACGGGCTGAAATTGCAAGCAGCAACTCATTCCAGACATGTGTTCGATTGGATTGAGGTCGGGGATCTTGCTGGCCAGTCCATACACCCAATCCCCTCCCTCTTTCGGTACTCCCCGACAGCATGGGCAACATGAGGACGGGCATTATCTTCCATCAGAATGAATCTATTACCCACTGCACCTGCATACAATCTGACGTGGACATCCAGGATCTCATCAATATATCGCCGTGCATTCAATGTACCACGTTCAAGGACACAGAGCTCTCTGCGTCCATCCCTGCAGATGCCGCCCAGACCTTGACTGACCCTCCACCATAGCGATCATGCTCAGCAATGCCGGCTGCATGGAATCGCTCTCCTGGTCTTCTGCATACCCTCGGCCGCCTACCTGTGTGGTCTAGGCAGTACCTTGACTCATGTGTAAAAAGGTCAGGTTGCCAATCCTCTTGCTCCCTGTCGTGCCAGGCGGTGGTTCTGGTACAGCGGAATGCGAATACATGGTCTTCTCATTCGGAGATCACCTTCGTGCAACCTTGCCCGGATAGTCTGCGTCGAAACATTTACCCCGGACGCATTCTGAAGGTCACTGCGAAGCTGGGTTGCTGTGGCAAAGCGGTTCCTACGGGCCTGAATGATAACAAACTGGTCTTCAGCTGCAGATGTTGCCCTCTCTCTGCCTACACATGCCATGTACATGTGGACAGTACACGAAAACACCATGAAAGTCAAGGGGTACATGCTTTCCATGACTATCACGAAAAGTCTGCCTGTCAAGAGAGCTAATGTAAACACTGGGGACCATCTCAATACATCGTCGCCTGAGTGCCAGAATGTTCTATGTCCCCTATGGGACATAGAACATTCTAGCACTAAGGCGACGACATTCCTCGGTCATATCCACCAAATATATCGCAAATATGTCACAAGCAAATTTCGCAATGATGTGTCAAATATATGGAGCTTAGCATACTTCGAGTAGTATATTAACGAGTTCGTTAGAACGAGTCGACATGTAATGCAGAGGCGGGAGTTGAGACTTCAACCCACCATCTCGGAAACCCACGTTGGTGGCAATAACTAATTCATCTTACAATATTCTTCCCTGTCTACGAATTATTGCTATGTGACTGAAACTCACGACGTCATGGTATAGCGTTTTTTGCGCTTCCATGACGTAATCCCTATTCACTGTTCTACTTGCACTATAACCGCTGAAGTTTATAGTAGTGTTTTTAGCCGTGCGTTTCTTTGTTTTATTTTTCATATTTAACGCATGGTAGGCCTATATAAAAATATCAACATGGCAAAAATGATCTTGTGTAATTCAATTCGTTGAGCTGGTGATTTATTTATTATTTAGTTACTGTTATCAAAAACGGCGGCCTCGTTATATATAATAATTCGATGCCAATTGAGTGCAGGTAAAAAACGTTCTGAATTGACTGATCGCACGTGCGGTTGCTTCCCTTACCATACATTTGTATTCTGTCTAGACGTTTTTACTTGTATTGGGGGAATGCGTTCTTGTTGTAAGATAAAAAAACCCCTATACATCCATGCTGTAAGTAATATCAACTATGAGAGAAATATAGGAGATTATTAGTTACACAGTTTGTTGGTGGCCTAATATGGTATATATGGTGTCAGTTAATTTCGAAGCTCGAGTCCAATATGAAATTAACTGACACCATATATACCATATTAGGCCACCAACAAACTGTATAACGAATATATCTTACCGACTGCTGCATAGATGCACAGAACTAATAACAGCAATAAAAATTAAATGAGAGAATTCTCACAAGGTGTTCACATGTCTTTGCCTTGTTACAATTTATGGCACTCTCTCATAAATTGTAACAAGGCAGATTCATACATACCAAACAGTTTCATTTCGAAGGTAACTTGACACACATCCACAGTATATGCGTTGCCTAACCTGCACTTCAGAGCAAATATGGGCTTCCAACACTCAATCTTTCAACTTGAGGCGTTTATCGGCTGCTGCCATTTTGAATAATCAATGAACAAAAGGGAGATTACCCATAGCTGTCAGCTTATATTGATGTTGACAGGCAGTGTATGGTTTTATATGCAGTCTGCATGTGACGTCTTTGAACCAGTGAAATTCCCAGATACTTGTAGGAGGTAAGATATATCGTCCTTTCAGAGCAACAATGCTCCAGCTGCGATTCTTTAACACTGCAAGAGGCGCCTTGTTTTGCGTGGATGTGGGCGATTATCTCGTGAATGGACAAGGCAAATATGTTTTAAACATAAATTCGCAATTTCTGGTGCGAATGAGATAATTGGTGGTACAAATTAAAATGTGATGTATGCACTTAAAACACAACATTCTCTTCTTATTCTGTGAGTTTCTGAGTAATCGGTAATCATTCAAACGCAAAGCATCTGTTTTAACCATACTCCAGCTGTGTATTTAAGGTGTTTGTAGACAGAAAAATATATGAAGAAAATTATCAAACAGCACACTGTGCAAAGGGGTTATTAATTCAATTTTGTGATGCATTTTCAGTTCCTTTGCATTCTATACCATTCATAGCACATGTTAAGACCTGCAAAGTTTGCATCTCAAGTAGAGTACGGAGGACAGGAATAAATACCCCTTGCTGGAGTTTTTTCTGTATTTCACGCGCGCCTACGGCGCCTGTGAAATACAAGAAAAACTTCAACTCGGTTCGTTAATTCCTGTTCTCCGTACTCCACCATCGTTGTGATCTGTATTATTGTTACATCAATACATGTACACCTCAAGGTAAATATACACTCTCAAATATCGACTTGGCAACAGTATGGTGAAGTTAGTGTGCATGTCTTTATTTCCATCAGGTTTGTGCCGTAGCAAAAGGTGGCGCAAACAGTATTATCTGTTGGCGTGCCAACTGAATTCCAATTTTGATATGGCAAATCATCCCCATTCCACGATTTCACACCTTTTCCGTCAAGCCAGTAGTGCTCATTCGCTGAAAACAAAGTTAATATATCATTATTATAATGCTTTAAAATATTATCGACGTGAAAAAAAAAGGCAAATTTTACGCTGTCATAAAATCTTGGAATAATATTACACGGCAAGTAATTTGAACAATGTGTGCAGAATGCACAATCGCTGCGCCTACTTCCAAAACACGACAGGACACCTTGCTGCTGTGAGGCAGGTATAACTAGACTTGATGAAAATTTTACTATCAATGGGGTCACACAGTTGATTCAGTTTGCAAGGGATTTTTTTTTTAAATGACTGAATTATACTTATTCTTGGGGCAAAAGATTACTGCATTGGCAGGAATGACCCCCAGTAGAATGAAAGCAATTAAATGCAAGGGATTTAATTAATTCCACTTAAGGACAGAGGAATCATCTGTCTTACTTGGGTATTTCATTTCTTTTATCTTCCCTAATTTCTCTTGACTAGCGATCTCGTTACCGATAACTCTTTTCTATTTTTTTCTTTAGTATCAATTCTTTCCATAAATCTAACTATGCCTTTCAGCCTAATTTGGTACATTATATGACCTACTCGCCATATATATGTACAGTAATGTTCAATTTGTTTATGGAGACAGTTAACATAAGCATTCATGGCTGCTGCTGAATCCAATTTCATTGATAATACTGTTTTTCGTGTTGATTACTACGTTATTACACTATGATGTATCAGTTTAACTTTGAAATAAAATAATGTTTAAACTAAACTAATTACGACGACCTTTACATGGGAATATACAAAATAAAATTGACAAAAGGATTAGTTTAGTAGCTGATATACGACCTATTAGAACGGTTCGTGGTTCGCCAAATAAAGTCTCGCATCCTTAAAAACTGTGTTCGTGGTTGAACACTTGTTTGCGCATCTGTTGATGCAGCAACCACTGATGCATTTTGTTTTCATCGGTCCAAGAGTTATTTGAGGTGAGAGAAAATCGCCTTGACACCTCAGCTGTCACATTTCATATGAAATTTAAATAGCTTGAAATTGGTCTTACTCGGTTTAAGTGTTTGTTTTTGAACTTTTACAGATAAATATTCTCAATGGTCTCGCACAGATGTTTTGACAAACTTCCTACATAGGTTATAGTTTAGTACCCCAGAGGTAAAAGAGTCAAGGCCTTTCAAAGAATTTTAAAACACTTTTCAGGACTTTTATTTAAATTCATTGTCATAATCTCATCGTGTATACCTATTGGTTAATTTTATACATGCATTCTAAACCAGCGATACCTGCACCCAATACCGATCCTTGAGAAGCTCTCTCGGAGACTTGTGTAAGACGTGGGTGTTACTTTAGTGTTTAACTGGTAAGGGCTAAAAAAAATTTCTGGCTGTCTGAATTTGTTATTCAAAATTTGTCCTATTACAGATCATTCGAGAGTGCCCACAGAACAATGTGGGGAAAGCCTAAATGGTTTATACATAGCCTGGGTCCCTTTAGAGGGTCCTAAAATGGGCTTTGGGGAAGGAAAGCCTAAAAAATAGGGTACGTACAGGGCGGGTAGGGTGAGGGAGCTCCTAAAAATAACCTAGGCCTGGTGTGGAGAGGGGAGCGGGAGCGGGGGCGGGGAGGCCTAACGGATTTGGGAGACGGGGTCAATGACCCCGATCATGGTCTGACCCCGAGGTCCTGGTAAAAAGGGTAGATCTCAACCTGACATACTATTAACGCTCCCTTGGAGTTGCGGTGAAGAAATTCATAATAAAATTTCTTCCCAGTTTTGACAAAGATTGATGCCTCTGTTGTGAAAATTACTGTGCAGCAAACAAAAATGCCAACTACACAAAGACCAATGTGTAATGTGAAAAACAAAATCATTGATTATAATTTTGACGCAACCCTTCGTTGCTTCAAAATTATTTCAGTGGTTATATTTTTTACGTTGGACAGGGCGTCGCTAAGGGTATGAGTGTGTAAGAGGGGCCCATTTCTGGCTTTTTGGGGCTTCTGCATGAACAATTCGAAGAACCAATAAAGCATGTGTTTATTGAGAAGTTGCGTCACGACTCCTACACATATATTTTATTCATCTTCAAATAAATATCCAAGAAAGTTTGAGTTTTTAAAACTAACATCCAGTCTGACTAATATTCCAATTAAATCACCAGGGTACGTCTTCGAGGGCATTCGAAATCATCAAGGAGACGCGCTCGACTTGGATATTTGACTGAGTTGGGATGATTATTGCCTTTGTGTGATAATAATAATATGATAATAACAATAACACTCTGGCCGACCGCTGATTTGTCGCGGTTCTAGGGTGAGAAGGCCTTGGTTTCACCTGTACTCCCAACTGTATCCCTATTCCCACGCTTCTTCTCTCCTCCCAACACTCGGAAACGAACGGCTTGATGACAACCTTTGCCCCATTTCCCCAATCTCTCCGATTAGTATATTAACCCACTTCTTAGGGTCACTCGCTACCCACGTGTCCTTCATTCTCCCATCCCACTTCCACATTATACTCCCAGTGAATCTTATTCTTTTAGACTGATATTTTGCAGGCCTGCAACCAGGGTCGGGCATTGGGGGGGGGGGGGGCGAGCCATGTAGGGGGACACCTCCCCAATCTGGACATAATCCCATCATTTTTCCATCGACAACTCTGAGTTAATTCACTGGTAGATAAAATAGATCAAAATGATGAAAACTGAAGAACAGTGTCTGAAAATTTTCTAGGGGGGGGGCGAAAATGTTTCGAGGGGGTGCGCCCCCCCCCCCCCACCTCCGTGGTTGCAGGCCTGGGATTTTGGGCATTCTAGAAGAAACTGTTCCAGGGTCTTCACCACGCCTAAATTACACATTTGGCTCTCCTTTTCACTGTTTTCCCAATTTTTCCCCTCAGCTCCAGCGACCGCGACCTCAGCTTGAACAACAGTGACCACCCTCCCCCCCCCCCAAATGTGCCATCAAGGTAGTCCTCAAAACGAGGCTTCTCTTTATCACGCAGGTCACCCAGTATACTCTTAATTCATAGCCGCATGCTATGTCGAAATATCAGAGTGAGCAGATAATTCGTTATTCATAACTTCATCTGTTCCACTCGGTAATTATATCAATAGGAAGAGAAAAGTGATCTGATTGGCTGAAAGGTGCGTTGAAGATAATACCCTCACATATATAAAAATACAACGCAAATGTAATCATGATGATCGTGAAATTAAAGTCAGAGTTAACAATGAAATGTCCGACAGTGTCCCCCTAGAAGCAGGCATCCCCAAGGGTCTGTCCTCAGCCACCTCCCTCCTATATGTATCATCTACGTCAACGATCTCAAATTCACCGAGGATCGCGTTCAAGTCTCACAATTCTCGAAGATAAGGGCCTCTGGTACTCTAATAACACGGCCTATCTACTCCAAAAACCTCTGCAACGCGCTCTCGACGACCTAGAACACTGGTGTGCCAAATGGAGAACAAAACTGAACGCCAATAAAACCCAACGAATCACCTTTACCTGCAAAACAAAGAACCGTGACTTTGACCACAGGCTAATGGATAAAATCCTCCTAGAATGCAAAGAGGGGAAATTCTTTGGCATCACCATCGATCAAAACCTATCTTTTAATAAACACACCAACGACACTTCAAGTAAAGCAACCAAACGTATAATTTACTAAAAAATGTTAAAGGGAACTTCCTAGGGAGCCAATCAATCTACTCTACTCAAACTATACAAAGCCTTCGTGCCCCAGTACTCGAATATGGGGCCGTCATCCTAACTGAACTCAATGAAACAAATATGGGCAAGGTCCAAAATCACGCGCTTAGGGTCGTCTTCCGTGCCCCATGGGATACACCTATCAAAACACTCCATGATAGAGCCGAAATCCCCACTATAAAAGACCGCCTTGCCTCCCCAGCCGCGAAAAATCACGACCGGTTAGTTGACAGCCAAATAATATCCGAACTACAGGCAATCTGTAAAAGCAGACAAAAACCCCAAAACGCCGCTACATTAGGGAAATACTAACTAGGACTTATAACTGAGGGCAAGACAGGAAAGAAACACCTCTGGGTGTGGCTTTGTGTGTAATCCTGTTCTTCGCTACATCAATTATCTAAAATAGGCCGATCATAAAACTAGAACCTTAAACGAGGACAAGACAGGAAAGTAACACCCCCGGGCGAGGCTCTGTGTGTAAGCCTGTTCGACTCAAAAAAATAGGGAACGAGAAGGTGAACTAACAGTCAGATTAACAGCTCAGCTGTGGCCTTCTACCAGAAAGGGCTGCCTTCACCAACTCATCTAAAATCGCTAAAAATCGGAAACCTCGAGAAAAAATAGGAAACGAGAAGGTGAGCTAACAGGCAGATTGACAGCTTAGCTGTGGCCTTCTATCAGAAAGGGCTGCCTTCACCGACTCAGCTAAAATTACAACACGTTTAAAGACTGTATAAAACTAAAACTGCTCGAGAAAAACTAGGGAACGAGAAGGTGAACTTACAGGCAGATTAACAGTTTACCCGTGGCCTTCTATCAGAAAGGGCTGCCTTCACCCACTCAGCTAAAATTACAACACGTTTAAAGACTGTATAAAACTAAAACTGCTCGAGAATAAATAGGGAACGATAAGGTGAGCTAACAGGCAGATTAACAGCTTAACCGTGGCCTTCTACCAGAAAGGGCTGCCTTCACCGACTCAGCTAAAATTATGTCATATGCCTATTCAATGACTGCATTAGACTGAATGTGCTATTTTTATTTTTTTATATTTCACATATTCTAATGAAAACTAATTCTGCCTTCTTCTTTTAAGCAGGTACACAGAAGATACTTTTTGACCAGCACCCCAATAACCGCTATGGACACTATAACCGTTATGGAAACTGTAACCCCCATGGTTCCTGAACATCCTCCACTCCGTCCCTAAAAGTGGTCGACCACTTCTTGGGAGGCGAGCGTTGGTCCTGCGTCCCGCCTCTGCCCCTTTTCTGTAAGCGCATTTCGCATCTTTTGTCCCAACCCAATAGGATTACAATGCAGGCCTGCCCCCGAACCAGGGAAGTTCGGGTCTTCTTTCTGGTGGTCCCCGAAAGGGGTCGTTGTTGTTTTCTTTCAAAAACGTCCTACCACACAAACAGAGACAGCCTGGGGCAGATTATACTTGCCAGTGATGGCCATCATTCGAAATCATCTCCAAAGTGGCAGACTATACTTGCCTGAAAATCTAAGACTACTGCACCCTCGGGAGAGGTAGTACCTTTGTGAGAAGGCCCAACCTCCCACACTGATCCTCGCCCAAGGGTTCAATCTACACCAGTCAACGAAGTCAACGAAGCCACCCACCCGTCACGCCTCAAAACCTGCCGAGTACCTGAACCTTTTCCTCCTTCAACACGCCTTGACATGAGAAAGATTGATCATACACAGTCACTGAGGGTCGAAAGGGGCATGTTCCCCAAACCGTCCCTGCGAACCTTCGGCGCGTGAAACCATTCCGTCCGTAATCAATTTTTCAAGTTCATAAAAATAAGATAAGTTACTGGTAATATGTTCAAACGTCAACACTGCAATTCCTTGAAAAAAATAATCAGAACTATCACTTTACTTTTGTGTTATCCATGGCAACGAACGCTCAATAATGGAGCTATATTTGAATGGGGCGTTAACACTTCAATATATAATATGGACAGCATTTGTTGGCTTTCATTAGTTGTGTTCTTGAAGGATAATTCACTTGTCCCAGCATATTCGGACAGGCGTTGGTGGGGGACGAATCCCATGATCAGAACATGGCCGAAAATTCCGGGCCGAGTGTATTATCTGATAGTTGTATGTCTCGTATGTTTGAGGTAAAGGTTGGATGATCTCATTTGGATGATCTCATGTGACGTCATAGTCACATGACCCAATGACGCCATGTTGTGTTGTCATGGTAACCCGCGTGGGCGGCCATCTTGTGACGTTATCCCCATAGTGATACGTGGTGTGACTGCGCATGCGCAGCGCGTGTTGTTAGGGTGATACGTGTTTCCGTCGTCCATTTTGTATACTGGAGGCTGCCATCTTGGTTTCTATAGTGGCACGTGATTGCTATGTTACCTAAGGCCTACAATAGGATAGGGGTATGTTCCAAATTTACCCAGAATTCTCTGCTTCTATCTATATATGCAATAGTTTATGTCTACCTAGGCATGTTCCTTTGTTCTGGAGTATACTCCAGTAGCGTAGAAGAGCCTATTATTTGGAACAGTTTATCTTATTATTACTATATTTAGCAATTTCTGGTCTATTCTTGTTAGTTCTGACACTATTCCAAGTACTCTTGTTGTTTCATATATCTAAATTATAATTAACCAATCAGATTGCATGATTTCCCATAATCTGTATACAGAGTTATCTCCCTTCTGTATAATAAAAGACTATATCCAATGGCCATATCCCATGGAATCCCATTTTTGGGAAACACCCGTGGCTATGGAATCCCTTTTTTGTCGTATGAGGCCATGAGGGCTATGTAAAAACCCTCAATGAGTCCTCATTTATTATCCCTCATAGCCTCATTGAATTTTGAGGTTATGAGGACCATTAAAAATCCCTCAATGAGGTATAATTTACTACGACTCTTAGCCTCATTTCAGTATTTGAGGATACCTATGGCCTGGTATTGTATTATTCGAGGATACCTATCGAGGATACCTTTAGGAGAATCCCTTTTTTGTCGTATGAGGCCATGAGGGCTATGTAATAGCCCTCAATGAGTCCTCATTTATTATCCCTCATAGCCTCATTGAATTTTGAGGTTATGAGGACCATTAAAAATCCCTCAATGAGGGATTTTTAATACGACTCTTATCCTCATTTCAGTATTTGAGGATACCTATGGCCTGGTATTGTATTATTTGAGGATACCTATTGAGGATACCTATCGAAGATACCTTCTGAAAAATCCCTTTTGTGTCGCATTAGGCTATGTAAAAGCCCTCAATGGGTCTAATGTAGTCTTACCAACCGCTTCCATCTTGTCGCCAAAGCTCCAAGGCCATTACAGGTCTATGGCCTATCTGTCCTATCATTAGCTTCCACAGCAGTCTTGCTCCATTGCGGCCCTGTACCAGTACTATTGGCTTCTGTTATTCTGCCCCATATCTCATCCATTACTTCCTAGCTATACCTATCTCAGTCTCGACTATAACATTGATCAAGGTTGAATCAGATTTCCCCTGTATACATATGAGGCATTCCGTTATTGAGATTCCTAGCCGAGTCCGTAAAATTAGGATTCCGTGTTTTAACATCGACACTCGAAGGTATTCCCCTTCCCTATTAGAAGAATTTAGTTTATTGGGTTGTTGTTCATTCAGTTAAAATTGATGAAGTTTAAAAATTCATTCAGTTCAAAGGGTGTTTATTTATATTAGATATAAAAAGTTCATTCCAAAAATACAAAAAGTTCAAGGGGTTTACACTGGGTTATAGTTAAAACTGTATTGGCTCCAAAGGGTTCATTCAAGAGGGTTATATTTAGGGGTTATAGTCCATTCAGTTGAAAACTTTGTTATGTTCACTTCGATCTTGGTTGTGTTGGATCTTCGTTCATTATTCATGGTCAATTCACTTCGAGTTTGATTATTATTCGATCAGATCAGTTCGATTTTCTTCAATTTCTTCTGTTCACATCGATCTTGGTTGTGTTGGGTCTTCGTTCACTGCGACTTCAACAGTTCAACTGTAGTTGAGTTGGTTCTGTTCAGTTGTTTCCAACTAGTTCGATTTAGGGGTTACAGTACATTCAGGTTAAAAATTGTATTGCATATGTTGGGCGTTAAGATTAAATCATAGTTTATGTTGTGTTCCCTTCGATCTTGGTTGTCTGTTGTATATGTTCGGGTTCTTGTTGTAGTTGATGAATTAGGCTTTATTAGCCCCTTTCCATACCCTCCAGTGTCGATGTTAAAACACGGAATCCTAATTTTACGGACTCGGCTAGGAATCTCAATAACGGAATGCCTCATATGTATACAGGGGAAATCTGATTCAACCTTGATCAATGTTATAGTCGAGACTGAGATAGGTATAGCTAGGAAGTAATGGATGAGATATGGGGCAGAATAACAGAAGCCAATAGTACTGGTACAAGGCCGCAATGGAGCAAGACTGCTGTAAAAGCTAATGATAGGACAGATAGGCCATAGACCTGTAATGGCCTTGGAGCTTTGGCGACAAGATGGAAGCGGTTGGTAAGACTACATTAGACCCATTGAGGGCTTTTACATAGCCTAATGCGACACAAAAGGGATTTTCCAGAAGGTATCTTCGATAGGTATCCTCAATAGGTATCCTCAAATAATACAATACCAGGCCATAGGTATCCTCAAATACTGAAATGAGGATAAGAGTCGTATTAAAAATCCCTCATTGAGGGATTTTTAATGGTCCTCATAACCTCAAAATTCAATGAGGCTATGAGGGATAATAAATGAGGACTCATTGAGGGCTTTTACATAGCCCTCATGGCCTCATACGACAAAAAAGGGATTCTCCTAAAGGTATCCTCGATAGGTATCCTCGAATAATACAATACCAGGCCATAGGTATCCTCAAATACTGAAATGAGGCTAAGAGTCGTAGTAAATTATACCTCATTGAGGGATTTTTAATGGTCCTCATAACCTCAAAATTCAATGAGGCTATGAGGGATAATAAATGAGGACTCATTGAGGGCTTTTAGATAGCCCTCATGGCCTCATACGACAAAAAAGGGATTCTCCTAAAGGTATCCTCGATAGGTATCCTCGAATAATACAATACCAGGCCATAGGTATCCTCAAATACTGAAATGAGGCTAAGAGTCGTAGTAAATTATACCTCAGTGAGGGATTTTTAATGGTCCTCATAACCTCAAAATTCAATGAGGCTATGAGGGATAATAAATGAGGACTCATTGAGGGTTTTTACATAGCCCTCATGGCCTCATACGACAAAAAAGGGATTCCATAGCCACGGGTGTTTCCCAAAAATGGGATTCCAAGGGATATGGCCATTGGATATAGTCTTTTATTATACAGAAGGGAGATAACTCTGTATACAGATTATGGGAAATCATGCAATCTGATTGGTTAATTATAATTTAGATATATGAAACAGCAAGAGTACTTGGAATAGGGTCAGAACTAACAAGAATAGACCAGAAATTGCTAAATATAGTAATAATAAGATAAACTGTTCCAAATAATAGGCTCTTCTACGCTACTGGAGTATACTCCAGAACAAAGGAACATGCCTAGGTAGACATAAACTATTGCATATATAGATAGAAGCAGAGAATTCTGGGTAAATTTGTCCTATAGCACTACGTGCTATTCTTATTGGGAAAAACGTCACGGGATAATGATCCAAAAAGGGATTCTGGGAGAATTCTAAGCCAGAACATTACTCCTGTTCAATCGAACGCACCCCTGTACCCCTTAGTACTATAGCACTACATGCTAAGCCGATAAAATGGGGAAATAAAGTCAACTTCGGTGATTTCGGGTAGATTTTGGTGATTTGGGGGATTGTCGGGTTGTTTGTGGTAATCAGATTTACTCCGATTCAATCGAACATACCCACCGAACATACCCCTATCCTATTGTAGGCCTTAGGTAACATAGCAATCACGTGCCACTATAGAAACCAAGATGGCAGCCTCCAGTATACAAAATGGACGACGGAAACACGTATCACCCTAACAACACGCGCTGCGCATGCGCAGTCACACCACGTATCACTATGGGGATGACGTCACAAGATGACCGCCCACGCGGGTTACCATGACAACACAACATGGCGTCATTGGGTCATGTGACTATGACGTCACATGAGATCATCCAAAATGAGATCATCCAACCTTTACTTCAAACATACGAGACATACTACTTCTGATTTTAGTCACTTCGTATTAAACCTTTGCCTAACATGAAAAGCAGACGACACTTGCAAACAAAATTCTTGAATAACTAATTGTTTTCATTTTTTGTCTCAAAAACAAAGGTTGTGACCCTCTTTAGAACGAGCTCATCGAGCTCGTTCCAAAGAGGGGTCATAACCTATTTTTTGAGAAAAAAATAATGAAAATTAATTGGCGCTGGCCGGTTTTGGACGTTAGGTTGGATAAAGGGTTAACGCTACGACGTTAGAGGCGACCGGGTCCGCAAAAACCTTAGCAATTAAATTCGATATGACGTTAATACCATCGGTGTATTATTTCATCATTTAAGCCATTTTTGGACACTTTTCATTAACCCCTAGCACACTAGGTGTACAACAGAGTGCAGGGACCGACCTGGGCATGCGCCAGTGCGTATTTGGTTCTGAAACATCAGGACCTGGCTCTTAAATCTCAGAAATAGGCTTCTCAGATCATATTTTGATATTCTTTCGATGGATAATCGAGAGAGACACTCGTACATATATTTTATATGATTATCATTTATCATTGTTGTAGAGTGCTTAAGTTAATACTTCAAGTCTTAATTACCAAGCATTAATCTTCACTGTGGTTTCTGATCAAGTCTTGGCTGCCTAAATAGGCAGCCAAGACTTGATCAGAAACCACAGTGAAGATTAATGTTTGCTATAGTGTACTAAATGAAAATGATGAGAGCTATTACATACTGGCAGTGTGTGTTACAAACAGCAGTGTGACTCCGTAAATTGAAATCTGGCGCATGAATTGAAAAAATAGGCTCCGAGGCTAGAGCGTATTTTAAATAGTCCTGATCGGTCCCTGAGAATGTTTTCCAATCACTCGATTTTTCTCTTGTTTAACTATCAATTTAACCAATTATAGCTTGTTTGACAGAGCTCACTGAGCTCTGTCACACAAAATATATGGTTAAATATCAAACTGCAATATGGGAAATATTTGTTGCTGAAAACTTTGCCATTTTGACATCAGAGTGTAGAGTGTTAAACCGCTACTCTTCTGATTTCAGTTGCGAATTATTTATAAATGACACAGCTGCACTGAATTTTGGATTGTCTGGCCGGCCGGTCAATGGGAAGTTTTACGCCAGAGTGCCTCCAGGGTTGTCTATGGGAATTTCGGTGTTAAAAATTTTACCACCAATGGCCTTCCCTCACTACTGATGTGGAGTTTTTACTGTATTTCACGAGCGTCAAAGGCGCGTGTGAAATACAGAAAGAATTCCACCAAAAAAGTACCATGGTAAACCATGGTAAATCCCAAAATACCCTGGTAATACCATGGTATTACCATGGTATTACCAGGGTATTTTGGGATTTACCATGGTTTACCATGGTACTTTTTTATAAGGGAGGGTAGTTGATTCCTGTTCCCTGTACTCCACCCGGGTTGTTTTCTTTATTTGTACGACGATTCACCTTGAATTGAGTGAATTAAGCTGATTTTTTTTCTTTTAACGCGTAATTTTATTTGTCCATATCAAAAGAAGACTTCAAAAAACAAACCCCTTCTGTTTCAAATCGTTTTCTTTGGAATCTCTCTATTCTCTGTACACTTCTCTTGTAGTTAGGGGAAGAAGGGGGAGGGGAGTTTTTACAATAAGTAGCCTAAGTAGATACGAGGGCCATTGCGGGTCTTGGGAGGTGGGATGGTTATTAAAGATTACTGTTGCATTTAGAAAGAGTGCGTCACCATAGGTTGAAAAAGTTATGAGAAATGGCCTGAAACTTGTCTTTATAATTATTATTTTGTCTGGGTCCCTTCTGTACGTTTCCCGGCAACTTTTTTTGTCCCAGACCGCCCCCCCCCCCCCCCTCGGTTGTGTGGGGATACAAGAGAGGGTCTTACTAACTGATTTTGTAAAAATTTGTACAACAATAATTAGGTTTTCCCGTTTTCTTCCGAACCCCCGCAAAGAAAAGAACAGGGTAGAGTTTGTGAACCAGCTGTCGTGATGACTTGCCATCGAGAAGACAAGAGCAAGCAAACAACCTACCTACAAGTCGGGTAAACAGGACAGACGGTGGAAGTGGTGATGATGTATGTGGGGGTCACAAGGGCGGATCCAGAGGGGGGGGGTACTAGTCCCCCCTCCCCGAGCCCACTAAAAAAGTCATGCTCTTATTCCACACAATCGTGTCCTATAACGCTCCTCCTTAACTGATGACATCACGTTGCCAAACAAGGGACATGATCCTCTTTTAGAATTCGCAGAATATCGGTTATTTATAGAACTGACGACAGTCACGTCTGCAAGTATCCACTGTCTGCAAAATCGATAGTCGAAAGCGGGACGCAATGAAGCGAAGTATAAAAGAATATTTTGTCGCCACAAGGCCGAAGAAATGGTATGTTCCTGGTATCATTATTTTTTCATCGCATACCCCAAACTTGAAGTTAATGTTAATGGGGAGCCAATATTTCCAGTCGCGTATGTTTCCCAATTTTTATTTTATTGAGGTCTTCTGGCATTCGCCGGGTCAACTTAACTGGCCATTCGCCCGAATCTGCGAATGGCCAATTGAGTTGATCGGACGAGTTCTCATTGTGGCACACCGCAGTGCCTACAACAATCTTTGAACTTATTATACCCCACTTTCTGAATAAGTTGGGTATAATGGATTGCATCTGTCCGTCGATGGGTCGGTCGTTCGGTGGGTCGGTGCGTCGGTCAGATGTCCATCGTGATCCGGGCCCTAACTCCTATAATAGCAAAGGCAAATTGATGAGATTTTGTTTGTGGTGTGACATGGCTTTTCTAACAAATATCGAATTGCGTTCGCCGTTGGACATGTTCAACTGGAGGCCAGAATGCATTTAGAATCTACCTCAGAGCAGCTGAAAATCAAAAATGATCTGGGCGGAGACCCGCCCCCTCCCCCACCCCATAAACGCACGTCCCTTCGGCGCGTGCTACAGTCGCCTTCGGCGACTGATGCTAGGACTCTGTCGGATCACATAGTCCCGCTCGTATTTTAATTCCACGGTCCGCCCATGGGTGAGCAAGTGGAGAGGAAAGGCCTTGTTTAGGAGGACAAATGCCTCACAATTTCACCGCAGTGCTGCTAGGTATAAAACTATCTTTTTAACCGATATACGCCCCCTATTATAAACACGATTAGTCATCTTCGTATTTTGGTGCCAGATCATGCTTCATTACTTATCAAATTAAGACAATGATTTTTTACAAAAAAAAATTAAGAAAGTACCCATCAGGTTAAACGTTTAAGTGGGTACTTTTGTGTGGATAACTACGGTGACAACCCAAAATCGATAATGCCAGTATTAATGCAATGCCTTAAATAGTGAACCATTTGGACAGCTATTTGACACTTGAGTGGATGAACCATCAAGGTCGATAATTCCAATAATTGCGATTAACGTAATTACCCGTTCTGTCGACAGTAAGTGAACTTTTTGCCACAAACAGGCCTCGAGTTTTATCCTTCCACACTAGCACTCTTGCCATGTCGATTAACTCATTCACATGCGTGTGTCATTCTGTGTTCAATACACGCTTTCACGTCTTCAAAAAACAATTATTAGAAGGACACTCCGCAATTCATTTGACAACTATCAATCAATAAATAATACACATTTTATCGCCAACCAAATTTGCGAAGGGAACCCGTGTTGCTATTTCGTCCTCTGAATTCTAATATGTTATATGTGCCTACTGGAACATAGAACACACTGGAACTCAGGGGACGATTTTCAGCTGTCGCTAGCGATTCAAAATTTAATTGCATTGCACGATTTGTAGAAAATTCCACTGAAATTTCGCTTCTATTTAAAAATAGTCTGTCATCGATTTCCGTTCTGCACATATGTGCGGAACAGATTTTCATTTTCCGCATGGTTTAGTGTTGCTGTAGACGGTGATTTAATAGAACAGGCGTGTAATAAATAATTATGATGTCATTCATTTGTTTCAACAAGGTGATAGTTTCAGTCCATTTCCCAAAACCTCTTTCAAGCTATTCAGTGATAATTTTTGAGTGGCTGTGTAAATGTCCAAGTGTTATCGCAGATAATACCGCAACCCCTGATTTCGATGCTTGTGAAAAAAGTTAGCAAAGATATGGGGGTGTGTCTCCCCCCCCCCCCAACCCGGACTGCCCATGGTTCTCGCTGTAATATAATATATCACGAGAAGGGCCTAGTAATAAACATGTAATATGCCATGACTTTATCGAGTCGTGCGCAATACTTTCGCGGCGTTTTGAGTGTAACATCTTTTGGCTCAAGGGCGCCGGAAACGAAAGGGAGAGGCAGCTGCCTACCTTCCCCGAGGTTAGGGAAAAAGGGGGCAACGTATACTCCTTTCCGTCACAAGTGCACTAGTGGAAAAAACATTACTTTCAGAGACCTGTAGCAGAGAAACTCTCGCGCATTCGTTACAAATGAATCTTAGGTGTGCCAATACCATTGGGGAGGGGCGTTATCAGGTATAATGACGGTGTTCGGTCGATAATCACTACATATAGAAGTTATACAATAGGTAGGTTGATTTCTAGTTATTTATCGTCTTTTGGAACGAGGAGCCGTCTGACGCCTAGTTCCCCTCAAAGCACTACATATCGTCGCCTGAGTGCTAGAATGTTCTATGTCCCCTATGGGACATACAGGGACGTCGCGACAGGGGGGGGGGGGGCGTGGGGGGGGGTCTCACCCCTCTCCCCCCAATATTTGACAAAACCTCAATAGTTGGAAATTCGGAGGGCAAAAATATCAACAGTTAGAAATTTAAAAAACTACTGAATATACGGTATAATTCACTAATCCACGCGGCCTGCAGTCTGAATGACATCAGTTAGAAGAGTCCATAATCACCATTTGGGGTAGACCAATCCATATTCTCAACGTGCAGCCTTTGGGCTGCACGTTGAAAATATAGATTGGTCTACCCTACAAATTCACTGAGCAGCCATTCTACATTTTAAATCTATGGTGTGTTATGATCCTGGACCGGAAAAGCGGTCTTGCGGGTTAAAGGGTTAATAAAAAAGTACTTGTTGTCATGTCAAGTGCCTGTGAAATGCTCTAGAAACACAAAACTCCCACTTTCCCAAAGGCGATGTTTCAAATTTGTCCGTCAGACAGTAGGCGTATGAGCCACTGGGGACAATTCGGACAAAGCAAGATATTGAAAATTTGTATCCAACTCGAATTAAAATTGTTTCTCTACAAAAAAATCACTGAATTTGGAACTGAAAATTAGCCTTATAACTATTACCAGAACCCATGAAAACGCATCTGAGCACATCAATTTTTCAAAATTTTCTAGGGGAGGACCCCAGACCCCCTGCTAAAGATTCGCGTCTTTGGCGCTCGCAGTTTTGCGCCTACCATCCTACGGTGCTCATGAGTCGGGATTCCCAGTTAGTATTTCAAAGGATCTACACCCCCCCCCCCCCCCACCCCCACCCCACCCCCATTAAAATGCCTTTAGCTACGTCCCTGGGGACATAGAACATTCTAGCACTCAGCCGACGATATATATACTATTCAAAAAAAGTAGGGGATATCCAAACTGATGTTGATATTTTCGGAAAATGGTATTAGATACGCGTGATTGGATACATCAATATGTTACCAAGTTTAGTGTGGATCATGAATGTCACCGGCCCACGAAAACTTCGTGCAGGTTTTTCGCACGAGCGCCGCGTTAATGCTTTGAAATTTTCATTTGTACTGGATGGGCTTTTTCGGAGGTTTCATCGTTCTTTTCTTGGTATAAACTCGTTCATCAATAGTTTCTGGTCGAAACGTAACTTTTGAGGTATGCGAAGACTGACAGGTGACGAATGTTTACGTGCCGTTGGCATGTTGGAAGCTGGCAACAGACAGACTGCAGTGGCTCAAATTCTTAACGTTACTCAATCGGTGATTAGCAGGTTGTGGTCACGCTACCACCAGACAGGCAATGTTGATGACAGACGTCGGTCAGGTCGTCCAAGGGCGACAATTGCTAACCAGGATCGTTTCATCCGAACCACAGCATTACCTAACCGCAATCAAAGTGCCTCAGAAATTGGACAGAAGCTGCACCGAGCGACAGATGTGCGAGTCAGTGGCCAGACTATCAGAAATCGTCTACACAGCTGGAATTTGTACTCTCGACGACCTCGAATAATTCCACGTTTGACTGAACGTCACATCGCAGCAAGGTGTAAGTGGTGTGGAGCACGATATCGCTGGGACAATCGTCGGTGGAGCAACGCCATACATGTTTTCCGATGAATCGGTGGCGGAGCGAATGATACCATAACGTACCCGATAGGCAGCGCGATCGTTTTGGTGGTGGGTCGCTTATGGTGAGGGAATGCATAACCATGAGAAGTAGAACAGCCTTACATGTCACCCAAGGGCATGTCACAGGACAGTACTACAGTGACAACATGTGAGCAACTCATGTGGTGCCATTTGCGCGACGTCGCGATTCATATTCCAAGATGACAATGAAAGAGCACACAGGGCCCGTGTCGCTACAGAGTTCCCCCAGGAGCAGAACATCACTACACTGCCTTGGCCAGCACTAAGTCCAGACCTTTCACCAATCGAGCACGTCTGGGATATGCTTGGCAGGCGTCTACGACAACGCCATCAGCCCTCTACAAATGTCCAGGAACTCGCCGCTGCATTGCAGGAAGAATTGAATAACATCAGTCAAGCTGATATTGGACGTTTGGTGAGGAGTATGCCACGTCGGATTCGCGCTTGTCTCGCGAACCGAGGAAGATTTACGAGGTATTGAGGTCTTGGACTGATCGTGGTAAATTCTCTGACTGACCGTCCATGTCTTCTACAGCTCAGTGCGTGGAATATGTGCTTGTCAGACACCCAGCTATCGTTGAAATCATTCACCAGATGTCGCAGATATATTATATTTATATTTTCATCAACTGTCTTTTTGATGAAAATATAAATATATTTCTTCATATATTTCACTTTTATCAAATATTCTCTACTTTTTTTTTAATAGAATATAATGTGATTACTATTGAGTGTTTCATTACAATTTATCATACGTTGTAAATTCTCGGTCGTATTTCATACCCAGAATCGATGTTTTTTTTATACCACCTCGCCCCCACCGCACCCCCGCGGACGCTTCCGTCTTTCTTGTGTTGGTCAGCTGACATAACCTTCGAAGTATGTTGGTAGCCGAGCTTCCAATTAGACAATATTTCCAAAACAGAGAGAAAAGGAAATGGAACTTCTTTTAGACCATCGAACACTTTTGGCCTCCAAAGAAACAAAAGACTAACAGGACTAACAGTGGATCAAACTACATTTAAAATGTTTAAGTACAACTATGTCACCCAATCGCACAAAAGAAAATGCTGTGATGTGGGTTTTATAAGAATAGAAAATTATTCTGGTCTTATCGTAATCTCTTGATCCCTAATCCAATGTTGTAACTAATATTTATTGTATGACTACCACAAACCGCCCCCAACACCGCCCATCAGTTCTGGCTTGCCGGAAAAAGAGAATCGAAACTTTACATCTCATGTCTGTCTCAAACGAGGCTCACGTGACGTCACCGCTGCCCCTAGACTGTCGATGCGACCATTTCTAAGCGCGAATTAAGTCCACGCTGAACTTCTAGGGAAAAAAAATGTGTTTTGTTTTGTTTGTTTGTTTGTTTTTATTTTCGGGTGTCGTATTTAGTTTTTGAATTCCGTCTCGTTGACGAGACCAGATTCGCCAGATAAAACACTGGCGGATCTGGTCTCGTCAACGAGACGGGTATGACAGGTCAAATCAATTGGCTGTTGAAAAAAGCTGTATATATTCAAGCAAAAGTGACCGTAATGCTGAATCTGAGAATCTATCCCCTCCCAATAACATTTTAAACAAACTTTGTCTTACCAGGATGATGAGTTATCACGAGATTGAGATCAGTTTGGCTTCTCAGTGTAAATAAGTGACCACCATAATCATTTATGCAATTTGTGTTCGCTTGATCCCACGTTGTCTCTGTGGCTTCAAATTTGATGCATCGACCCCCTGTGTTGAGGAATGTACCAGGACATGTAGCTGGTATTCCGGCTGTTGTCACTGAAAAGAAAAGTAACCCGACATCTGATGCACTTGATAAACGTTCAAATAAGCTACCGGCTCAAGTGAGCAGGGACGTAACGAAGAAATAATAAGGGTGGGGGCGGTGCAAACCAGGATATTTCCAAAGTTTTCAAAATCTATGGTTAAACAAACAATCTGGTGGCTTTCCCGGTAGTTTCAAACAGGATTTCAAGCTTTGCTTTGGTTGATCATTATGTGATCCGATGAATCATTAGGTTCATTGCACTTCTTCTGGACGGGCTAGATTAGATTCAACTCCAAACTGATCCCCTCATCGACTGTTGTAAAGTTTTCAGCTAGGTAAAGGGTTAAATCAAAAGCAGGGTTTTGAAAAAAAAACGTGCAAGCCCCAAGTTCAGCATTGCTAAAATCGCTCACCCAAACAAAACATAAGTCATAACTTAACTTCGTTTTCTACTTCTATACATTCTTTCAACCCAGTTGTATATGTGCATATTTGCGTGAAGAAGCATTGACAGTGGACGAGCAGAAGACGCCACGAGCAATAAATCGAAAGTGAGGATCCAGTGATGCTTTCCAAGAGCCAATGCTATGAAACTTGTACAATGTTAATTTCTAGAACTGCATTTTCAACCTATTAATATAACTGATTGAAATAAATCATCAGCATTTTAAAATATATAGCAATTTGCCAAGTAGCAAATTGCCACATCTTTGAAAATGCTAACGGTTCATTTAAACCTATTTAACTGGTAGAGTGCTAAATTATTTTTGGCCGCCAAAATTTGTTCACATGTCATTGCCTTGTTACAATTTATAGGAGAGTGCCTGCGGGCACTCTCCTATAAACTGCAACAAGGCAAATCTTATTAGACTTAAAAATATCACTGCAAAGATAACGTGAAGCACAGCCACTGAAGCTGATGCTTTAAAGTTGCAGTACCCGCAGTTCAAAATAAAGCCCAAATATGGGCTTCCAGCACTCTACCAGTTAAAAGCCATAACTAGAGAATGCAATTCTAGAAAATACACTCTAAAAGTTCTGTAGTACTGACTTCTGGGGCAACGCGAGGAAATGCGTTCCGCCATATTTATCAGAGTAGGAACGGCGTTCCTTTGTAATTTCAAGCCTGGAATGGCTTGACCTTGACGAATATCTAACACAGCGAGCTCTCGCTCGTCTTGTCAGCCGACTTTCTGACTAGGCTGTGTGTATAAAATGGACTAGGGGAGTCTAGGGGGTCTGAGAAAGACTATTATACCATGATAATCTGTTCTACTATGAAAAGCCTATGACATAAATTTTAGCTTTACACACCAACCGTGGTGAACACGCCAGCAATGGGATTTCAATAGTAAAAATTGACACCTACAGTAGAACTTCATCCAAGTTGACCTTTGGTGACGTCGATGTGAATGAAAACTTGTCTAAATTTATCGCATGTCGCCTCGCGAAGAGTGAAATGAAAGTGGCAATTATTTATTACGTTTTTAAATGGGTTTACCCCCATAAGACACCAAAAATTAACGACCATGCATTGTTTCATGTTAATAAAGCATCCATAACTCGAAGTGGTATGTTATTATGCTATTAAAATGAAAAAGGCCCCGTTTCATTTTCCATTTCGTTTCGGCGATAAAATTGACAGCGGAACTACCGCCCACCGATGCTCGTGTAAACAAAAACAGAGTCGCATGTATGTTCGTCTGCTGCTCAGTAAAATCGAGAAAAAATAATAACGACTCTAAATAATCTGACGATCATGGTATTAGTGAAATATACCCAAAGTAGTGGTGTGCCAAATGTTCACCACTCGTGGTGAAGTGGTGTTAACCGCGCGCCGAATGCTCGCGGTTAACACCACTTCACCACTCGTGGAGAACATTTGGTACACCAAGCTACTATGGGTATATTCTATATTTCTCACATAACTTTTAACGCGGAAAAGACAAGTCAACAAATTTTGACAGCCAAAGATAATTGAGCACTTTACCAATTAAAGGAATTAAAAGTGATATGGAATTGACTCACTTCGGAAAAGAGAAAAGAATTTTAAAAAAGTACTTCCAAGGACCATGCCCATGTTTTTGATATAACCCTTCCATATTTTGTCATTTTAGAACTATGCTAATCATAGTCAACCCCATGATGGCACACCATACACCCTAAAATCAGCTGGGTTAAAAATCAACGTAAATCAACTGGGTTGAAAGACTGTGTTCCCCGTTGGATTCATATTCACTCAATCCAGTTCATTTGGGTTGATTTTTCACCCAACTGGTTTTAGAATGTAATATCAAATACCAAAGCTGATGGTCGTTTGTGAACCCCTAGTTGCTACGTCATGTATCATGGATGTTGAGTAATTAATGTACCTGGCATACTCAGTCACTAGATATCAATAGCCTTAGAAATAACCCGTGAACGACCGTTTAAGTTATGTGAGGGTTACTTCAACTGCAAAATACCTCAACTGTAAAGTTACGACAAAATAATACAGCGGAGCCCACTTAATTGTATATCTCTTAACTGAATAACCCTGTTAATTGAATATAATTTCCCTACACAAAACCATTTACCATACCTCCAGTACAAATTTGACCTGTTAATGGAATATAGGTTATAGAGTAAACTCCTGTTAACTGAATAAAAAATCATGTAACCTGTCGTCAAATTACCCTGACTCTCCCCAGTTTTCCTTTGTTTGTAGACCTATTTGTCAGTACATCCAATACAGGCATTTCATCTCTTATATCTTGTTTGACAGAGCTCATGGAGCTCTGTCAAACAAGATATAATAGAATAAATGCTAAGTTTATCTCTGCAATACAGGAAAGTGACACAATTCCTGTTAATTGAATACTTCTGTTAATTGAATAATTTTCATTGACAAAGTGGCTATTCACTTAACAGGGTTCCACTGTACAACAGAATTTAAATTCCTAATCTCGCGTTTTTACCAGTCATAATTGGAAATTGATCTCTACTAACTCCACTCAAAGGTTACGCATTGCATCCACATATGAAAGGGGTGACATGTCGTTTATTTACATTTTATACAGTATTTCTGCTAAACCACAGCATCAACTAACGCGCGATCTCGCTAAAGCGAGGTTGCGTGTTTGTTGTTGCTCTCTATTCTGGCGGAAATTCGGTTAAAGTTAAACTGTCTGGCTGGCGTGTTACGTAACGTGACCAGCTAACGGATAACGATGTGAGCTATATTTTTCCAGGCTTGTATCAACAAAAAGCAGAAATATCTCCAGACTCAACAGCTTACCTAGAAGGTGCACCGGTATACGCCTAGTAGTTTATCAACCTTGCATTATTATCGCCTTTACATTGTGCGGCAATGTTGGAAATGATCCTGTATGTTGGCAGAACGTTTGGTAGGTATTAATATTCAGTTCGATAATGTTTTTGAATGGCGCTCTTGCGCGGCATCAATGCTCGTTTCTGGAAGTAATCATCTCTCTCCAGTTGTTTATTCTCATATATGACAGGTGGGTAGTGAATGAATTTGTTACCATTGTTAATTGGTTGTCGAATCTCGCAGCATTGGGCCTTTGTCCACAATACAATATTTTAATGGCGAACTAAATTCAATGTTTGTTAATTGACTTCCATTAGTAAATACTTTATTTGTATGTTTAGTCAATAATTTCAAACTAAAGCCAAGTTAAAAGTTGCACAATGAAATATGAAATCAATTTGACATACCTGTCATTAACTACGGGGATTCAGAAGAGTATTTTAATCCTCGGATGAAGATTTTGTTCATTGCGGGAAAGCAATTATCATTTTTATCTGAATAATAATTGTTGGGGACAAAGAACAATGTCTTGTTTTTAAACTAGATTATGGACGAGATGAGTGATGAAGGTTATCGCTGTTTTGGGGTCCGCCTCACAAAACTAAAACTCTCCGGCGATAAACTCTCGCAGAGAAAAACTTCATCTAACATTCAGAAGTATGCAAAAAATGTCCCTTGATAAACTTGAAACAACTGATTACATGGTTTCTGTTGTTGCTGTTATAGTATTTCCTAACCTTTTGCCTAACATAAAAAACAGACGACACTTGCATACAAATTTATTGAATAACCAATTGCTTTCATTTTTTGGTCTTAATTATAGCTTATGACCCTCGTTGAATCGAGCTCAACGAGCCCGTTCCAATGATGGGTCATAAGCTATGTTTTTGAGGCAAAAACAAATGAAAAATATTTTTTTGTGGATATGGCTGGCCGGTTTTTGCCATTACGTTGGGTAAAGGGTTAACTTTGTACATGGCTAATTGAAATCGTATGCTGAAACCTCTCGCGAAACGGCACACTAATACTTAGAGGTGAATGCTTGATTCATATCGGCCAAGATACCAGCCAGAGGTAACTTCATATAAGCCTGAGACCGAACATCAACAAGAGGCAATGCCATATCAACCTGAGTCCGAAGTCGAAGCCTGAAGTGAAGTTACCGAGGGCTGGTTTCTCGGTCGATATGAAACTAGCCATGTAATAACCTCGTTATTTATTAACCCTTTACCTAACGTAACGGCCAAAACCGGCCAGCGCTATTCTCAAAAATCGCCCATTAATTTTCATTATTTTTTTCATTTTTTGTCTCAGAAACATAGGTTATGACCCCTCGTTGGAACGAGCTCGTCGAGCTCGTTCCAACGAGGGGTCATAACCTATGTTTTTGAGACAAAAAATGAAAAAAATTAGTTATTCAAGAATTATTTTTGCAAGTGTCGTCTGCTTTTCAGGTTAGGTAAAGGGTTAAACCAAAACAAATAACTGCAAAATGTTCTCAGATCTGTTAGTTTTCTAACAGTGTTATTGTTTCGTATTCTTTTCACATAATTCTTGGTCTCTTCTTGTAATTCAGCTACTTAAACGAAACGGCTTCCGGTGGGGAAGCCGTGACATTCGGATAGCTGAAATATCTCAGCTTTAAGTCATTACATTATGTCTGATCACAACAATTTACATGATTGCATTCGACGAAACGGTGAAAGATTTCGATGCAGACAAACTTGTTGCGCCTAGTATCTTCGGCAGTTAATATCACTGATACAGGAGTGTTTCAGAAGCAGTGGTGTACATTTAGAACCAACCATTCGAACCCAACCAAACATCCACTCACACCACCCCCTACACACAGGTACACTCACCCACGCACTTACCAACCGTCACATACTCTTTGCGAACATGACGGCGTGTTCACGCTACAACTGTCATTTACAATCAAAATTATTGCATCTTCCAGATATCCATTATTAAAAAAATCTACTTTAGGTGAGTAGTCAGCAAATATAAATACGGGGGTCATGGTCATAAAACCAGTGGTGCTTTCCCGAGGAAACGAGGGGAAACTCCGCTCCCCTAATCTCATTCAATTGGAGACGCTGTTTCTCTGCAATGTCAAGACCTGGAATGGCTTGATCTTCATGAATACCCAACACAGCAAGCGCTCGGTCGTCTTGCTAGCGGCACTGATCTCTTTTTAACTGTGTGTAACTTGCGCCGCCTCATCCATACAACAATACCTGCTGGTTTTAAAAGTTCTGGATATTAAATTTCACAAGTTTCCCTTAGGTGGACCGCCGCATCCCGCCTACAATAAGGGGAACACCGGGGCCGTCGCGAAGCATCGTTGATTGGTGTGGTTGTACCCCAAATTCACCTGGCTTTCAGTAAACAACCTGATGCGTCCAGTGACCCGGAGCGAACTGGTCGGGGAATTTGATGAAAAGGTCCCCATGTTGTTAGCACAGAGAACACGGGGCCAACCATGGATCGACTCAGTGTGACAAAGTTTAACGAATCCAGAAGATGTCCAATCCATGCACCTGAGACATATGTCGAAGTCCCGAGTATTGTGTTATAGCAAGATTATTTCAGTGATATCGACATACTTGGCCGACAATGGTTCGGTCCTGTTGGAAAAATTGATTTCCGGACCGAAAATACGCAAAATCTCTCCTATGCAGCATTTGTCGACGCTCTAGGAAGAGAGTCATAATGAAAGAATTGCACTGGTGCAGAACCCTCAAAGCCGACCAAGACCCGGCTTTTATCTTCAGGCCTGAAAAGAAGCCGAAACTCGCATAAGAGGTATTTATTAAAGCCTCAAGTAGCGTTTAATTTTCTGGGACCAACAATATGCCCAATTCTTGTATCGGACATTTGTCGCTGCCCCGAGTTGTGTATTGTAACTACATCATTTCATTCTTATCGAGCCCACAGGGCCGACCATGGTTCTACCACGTGTTTGATAATTTTGATTTTCCGGACTTGAAACACGCAAAATCATCATATCTGAGGCATCTGTCGATGCTCTGGGTAGTGAGTAATAACTACAAGGCCTATGGGAGGGGTCCAATGGGAGGTAATCTTGATTTTCAGGCCTGGGTGGAGACAAAAGGTTCGCATCTGATGTATTTTCAACGCCCCGAGTAGTGTGTGATTTTCGCGACCGAAAAGACGCCCAATCCTTGCATCAGACACGGTCGATGGTTTGGCCCCGTGAGAGAAAATTTCGATTGTCCGGACCGAAAAGACGCAAATTTTTCGACGCTTTGGGTAGCCGAAGGTGATATCTATAGCGTTCTGGAAGATAGGAACACAGATATTCCGCGAAGAGATGAACAAGTATTAGTGCAAAAGATTCCGATGCTTCGACCATTGCTGCTCGTTAAGCACTCGTCGCTCGGAACGGGCGCTCAACGCGCAGCTATCATCAGCGCGGACAGTTTCTCTCTCTTCTTAATTTCGGAAAGCTCTGTTGCATAAAGCAATGGACAGAGTTTAGTGATACAATGCGTCAACGCGTGTATGAGAAGCAGGCCATTATAAATTGGGTGGATGGTTGGTCGTTTCGTTCTCCTAATGTTCGTCTAAAATGAAGCCGGTTGAATAATTTTTCGTTTGCCTACAATGCAAGATCTCACACAAATATCGTTCCTTGACGGCAGCGCAGTGAGTACCGAGCCATCATGGCTCTCCAAGACTCAGCCTTAAATATCCTGAGTCAAAAAAAGAAAGTATAATAAACTCTGAGGAGAAATTATTTTAGTATTATCGACTTTAATCCCGAACAAATTATTGTAAATTCACATTTCGAGTCTAGTTGTATGAATTTGCATAATGTCATGTTCTCACTTTTGCCAGCGTCACGTCAGGACGTCGCAATTCAGACATGGGGTGAAATGAAAAGTTCACACATGCAGTCAATAGCGTGTATGTCCGCCGTTTGCCTCTTGGATGGCAAGACATCGACGGGGAATGGACCTGATAAGTCTCTGGATGTCACCCTGTGGTACTGCGTTCCACTCCTGCCTTAGAACATTATGTAAATCGCCTAACGTCTAAAGATCATGAAGTCGTACCCTGCGGTGCAATTGATCCCAAAGATGTTCGATTGGCGACAAATCTGACGAAGGGGGGGGGGGGGGGCAGGGAAGAAGTTCGATTAGCTGCTCCTCAAGAAAGTCACGACAGATACGCGCCACGTGACATTGGGCATTGTCTTGCTGGAATAAATGCAATCCGGGGTTAGCGTTGAACAACGGGACAGCAACAGCGTTAAGAATCGCTGTCGCTTTCAGATTACCATCGATGAAGATCAACTTCGTTCGATGGTGCAAGGAAATTCCTGCCCCAAACCATTACACTACCCCCGCCGAAACGGGCGCATTCCCGCAAGCAAGCATCAGAAAACCGTTCTCCTGGTCTGCGACACACTCTTGCCCTACCATCAGCGCAGCGTAGGCAAAATCATGATTCATCTCTAAAAAGAATTGTGCTCCAACGCTGCTGAGTCCAGCGAACACGCTGACGTACGCATTCCATTCTGATGGTACGATGACGTTGGATAAGGATTGGTCCGTGATATGGACGCCTACTTTGGATGCCGTGTTCAGCGAGTCTGTTGCGGACATTTTGTGCACTGATTCTGTTGTTAATTCTACCAGGAGTAATTTTTGCTGTCCTCATCACCGGTAGGAAGCGATACCGCAAGTGAGACGTCCTAATGTGTCGGTCTTGTGCAGGGGTTGTAACTCTTGGTCGAACTGAACGCGATCGGTCGGCAGTAGATCCAGTGGTTCTATACCTTCCAATGAGACGGTAAATAGTGGCCACAGTGACTCCGAACTCAGAGGCGAGCTCACCTAGAGGTATCCCAGCTCATGCATACCAATGGCACGCAACCTCGGATTTTCGGTTAACCTTGGCATTTTTTTAAATGTCGGAAGACGAAAACTAGCGTCTTTCCTCAATAATCCAGGCTCTCTAGCACAACATAACGCAAAGAAAATCGTCGGTCACCCATTCATTTTGACATTCTCGGGTAGCACGTGCTATTTTGAAATCCGTAGCAAAATTGTATACGGTTGGGTGAACAACAACAACATGTCATTAAACTTTTTGCACGACTTCTTGTCCGCAAATAGACAACATTAGAACTATTATATTTCATCCTTTATGTTATTTTTTTCACATTTGTTTCTATTATACTTTCTTTTGTGACTCGGTATACAATGGCTGAATCTGTTCTCTCGCCGGGTGTGTTATCTCCTGATACCTCTTGTCGGGTATGTTATCTCCTCAGACCAGTTCTAGCTCTTCTTGTTATGCCCCCTCGAGGGTATGTATGCTGTGTCAACTCAGTGTCCTTTTGCACGTTTTCTGAACGTCGTTCGTCTCTCTTGTGGGTTCATCTAATACTATCTTATATTTTATCTTATCACTGTAATTCCTGTCTTCTTTTAAAGTATCTGTCATTATAGAGCTCGTTCCAAAGAGGGGTCATAACCTATGTTTTTTGAGACAAAAAATGAAAAAGATATTGGAAATTAATTGGCGATTTTTGTGAATAGCGCTGTCCGGTTTTGCCGTTACGTTGGGTAAAGGGTTAAAGAGCAAAGTTCATTTTTTGACTTGTAGCGTAATAAGTTGATGTTCCACCAAGGTTCAGAAAATCCGCGATGGTACAGTCTCTGACAGATAGAAGAAATTCATCACATATGACGGATTTGCAACCAGGTTATTATGTACATTTGGTTGAGCCGTATGTTATTACACTCATGATACATCCGAGATTTAACCCTTTACTCATTCCACGCGTTATTAAAATTTGTTATTTAATTATTTGTTTTCTTCAGTTTAAAAACATATTCAACAAAACCATATAGTGTGATCCTCATTGGAACGAGCTCGTTCCTATGAGGGTTAACATGATATGGTTTGGTTGAGGTTTTTTGCAAAATATTGTTTTTAACTGCTCAATTTATAAATTACATGGGTGGATGCGGCTGATTCGTAGGTAGTGGGGTTAGAGGATTGAGGAAATGGAGAAAAAAACAGAGTAATCAATACAGATTATCGTGATAATGTGCTGTGATTTGTATCAGAATTTTGTATCAGATTTGTATCAGAATTGTTTGATAAATGTAAATAAAATTGTATCAGATTTGTATCAGAATTGTTTGATAAATGAATTATCATGACAGATAAGATTTCACTAACCATGATGGATTTGCATCTAAGTTATTGTATTTGGATGGGCCGAGGTTATTATAATCTTGATACATTCAAGGCTTAATTAACCCTTTAAACAACACACACGATATGAAAATTCGATAGTTTATTTTGGGGGTTTTTCTCCCTTTTGTTCAAACAATTTCCCCAAACACCATATCATGTTATCCCTCATTGCAACGAGCTCGACGAGTTCGTTCCAATGAGGGGGTCATATGACACGAGTTTGTTAGAGTTTTTAAAAAAGTTTTTGTTATGCTGGTGGATGCGGCCGATTCGTTAGGTAAAGGCTTAAAAGCTTGAACAAATATTGAAAGAAATGAAAAATCCAGAGCCATCAATACCGAAAACACACTGGGTTGAGAATTAGTGTTGACTCAGTCCTATTGAAGCATAGCTGGTCGCCAATCAAATCGGCATATTTAAACATAAAAAACTGTTAGAAATTTACGCCCTCAAAAATCATAATTATAACTGTGGTGTCTTGAACTTATAATGTTGGCCATCCAAGAAATTTGACTTTGCTACAGACCAATGATGTGACTCACCCGTTGTTGTAGATTCTGTTGTAGTTGTTGTCTGTTCTGTTGTTGTTGAAGTAACTGTTGACGGTAGCTCTAAAATATGAAAATGATAAAAACAATGGGTGGTTTAAAAAAAAGAAAGCAGATGTACATATTTAATAGACAATTATGTAAGCTTCAATTCCAACTTTTAGTAATACCTTGAAGGTACAGTTTCGGTGTTTAAATTATATTTCTAGAGCTATATTTTCTATTTAACTTGCCATATCTAACGAGTTTAACGAGCCCGTTTCGGTGAGGGGGCAAGATATGTTTCTGAAGTACGAAATGAAAAAATAAAGTGACAATTATTGGCTGGCTGCATCTGATTGTTTCGTTAAATAAAGTAAAGGTTTGAAAATGAAGAGAGAACTGGGAAGATGGAAATTCACCCCCCCCCCCCTTTTTTTTAATCTGCATTATCACCAAGTTGTGTTGTGTTTAACATATCATCTTGCCCTTCCATGACATTTGTCTTTTATTTTGATGTTTCAAAGGCAAATAGCTCTACATATTTGGGACACCAACATCTTTGAGTGTAAGTTCAAATTGGTTCAAGAGCTACGAGACTTTTAATTACATGCCTGAGGCCAAAAGCAGAGCTTATATTTCATCTAAATTTGGGAGAATCCATTTGGATTCTCGAGAAATTGGTTGCGCTATTCCACTTCTGCTATGAGTGTCCTATGATCCCATTACGCCACCATGGTTGAACCCCTTTTGTTTACTGATAACACATGTTAGCCCTTTACCCAACACAGCTTTTTAATTTTTAACATATAAACTGAATTTGATAGATTTTTTAAAACAGGAGCAATATTTATCAATAAAACCTTACGAATATGGATGTCATTGGAACCGGATCATTAAGCCGGTTCCAATGACAGCCATGTTTGTACAATTTTAGTGTCAAGGTAGGTGTCAGGATATTTCAGGTCATATTAGCCTTGAATTGCAACGGTTAATTTGCTGCTGTTGTTGCTGCTGCTGCTGCTGCTGCTGCTGCTTGCTGCTGCTGCTGCTATGTTAGGTAAAGGGCTAAATTGACTCAATTCTTTTCACGCGAATCCTAGGAGAGGTACAGCGAGAATCTACATGGATTCTCGCTGCCCTCGTGGCGCGAATTTTTGCGTGAATGAATTCTCGGATTGTCGTTGAAATATGAGGCCAGTGTTATAACGGTTATATGTTTTAGGGGTTATTATTTAATCAAATGCTCCACTCATTTGTTTTATTCGCGCTGATCTGTTAGGGACATCTACATTTTCATTCATCTTAAAGTACTTTTTAAGGGAATCACCTACACCATCCTTCAAAGATCAACCCTGTTGCTTCCTTCCCGTTACAATGCAAATAGTAACACCAATGAACACTTTGACACCAGAAAGTCAAAACAAAACGAGAATAAAACCCAAATCATTATCAATATCGGGATTATAACTGCTCTGGTGCCATCCTGTTCGAATTATTTGCTTGTTAACCCTGTATCTGTTACCGTGGTCAGTTCGAACTGTCTGTCTGTCTGTCTGTCTGTCTGTCTGTCTGTCTGTCTGTCTGTCTGTCTCTCTCTCTCTCTCTCTCTCTCTCTCTCTCTCTCTCTCTCTCTCTCTCTCTCTCTCTCTCTCTCTCTCTCTCGCATTCTTGAGTTCATAGGTCATATTTGTAGTTTGCAAGTGGAAGAACTTTGACTCTCTCTCTCTCTCTCTCTCTCTCGAGAGAGAGAGAGAGAGAGAGAGAGAGAGAGAAAGAGAGAGAGAGAGAGAGAGAGAGAGAGAGAGAGAGAGAGAGAGAGAGAGAGAGAGAGAAAGAGGCATCGGGTGGGAAAGAGACAGAGACTAGGTTAAAGGGATAGGCAGAGACGTAGAAACAGACAGAAAGGGTTCGAATTGGTCGTGGTGACAGATAGTGTCACCACTTCTGGACTATTGCTCTGCATCCCGTACTTAACATCCTTTTGAGAAAAGTGGTAATATGAATCACTATGTCGGTGGCAGTTTATTACAGATAGCCTAAAGTTGTTATTTTATTGACACATTCACATTCCAAAACTATTAGAAGCATCCTCCTTCGATGGTATTCATAACAATATACATGACATCAAATCATTGTCGAGTTTGTTCCAATAAGGGTTTACGATATGGTTTGGTGTAAGTTTTCTGAAAAAAATACAACTGCTCAGTTTATAAATTTCGTGGGTGGATGCGGCTGATTACATTGTTAAAGGATTGAGCAAATTTTGAAAAAAAAACAGATCATTCAAACCTGAAATCACACTTGGTTGTAAACTTGTGAACTGGGTTTGACTCTCAGTCCTCATTAAAGCATTACTGGTAGCCACTAGCCAATTAAATCAGCGTGTTTAAAGATAAAAACTATTGGAAATTTACACCCTCTGTAAAGCATCACTGCGCTGCCTTCAACTTATAGCATTGCCCATCCAAGAAATTTGACTTTGCTACGGACCTATTATATGACTTACCCGTTGTCGTAGATTCCGTTGTAGTTGTAGTCTGCCCTGTTGTGGTAGAAGTAACTGTTGACGGGTTTTGCTCTAAAACACGAAAATGATAAGATGAGTTATTTATAAAATTACAACCAGATCTACAAATTTAATAGAGTGTAAGGTTCAAATCTCACTCCTAGTGACACTTTTAGTTTGAGTGTTTCTTTGTTGATTTTTTTTTATTCCTTCAACCACAAACTCAAATGGACTCGCCTCAATTAAAATGCTAGAGTCAGCACCCCCCCCCCCCCCCCAACCACCACCACCAACAACAACACCCTAACTACGAACTGTGCCATCCAGGTACTTACCAAATCCTGTTTTCTTTTTATTCTACAAACCACAAAGATGCCACTTTGCTCTCGCCCCTTAGATGACCGTGCCCCCAAGTGCGAAATGCTTCTTATAACCCTGGGGTCAATACTAATATATGCTATAAAACTTTTACAATTGTATTTTCTAGAATTGTATTTTCTAGTTATGACTTTAAATGGGTTGAAATGAACCATTAGCGTTTTCAAAGATGTGGCACTTTGTCAGTTGGCAAATTGCCATATCCTTTAAAATGCTAATGATTCATTATAGATTAAACAATATTTTATTCAATAAGTATGCTATATGTTACAAGATTGAACACCAAAACAAAAGTAACAGTATAAATATCAAAAAATATCACATATGCAGACAAAAGGCCATACTGGTATGTAATGGGGGGGGGGGGGGATCTGACAGAAAGCTAGGAATTCATGTTGGTCATCTCCCGGGTCGTTCATAAAAGTACACTAAAAGGTGGTATAATATAGTAGATGGACTCATATATATCGCCCTCTGGAACCCAGGGCTTATGGACGAAAACCAACTTGATCACCAGCCATGTGCCAAGCCGGGGCACCGCATCCATACACAACGAGGGCTGCCTAGAGTGCCTAAGAATGTGGACCTGGGAGCAAGCACCTGAGAGATCATTCACATTTGATTTGATAGCATCGTACTCGGCACAAGCAGGTAACCACGAGTACAAGGACACGACACCACGGCTAGAGACAAACCGGTGAGAAAGTTGGTGGTAATTCTAGTTCGCGTAGAAAGATAAGCATGGGGAGTCAAACTACCAGGCGGCGATACATGATATTGTTTAAACCTTGCATATGAATAAATAGTCTGGTCGCCAAACCCCCGAAAATCACGAATGCTTGTTTTGGCGTATAAAGTTTATTTCTCGATGGATTTTGCAAATTTAGACATTTGAGAATAATATTCAATCGGCTGACCATCTGTCAGCCTTGAGCAATTTTTTTTATAGAGTCTTGAAAAGGTAACCCTACCCCGAATTTGATACCAAATGTGAAAACACCTATATTTGAATATTCTGTAAATTCTCATTACTAACATGAAATTTATCGGTAAACCTTACTATTTGTACACTTGGCATGGTCTGTAGTATCATATACTCCAGAATTCAAAATTATATCGACACACAAAAATCCAATATGGCCGCCGTGTCGGATCGTCATGTCGAAATTTTAACTTTTTTTCTCAGTTGCACCATAAATCGTTTATTCTGTGAAACAAATTGTATCTTAATTGTGCCAGTTCATGCTCTGACATCATGGAGCATCCATTTGTGCTCATGATGATACCAAAATGGGCACCATGTGCTGAATACTTCGATCACTCGTTGGCAGTTTTGATGACGCAACCTAGCACGAAGAGAGATTCTCCCTCTCCAATGATACCAAGAGTCACTAAACTCGACATGGGTAAACCAGTTGATTACAACACTGAAAAGTCAACGTTCGATGTACCAAAGAAGCCAGAAGTCCCTCATTGCTTAATCCGCAAAGACGTACCTCAGCTCCAGGTATTGGTTCGCATGGTCATGGCAGAACGGAGGGCGTTGGAGAATGACCTTGAATTTTTGAAGGATATTGTAACGAAACCTAACTGTCCTGAGTTCAATGGCTACAACACCAGGTCATCCCGACAAAGTGGGCAATCCCCTCAACCAGAGACGAAGGCTGTGTACTTACCATTGATTGACATGCCACCGGCTGATCCAGATACAATTTCAACCGCCATGTTAGATGCAATGCGTCCTAACTGAGTTGACTGGGCAGAAATATACTTTATTCACTACTGATCAACAGCTATATAAAGTAGCGTTGGATGTTCTGTGGTCAAATCACGATCACTTCGGAACATTGATTCCGAGGTTGGGAGGCATGCATATGTTAATGAGTTTTCTTGGTGCTATTGGCAACTTGATGGAGAACACGGGTTTATCTGAAATTCTTGAGTCTGTGTTCGGCGGAGTAGCCAAAATGCTAAGCGGGAAGAAGTTTCCTCAAAATATGCGCGCATTTCGGTTGTTGGCAGAAGAGCTGCTTAGAGATATCGTCAGTAGATATGATGTTGTCTGCCCGGAAGATTTCATTGACACATTGAGTGAAATATCAGACCAGAGCAGGACTAGCAAGGTTTGGGTGGACTGCTTCATAAGACCAGTTCTTATAATGATGAAGTACGTAAGGGCTGAGAGGGAGGGGGACTGGTCCTTGCATTTGGCAACTGTAAAACAAATGCTCCCTTACTTCTTTGCATCCGGCCATGTCAGCTATGCTAGATATGGCTTGTATTATCTGAGGGACATGGAACGACTTCCACAAGAAGTGTTGACACAATTTCTGAAGGGATCACATGTGATGAGACATGTTGATGGCATTTGGAGCGATATGTATATCGAATCCACTTTCATGCGTTATGGCCATGGTAAGTCTGGCATCATTGGCATCACATTAAAACCAGAAACTCTGAAAGTGTGGGCATTAAGCCTTCACAATTGTGGTCAACTTTTGAATGGTCTCGCGGAGGTTAGGGAATCAGACGTCGCGAATCGAGCAGTGCTCGAACACAAAGAGGAGATGACTGCGAGAATTGCTGCTGATTGCGCTGATCGTGAGGGACTTAGAAACAAACTCGCTGCAATCATACACCCCCTTGAACCCAAGCAACAACCGGATGAGATAGTCAATATTGTCAGTGGTCAGCATGCTAATCGCACTGTGAACTTGGACATGGCTGTAACACTTGGTAGAGAGACGTTGACTGATTTCGAGAAGAAACTCCCGAGCGGGTTCTATTGTACTATATCAAGGCCCGTTGAAACAATGGCAGTTATGAAAAAGTCAGTCAAGTTGGGCGAGCACAAAACATGTGACAGCAATCTGATTTACTCTCGGGTGATGGGACTTCAAGCCAGCTCCAGGGAAATTAAATGATATACTCTCATACGAGTTATCACCCATTCCAACAGCTCTTTTCAATGACAATGGTGACATGCGGATATCCAAATCTAAATCGGTCATGAAGTCTGATACCGCAGTTATGATTCCAAACACCGACATGTCTGAGTCTGATATCAATGTGTCAACGTGCACTATTATAGACGGGTGTGCACTTCTTTGGATACCCCATTGGCCTGCTCCCAATAAATTATGTCACCCGAACGTGAACGATTTTGTCCAGCGATTTCAAGAGCATGTAAAGCGTCGGTTATTGGTTGGAGATACATATCTTGTGTTTGACAGATACAATGAATTCAGTACTAAATGTACGACTAGGGCAAAAAGAAGTGGTGAAGCTTGTTGTCGGAAATTCACGTTGACCGCAACGTCACCATTACCTTCTCAGAAATTGGTTCTCACGGTAACTGAAAATAAGAAACAGTTGATAAGCATTATTGTTGATCATTTCAGACGTGACACACAGTTTGCTGTTGATAACACTCAACAACACGCGCTATTTGTTACTGGCCAGGACGCTTCACCCATTGAAATCGATAGAGGTATAGTTATTGAGAGGCGTGACATGGAAACTATGCACGAAGAAGCAGATAACATAATCGTTCAGCAAGCCATCAGAGCTGCTGATGACCACGACAATGTCATAGTTCTTGCAGACGACACAGATGTATACACATTGCTTCTACATCACTATCTCGAACAAAACCTGTCATGTAGTATGTTCATGGAATCCCCAATAAAGGGGAAGTCAGTTGTTGATATTGCAGCGACCGTTGAAGAACATAGAAGTATCGTACCAAACTTGCTTGCCGCCCATGCTATCTCTGGCTGCGACACAGTTGGTGGTTGTTTTGGAATTGGAAAAGGTCGTATGTTGAAAGTCTTGAGATCCGGCGAAACTTCTCTAACGTCCGTTGGTTGTGTCAATGCTCCTTGGTCGGAAGTACTTCATCAAGCTACACGATTCATATCTTCATGCTATGGTTGCAAGGATATGGGCACCATGTCAGAGTCGCGAATCAGTGTTTGGAAATCGCAAATAGGCAAGAAGGGTGCCACAAAAGTTCCCCCTTTATGTACCCTGCCCCCAACAACCGAAGCATTCACAGAGAATGTAAAACGTGCCCATCTTCAGGTATGCACGTGGAAACATGCCTTAGACCCAGCTCCACCAGATCTTGATCCCAGGGAGTTCGGATTCGTCAGAGATGAAGTCTCGAAAACGTTATCACCCTTAACTCTACCAAGTGGTATACCGGTGGCCCCCGACTCTGTTTTGCGTATGGTACGTTGTTCCTGTTCCAGCAAACATCCTTGCAAAACTAGCAGGTGTGGATGCTATTCCTCTCACTTGGCATGCACAATATTCTGTGCGTGTAATGCAACAAATGAATGTTGCAATGAACAAACGGTTTCAGCAGTTGATGTCACGGTGATTCAGTCTAATGATCCAGATGGACCGTGAGGATGAGGATATCGGTGACCATGTTAATCTTTTCTTGATAAATTCCAGATTGAATACTTAGTAAATAAAACATCTCTCACTCTGCATCTCATCAGGCTGGCTATGTGACCATATTTGGGATTTCTGGTATTAGGTTGAAATCCAGTTTTGAAATTTTTTTCACTCCATAGTCTGCGATATCGGTTTTTCTCCTGCTCATTTGTTTCCATTATTCCTCAAAATGTAGTTAATATCATTGCACTATAATTTTGCATAGTTTTTATGTCCAGCAAAATGTATGTTGGCAGCCGGGGCATACTGGTATAGACTTCATTCTCAAAAAATATCAAAATCCACAATTTTACTACTTTCGGCGTCATTTTGGTGGAAATTCGGGTATTTTATAGTGAATCCAATGCGTAAATGATATAAATCGAGGTTGAGAACTAAATTGGGGAGACATCTCCAAGTCTACGAACCACAAGCCGAGTTTTCTAACAATTTTTGTGACTTCTTGCATTATATGGCAGGAAATCTTATTTTGACGACTTTTTCACTTCATAGATTTGATAATCATTTTCCCGTTCATATACACCATTGATACCCCTGATTGTCATCAAATATCATGGAGCTATCAATTTGCATCATTTATATGCGCGAGGAATATTTATATGCGCGAGGAATGAATCTTGGACAGTCATTGGGCACTTATAGCAGATAATTTCGAAAAAAAATGGTAAAAATCCATAAATTTGCTACTTCCGGCGCCATATTGGCTGCCATTTCGGATTTTTTTCTGGAGAAGTTAATGGTTAAGTGATGTGTTCGGAACCCTTCGGCAATTGGCATCTCATTGTGAAGATTCTGTCGCAGTTTTGTGAGATCTAATGACATCGGAGTAAAAAGTGGTATTTTACTGAAATTCGGGGTGGCGGTATAAATTTTGGGGCTCTATAAAAAAAATTGCTCAAGGGCTGACAGATGGTCAGCCGATTGAATGTTGATGTCAGATACCTTAATTTTCAGAATCCATTGAGAAAAAAACTTTATACGACAAAACACGCATCCATGACCTGGCGATCGGACTAAATGGAAAGGGTAGAAAGAAAGTACAAAGAAGAGGAGAAATAGAAAACAGAGGATGCCAGCTTGAAAGCACAATACATTGCCTTCGCATTCAAGGACACTCGTAAGTAAGCAGCAGAAGCACCGTTAGTTAGAAGTGAGGCGGAAACAGCCTTGGTGGTGATCTATTCGAAGAAAAAGGTAAAAGGAGGGTAGGAATTATACGAATGGAGGTAAGTTCGTCATATAGTAGTAATCGTACGTGGTGATTTGATCCTCAGTAGTCAATGAAAACGCCCACTTGACAAAATGAAGTCATGCACCACTTCAAAAACAAGACGGTTTTCCTGATTATTCAAGAATTCAGATCCAAAAAGAAGTATCGATACGTTTATAGTAAATGGGAGAAGGTTGATAGTACTATTACGGACATTTGAGTACATTGGACAATGTAGGAAAAAAGCTCTGGTGTCTCGCACATCCCGCACGGACAGAAGGGGGGTAGGTGGCAGATGATTGTCGCATAAGTGAGAATTAAGGTTACTACAACGCAATCGCAACCTGCAGTGATATACTGTTTGGGCTGCGCGTGTTTTCGCGCCCGCTGTAAAACACAGGTGGTCGCTGATTTCCAACATTTAGGAAAGTTCTTGAAATTGATCAGTGATGAGTTCTCGCGGGACAGATAAAGGCAGCTAGTTCCATTGGTCTGTGACGCTCGGGATAAAAGAAGACTGATACAACCGAGTCCGACAAAAGGGAACTCTGTAGTTTTTGATATGACCCGGAGGGTGAGCGATAGATTTGACAATGAGACGATCGGGGGCACGTTATTGGAAATTTATGAGGGCGACATGTGGTGATACATTTTGAAGTACTGTAACAGCTTGTTTTTGCGACGTCAGTTTTGTAGAGAGTCCCAACGTGTTTCGGAATAAAGCAAAGACTAACTACAAGTCAGAGTTGCCCCTTGCGGCCGCGATCTGAATTTTCATCTAGCTCGGCGTTTTGAGCTGCTGAACAATTTTCCCAGATGGCATCAGAGTATTCGAGTAGAAGCCTAACGAAAATAAAGTATATTTTCTCTAGGACTCTGCGATCGAGACTGAATTTCTGTTTCCTCAGTAGGTCTAAGCGAGACCAGGCTTTAGAGCAGATATGGTCAATGTGGTGGTTCCATGTACATGTGCTATTTAATATGACTCCTAAATGTTTATGATTACTGACTTCGGATATCCGGGAATCACCTAAGAATACAGGGTGGTGGATGGGTAGTGGGGTTGCATTTAGTGATATAAGCATACTCTCTGTTTTACTGGGATCAAACTCAACCAACCACGTCTTAGCCCAACGTTCTATTGTGGCAAGGTCATGGTTGATTAGTATCCAAGTTTGCTCTGGATTCTCTACACTTAGATATAGGGAAGTATCATCTGCAAATAGGCGTATGCTAGTGAGTAAGCCCTCGGTTATACCGTTAATATATATAAGGAACAATAAAGATCCAAGTATCGAACCTTGTGGAACATCAGCAACAATGGTTTTCCAAGTTGATGCCTCCGACCCCGTCACAACTCGTTGCGACCTATCCGCTAGGTACGATTTCAAGAAACAACAGAAATTCATCCGAGACACCAATTTTTCGTCAGCTTGTGAATAAGAACAACATGCCACGCCTTGTCGAAAGCCATACTGACATCACAAAAGACCACCCTAACTTCTTTGCCTTGATTGGAATTGACTAAGGACATTGTTACCAATCAGAAATTGCCACAAGCGTTTGAAAACACATTTTTCAAATATTTTACCCACACATCGGGCGATAATTAGTAACTGAATTTGAGGGCTGTTTTTTTTCAAAATTGGGGAGACATTTGTTTTTTTTTCCCCAGCGAGGGAAAGGAAGAGTTGTTCAAGAGTACATTAAATGAGATTAGAAGAGGCTCACACAGGGAAGATTTACATTCTTTAAGAAGGTGCGGACTTACAAGATGGGGACCAGACTCATTAGACACCTTTAGCGGTTTCATTGCTTCATATACTTCACTACATTGGAGAGTGACACTATCAATAACTCGTGAAGCCTGGGGGTGCTGAATCAGGAAGGGAGGCTTTCGAATCGTCAACTGTTGAGATAGAACAGAAGTATTCATTGATCACTTCTGCTTTCTCAATACTTGAGGAATATACTTTATTTAAAAGGATAATATTTGGAATACCTACAGGTTTACAACTACTGATAAGTGTTTGTAGAGTCTTCCACCACAATGAAGAGGGGGTTTTGTTGTTATTTAATGTGGTCTGAACTTTAGATAGAAACGACGCTTTGGCCTTCCTAATAGCCGTAACAACTTCGTTCCGTTTATGTTGTTATTTTGCCCAAGTGTTCGGAAGACCGGTTCCTTTGGCTATGCGATACAGATGCTTCCTCTATCTCTTTAGTAGTCTCATTTCATTGTGTATCCATTTCGGCTGACCCGATCGCGAAGTAATAGTTTTGTTTGGAATATATTTAGATGCCGTATCGAGTAATTCGTCAGTGAGATTGGAAACAATAGTGTCAAGACATACGTTATCAAAAAGAGAATTCCAGTCAGCGTTAGAGAGAGCCTCGTCGAGTGCTTTATAATTACCCTGTGAATATACCATACCCTTCTCTTAAAGGAGAGAGGAGGTGGTTTTAAAAATTCGACATCAATTGATACTGTGGAGTGATAGCGAGTCATATTCGGGATAATCGGTTCTAGGACATCGCAGGCATCCACGTTAACGGTGTCACTCACAACAAAAAGATCTATCAGGGTGGCCGATGACTCAGTAAAACAGGTTGGTTCACCCACAAGCGGTCTCAGGTTAAAAAGATTGCATATTGCCGTCAAACCTACTCTCGAGGTAAACAGTCGGTTGTCATTAAAATCGTCCGTAACAATTAAATCGACAAGTGACTTGTCTTTGGCTTTTTCAATGAATGCCGATACGGAACCCCATGTATCCTGGGAACTATTAGGAAAAAAACACTAGCAATAGGGACCTACTGTGTTTCCGAAATACTTCAGCCCATACGTACTCCGTATTCGGCACCTCAAGGTTGGGTCGATGACGAAATGTAGGTGGCAACCCCACCTCCCCTTGTCAGCCGGTCGCAATGCAACGGTTCGTGAAACCGATGGAGTAAGACAACATATGTGGAATCGTTGTTGTGCAGCCGAGTCTCGGTTAAAGCCAATATGTCATAGGATGAGGATTCACATTGAACAGTATCTAATTTGGGTTTTAAGCTTTGGATGTAAAGGTGCAAAATAAATTTTCAATGTATTCTGATTAGGGTTTGAGTTGATAGAGTTCGGTCCGGGATTGGGCTCGATGTCACCAAACAACAACAATGAAATGGTACCCGTGTAAAGGAAAGTCGACGTGACAAGGAAAATGGAGATTAGTATTTTTATGATGGACAAAATTTTTGAGCTGGTCACTCTCTTGTATAGGTACGAGGTTGCTTCAGTAGACTCAGTCACACACGAGGTAACTGATTAGATGACGTTTCTGGGGAAAAGAGCAACCGTGGCAGTGAAGCTTCTATGGAGTTCAACCTCACCAAGGCGCAGGAGTAGGTAAGTTAAGACACAAACTGACTGATGCTTCGACAGTTTCTGCTTCAGGATGCGAACATCAACTGTAGTGCTGAAAGCACTTATCCGAGCACGGTGTAATTTAATGTGACACATTATGTAATCTATTGTGCAAAATGTCGACGATAACTTAAACGTAGTGCACTGATGTAAGTACTAATCATGATTGCTTGTAACATAATGATATTGTCTGGAAAGCAAATTGGTTTCAAGCTGGCTTGGAAAAGAAGGTTATAGTGGAAGATAGGTAATGTAGGATAATTATGCAAGAAGATGGAGGAAACATAAAATACCAGGGAAAGGTGAAGGTACGTAGTATGTACAAGGTTACTGCGTTGCATCTATATGAAAATATAAGTATATTCTGCTTAATAGAAGTCATAAATTAACAATTTATGCAAGTGGATAATCCGTATTATAGTATAGTACTAATTAGTTTACATAGAAGCGTAACGATATCAAGTAATATAATGACAAGATTGAATTGGAAATGGATAGAAGTAATGGCGTGACAGGTTGGACAATTCATGAGCTTTGCGCAACAACCTTGCAGATGAAGGGTTACATAGTGGAGTCTGCGAGTGGGAATGAAAAATAGGGTGGCCACAACAGAAGGTGGAGACGGTAATGAGGAAGATCTGTCGACCAACTGTTTTGGGGACAATACAGAAGTCACAGTGTATGTTGTCAGACAATGAGTGTGGATAAAGCCGTGTCCCTGGGGATAATAGCGGAAGGATAAGTTCAACCAGATTACGACCCAGTCGCGATCTAATCGAAGCCATCTGACGGCCACTCCTACCAGGTCTCTGATGATTCATTTTAGTTAGTTATATTAATAATTAGAAAATACAATTCTAGAAAATATAGTTGTAAACGTTTTATAGTATTGGTTCAGGCTGGTATGACAAAAGTTCCGTTCAAAACAGCATTATAAAGTTGTTTTATATTATAAAAAATAACGAAAACAAAGGCATTTCACAGATAAACTAAGAATAAAATAAAAGTAATCCTTTTTTATTTATTTATTTATTGTGCGCGGTGTGTGTGTGATAAGTCCTCGAGAACGTATTACATTCAAAACAAGTCATTAAAACGAGATGGCGAGTCGTTACAAGGAATTGTAAAGTCGCGATGAGTTGTGATGTCATTATAACGAGTTATGAAGTATATCATAACGATTTCTGTCCGAAATTTTATGCCCCGTCTACCAGCAAAAGCTATCTTTGCTACTGTCACCGCGTATTCTTTTGGAATATGAACATAAAACCTATTCTAGTGTAACATACATATCTAAAACTAGAAAATTACGGAGTTTCCAACCGTTTTATTTGAGATCGAGTGAAGTCGTTGGTGAAATAAAAGCCTTTCTATTCGATCAGTTTGATCTTTACTTTTAGAAAGCAACTCTTGGGCTTTATTGGAAATTTTTATTTTATTCTGTGCTGAGCTGTTCCATTGTTTCTAAAAGCGTATTGTGGTCGGTCGAATGGAAGCAAGCACTTTACCTCAAGTAAAACTACACGGGAAAGAAAACCTGTATATATCGTAATAAACAGTGTGATTCTATTATCACCGTGGGGATAACCGTCGGTATCTGCTTATAATTCTGGTGTTCAGCGGATAACTGAGAGATAAATTAAAGATGGTAACAAATTAACCCTTTACCCAACGTAACGGCCAAAAGCCGGCCAATGCTATTCTCTGAAATCGGCAATTAATTTTCATTATATTTTCATTTTTTATCTCAAAAACATAGGTTATGCTCCCTCTTTGGAACGAGCTCGTCGAGCTCGTTCCAATGAGGGGTCATAACCTATGTTTTTGAGACAAAAAAGGAAAAAAATTAGTTATTCAAGAATTTTGTTTGCAAGTGTCGTCTGCTTTTCATGTTAGATAAAGGGTTAATAGCGCATCTGGTATTCTAAATGTCTAACAGCAAAAAACATTTAACAACCGGACTTGTTTGGCATCAGAACAATATTACAGCAATAGCTCGTGGGATGTCCCGAATAATATGAAGCAGAGTAACGTTTGGAAATTCGTATTATAACTGAACTCTTGCTTGTGATCAATGTAATGTATACAATACAATAAATGAGTTATGTCGCTACAAGTGTGCTTGATATAAAAATTAAAGTCAGCTTTCACCGCATATTATTCAGATGCCTTAGTAGATTATCGAATAGAGATTAAACAAATAAATCTCGAAGTTAGGCAATATAAGCAGGTCTCGGTTTAAAAAGACAATAATCAATTCGTTCTTAACCGCATATTCTTCCGGCATTACTTGCATCAATCTATTCTGACCCGATTGTGACCCAGCATAAAGTGATCTCATCCTCCCATACTACTGAAATCGAAGATTTGTATAGTGATTTGGGGGTCTTATGTTTGGGATAATCTACAATTATCCTGAGGCATAGGACATTTCAAATCACTATTCATCTTTTCGGATTACTTTGAGCATTGTGTAAGTGATTTTAATCCTAACATGGAGAAAGCTTCACTAAAAGTCTTCTTAGGAGCTTTACCAATTGTGAACAATCCATTCTGTCCCGATTGTGACCCAGCATAAAGTGATCTCATCCTCCCAACTACTGAAATCGAAGATTTGTATAGTGATTTGGAGGGTCTTATGTTCGGGATAATCTACTATTATCCTGAGCATAGGACCTTTCAAATCACCATTCATCTTTTCGGATTACTTTGAGCATTGTGTAAGTGGTTTTAATCCTAACATAGGAAAAGCTTCACTAAAAGTCTTCTTAGGAGCTTACCAATTGTGAACATCCATTCTGTCCCGATTGTGGCCCAGCATAAAGTGATCTCATTCTTCCAACTACTGAAGATCGGAAGATTTGTATAGTGATTTGGGGGGGGGGGGGGGGGGGGGGGGTCCTTATGTTCGTGATAATCTACAATTATCCTGAGCATAGGATCTTTCAGGTCGCTAATCATCTTTTCGGATTACTTTATGCATTGTGTACGTGGTTTTAATCCTAATATGGGGAAAGCTTCACTAAATGTCTTCTTAGGGGCTTTACCAATTGTGATAAAGAGTTAAACGACTTTGATGTCAGGACAGGATATCATGTTTGGGAATGGCAGGAAGACAGCCTCTCCGGCTATGCCATTTCCATGCAGTATACACCTTTTTGATTGCTACCATATTTTAATTTATGTAAACTGTATCCGAGTATGCTGCTAAATAATGTTTCAAGTTTCAAATAATGGAGGGAAACGCTGAATAGAATTAATTTGTTAATAACTGGTACGAGAGAGGCTTGCTATTACACGGCGAATGAAGAAACATGCTGTATTTGAAACAATTGAAATTAAATGGGATATAATGTAAATTGTATAGACAGTTAATGTAATATAATTATAGTAAATTGGTCTTTTGTGTCGAAAGTCTATGTCCAGAATCATGACCAGGTGTGTCAGGAATGGAAGTCCGTAGGAAAATTAGTCCCTCTGGACTATTATTCCGCGGAATTATAGTCCTAGGTCTAACATTTCTAGGAATAGTAGTCCGCCGGACTACTATTCCTAGAAATGTTAGACCTAGGACTATAATTCCGCGGAATAATAGTCCAGAGGGACTAACGTTCCTATGGACTTCCATTCCTTTTACTCCGGTGATACTACCCTCCAGGTAAAGCAGTTTTCGCGTTATATTACGGCTCGAAATTGACCAGGAAAATGATTGTTCTTTAACGGCGAGGTGTGATTTTAAAAAAGAGCAACCGCTCGTCCCATAGCCTTTACGATTATCGAAAGGCAGCAGAGAGGGTGAAAAATTCTTCAACATTCCAGGGCCAAATTCATTATTTGAGTTGCGGGAGTAACAAGTTAATTTTCCACCTCGGTATGGCCAATAATGAGAGGAACAATTTCTAACACGGTGCAATCTCTGTCAGATACGATAACACCAACCATGTTGCATTTGCATCTAAGTTATTATATTTGGTCGGGTCATATGCCATTATACTCATGATACATTCAAGGTTTAACCATTCAACCAACGCTCACGATATCACAATTTGCTACTTTAATTATTTTTTCTTCGCTTTTTTTTAATTCAACAAAACTATATAATGTGCCCTCGTTGGAACGAGCTCGACGAGTTCGTTCCAATGAGGGTTCACATGATATGGTTTGGTTTAAGTTTTCCGAAAAAAGAAAAAAAAAATCAACTGCTTAGTTTACAAATTTCGTGAGTGGATGTGGCTGATTAAAGTGTTAAAGGCTTGAACTAATTTTGAAAAAATCCTAGATCAATCCAACCCGAAATCACACTTGGTCGTGAATGTGAACTGGGATCGACTCTCAGTCCTCATCACAGCATTATTGGTAGCCAATCAAATCAGCGTGTTTAAAGATAAAAACTATTGGGAATTTACACCCTCTGTAAAGCTCTATTATCACTGAGTTGCCTTGAACTTATAGCATTGCCCATCCAAGAAATTTGACTTTGCTTCGGACCTATTATATGACTTACCCGTTGTCGTATATTCCGTTGTAGTTGTAGTCTGCCCTGTTGTGGCAAAAGTAACTGTTGACGGGTTTTGCTCTAAAACACACAAATGATAAAATGAGTTATTTATACAAAAAGCAAACATATCTATAAATTTAATAGATCGTAGGGTTCAAATCTCACTCCTAGTGACACTTTTAGTTTGAGTGTTTCTTAGTTGATTTTTTTTATTCCTTCAACCACAAACTCCAATGGACTCGACCTTAATTTCAATACTAGAGTCAACCCCCCCCCCCCCCCCCCCCCCCGCCCATCACCACCACCACAAACACTCCAACTGGGAACTGTGCCATCCAGGTACTTCTCAAATCCTGTTTTCTTTTTATTCCATAGAGGACTCTTTGCTCTCGGCCCTTCTGACCATTTTCGATTACAATTCTTCAAAAAAATATAGCGTTAACCCTTTACCTAACGAATCACCCGCATCCGCCCGCGTAATATGCAAATTGAGCAGTTGAAAAAATTAAATTTTTCAAAATATTTCAACAAAACTATATCATGTGACCCCTCATTGGAACGAGCTCATTGAGCCCGTTCCAATGAGGGGTCACATGATATGGTTTTGTTGAAATATTTTGAAAAATTAAAAAAAAATGATATTTAAAATAATAAATTTTGATATCGTCTCCGTTGGGTAAAGGGTTAAAATGGATTTATGTATGCCATCGGTCGACTATTTTCCTGACATTTACATTATGTCATACACAATTTTAAAACCAATTGTCAACTTTAACGTTTCGATTTCAAACATCAGCAAATCATCATCATAAGTGTTGCGGCCGGACCCACAAATTTCCCCGTAAAATGCTTCAGTAAATAGTGTAGGTGGATCCGTTTATAATTTTATGTAATTTTATTTAATTTATAATTTTATTTAAAAAAACGAAATATATCCTTCATCCCAAAGTTCCATATTTGGAAAATATCTACTTATGCTTATTCCAAGGAATGAGTCATGACATTTTACTGTGCCGGCCGTTGCAAATATCATCTTGATTCGTGCCATTTTTTAAAAAAAGTCTCTTCCAAAAAACGAGAAACTGAGTGTTCCCACAAAATCGGGAAGACAAATCCAAACCTATTGCTGTCTTTGCAAGGACTCTGAGACAGAAATCTTTGTGGGAACCCAAACACTATTGCCTAGATGCTCACAAAATCGGGAAGGCAGACCCCTTGAGTGCATGAAGGTATGGTCACGCACAAACAACTATCGTCGTTTTGAATCAAGAATATTGTATCTTCTAGATATCCCTTTCCACAAAAAAATCTTTGTCAGGTGAGAAGTCAGCCTTTCTTATTACGTGGGTCAAGACCATGCACCACGTGATAGAACTTAGTTATACAATGCGTCTTTGGGCGTGCGTTAAGCAGACCTTAGGGATTCGGCGAATGTCGTTTCGTTTGCCTGAAAAGAAATTGGGGCCGGTTTTTCGTTTCCCCACAATACAAGATCTCAGACAAATATCGTTCCGCGAATTTCTCTTGTGTTCATCTAGCGCATTCAGAATCAAGACCTGCATCATAATGAAAAAACAACTTAGTGTTGTTTGACTATGAGTCTATGATGGTGAAATGCTGTCCTGTAATACACTGTTGGAAAGGGCTCTCCGAGGCCTTTCCAACGGTGAACTACATCACAGAATATCATTGGTTTACGGAAAGAAACGCCAGAAATATACTGCAGATTCTCAAATATTTATACCAGCCTTAGCAATCACTTGCTTGTCTCTTGCTTATGAAATATGAAAAAAAGGTTATCTGAAAAAAATGAGTTTCTTGAAAAAAAGGTGGCGCAGCCTTTTTTAGGTTCGTCTTAGTTTCAAATTTGTACAGGCCTAGTGAAGCTGCCATGAATCGCCAATTTTCATCGGAAATTTCATGTCTCGTCTACCAGAAAGAACCATCTTTACCGCTTGCTCTGTAAAGTCTTTTGGAATACAAAACTAAAGCATTTTTCTTAAGTATCATTAAAATTCAAAACGAGGAAATTGTGGGATTTCCAACGAGGGTCCTGCAAAGTTTCGAAATTCGACTCATTTCGAAATCGATCGATGATTCGATTCGTTATGAGTCGCGTCGCGTCGATTCGGAAATATTTGAAGCGTCGAGATATTCTCAAAATCCTACCAAATGTCTCCTCTTGAATTCTTCTATCACCAGGTTTCCGTTTCACGCGTGCGACCTGATAGACGCTCAAGAAAGTTCCGCTTCCGAAACCACTTAGATTTCGTTCTGGCATATTCCATTTTAACTGATTTTCCCAAACAGATGAATCGATGTTGAATACAATACTTGAGCGGAGATTGACAACAGTTAAGCTGTAAGAAGGTGCACTATGTACAACCCAAAGAACGTTAAGATTCCATTAGGGATTGGCAAAGGCGGACTGGCCGTATGGTCCACCGGGAAAATTCCCTTTGGGCTCCCTATTTGGCTCCCCCTGGGGCCCACAAAACTGATGCTGCTCAACACCTGTTGGTTCGTGAAATTTCGTGAAAATGACCAAAAGTCGAAATGGATCTGATTACATAGAGTGCTGGTATATCGAATGTCCTCTATGTTGACTGCCATTGGCAGTCCACATAGAGGACATTTCGATACACCAGCAGTCTAGTCTTCCATTGATCACTCAGATGCAAGGAAACAGCGTTCCTTCAATTTCAGAAATCAAAATGTTCCTCAATTGGCCGAACTATGATCTTCCCGAAGCCTCCCTCCCCCACTATGATCTTCTCGACCCCCCCCCCCCCCCCGACCCCCCAGTAGAACCATTTTTGTTGGATGATCAGTGAAGATGATACAAAAATGCCATCGTAATGTCCTAATATGTGGACTACCACTGATCGCTCAGACGCAAGGAAACCGCGTTTTTTCAGTTCGCAAAATCAAAATTTTCTCCGGGTCTACCCGCAACACTCCCACCCTCCACACCCCACCCCCACCCCATGCATGTCTCGGTAACTGTTCTTGGTCAAGTCCGCCCCTGGGATTGGATAACATTCGAAATCCTCTGTCCGATTCGATTCGAGATTCGAATCGACCCGAAATATAAGAGACGCTATTATTCGCAGGGCCCTATTTCTTACCATTTTGTTTGAATAAGAGTTCGTTAAGAAAAGAAAACCCTGTTCAAATCGAACAGGTTATTATTTCTTTTACTTTTTGAAAACTACTACTGGGCATTATAAGAAATTCTTATCCTATTTTGTGTTAAACTCTTCCAGTCTCTTTAAAAGCATATTGTGGTCGATGATATGATATGAAAGCCAGCACTTACGTAAAGTAAAACTCCTCAGTTTTTATTCCTTTTACTCTTCGAAAACCAATGTTGGGCTTTAAAAGAAATTCTTTTCCTTTTTTGTGTTGAACTCACCTAGTCTCTTTAAAAGCATATTGTGGCCGCTGGTATGAAAGCCAGGACTTTGGTAAAACACTTTAAGAAAGTCGATGTTTATCCATAGACAACATATAATGTCAATCTATTGTCTAAGTAAAGTTTAAGACAACACAGAAGAGTGCGAGAGGACCTGGAATTGTGGAGACCCACATGTACTTGCTAAGGTTGCCTAACTGGTTTCTTCTGCTTTCGACTTCGGCAGTGGTAGTCACATGATATGGTTTCGTTGGAGTTTTTTTTCAACTGGTGGATATGGCTGATTCCACAGGTAAAGGGTTGAACAAATATAGAAAAAACTCAGACCCATCAATACCGAAAACACAGTCGGTTGTGAACTGGGATTGACTTTCAGTCCTATCGAAGCACAGCTAATAGACAATCAAATCAGCGCATTTAAACATACAAACTGTTGGAAAGTTATGCCCACTATAAATCGTATTTATGACTACGGTGTCTTTAACTTTTAGCATTGCTCATCCGAGAAATTTGACTTTGCTTCGGACCAATGATGTGACTTACCTGTTGTTGTTATTTATTTATTTATATTTATTTATTTGTTTATTAATTTATTACGGTTTAACGACACTTTAATAGCCAAGGTCATATCGTGTCGGTGACAGTTTTACGGGTAGAGGAAGCCGGAGTACCCAGGGAGAACCACCGAGCAATGACGAACAGCTACCAGCTCCCCAACATCGTAACTCAGCACTGCAGTTCAGGCAGGGCTAGATTGGTTGAAGACATGCGCACCATCGACGTGCAGTACGCCTTAGTACACAACGTCATCGTGCCCCCATGTGGACAATCTGGGTTAAATGCCTTGCCCAAGGACACAACGCGGGAGTCCGAACCGATCGCTCAGACGGTCACCCATCCAAGAACTAACCGGGCTCGACGTTGCTTAACTTCGGTGATCTGACGAAAACCGGTTACCGCAACGCCACCGCGCCATCACCTGTTGTTGTAGATTCTGTAGTAGTTGTTGTCTGTTCTGTTTTGTTGAAGTAACTGTTGACGTTAGCTCTAAAACATGAAAATTATAAAAATGGGTGGTTCAGGGCCATATTATTCAAAATGCTGACTAGGCTGAAGCCTAGGGGCCCGCAGGGACAGGGGGGCCCGCCATTCTTTTTTTTTTTTTTTTTTTTTTTTTGCTGAGGCGCTGTTACCAGCGCCTTGGCCCTAAGGGGTACAATGGTTAAAGACACTTAGCACTCTGCGCCGTAGCGATACATGTACATATGTATTTATCCATATATATACTCTTATAAGTATACCATATACATATATATATTTATATACATGCTTATTTAAATAATATGTCAAGCAAATAAAATCATAAGTGATACAGGTATACGATACTACGCGAGTAGGTGATACATGCCGGTTCAACCATCATCGTACATGTACGTGTACACGTACATGTACACCTCCATAGGATTTAGTGTTAAAATCGTGTACGTGTACAAGATTTTTAACGTTTTTAGGGCGCTTTAGAATCCACTTTAAGTTCAATTAACACTGAATTGAATCCTAGACTTTTGAAATTTTTCGTACACTACATGTACCGTTTTGATGTTTGAATCGGCAATGGATTTCTCCCATAGGATTCAGTGTTAAATTGCGAGCAAAAAAGCGTTTTGCCGATTCAAACATCATCCTCTCGCCGATTCTAACAATTCGCGTCCGCACACGATTTTAACACTGAAAACCCCATGGAGGCGTAGACGGAGATCTACTCTGCGGATTTTAGGTCTGATGATGTTTGAATCGGCAAAACGTTTTTTTGCTCGCAATTTAACACCGAATCCTATCCGCACACGATGTTAACGCTGAAAACCCCATGGAGGCGTAGACGGAGATCTACTCTGCGGATTTTGAGTCTGAAATCGACTCGCGTGAAAGAGGTGATGTTTGAATCGGCAAACCCACTGTCGCGTTTATCGAAGTGAGATTGGCGCACGTTATTGCGAGGTGATCTATGGAAATGTTTTGAACGAAGAGTGTTGTCGGTGTGTTAGAAATTCGCGAGCCCGCTGTTTTTGATTGATATATATAGGAGAGAAAAAAAAAATATATAAATAATAGTTATTTAGAAAAATAAATATATCAAATCGAATAGATAATAAAAAAAAATACGTAAATCATGAGCGATTCTCAGGATATTAGAGTAAGGTTTCTTTTAAAAATGTTGATGAGAGCCTACGCATTCTACGTGAACGAACAACTAGGTCGTCTCTTGTTAGAACGATGCGTCGGATGTCGGGATCACCTAGACTTCGATCACGAGAATCATTCGTGTCTGTGGATGGAAAGGGAAGATATGGTCGTCAAGTATTTCGAACCGGCGTTCGAACGCGTTCAAATCAATGAAGTGATCGCGTTTTGGAAGAGATTACTCTACTGTAAGAATCGAAGCAAGCCCACAGATTCGGAAGAACAGAAATTGGCGCGTAAAAGTCTGACTTTACGAGATAAGGGATGCATCATGAAATTATTGTTCAATGAAGCATACGTCTAAGTTTTCTCATTGATATAAAATAAGGGAGAATAGAAAATAAAAATAAATACACACATAAATTTTTTATCTAACATTAGAAAGAAAAAAACAAAAATGAGAACAAGAAATAAATTGTATCCGACGTTAGTGGACGACGAGGACGAGAAGCCGATCGACGTTTTGCCGATGGTGCCGTCGCTAGAAAAAAGAGAAAGAGGAGAGAGGTATCGCATCGATCAAATCAGTAGAATCCAAGAGTATCTAACTCGAGAGAGAGATTCTCGTCGTTCCCTCAAGAAGAAGTATTCGCGTTTCGTGAAATTCGTCAACGCGATCGACACGACACTCATCACGATTTCCATGGGTTTACACGCTGCCAGCATCGGATTGTTGTCCACCGCGGTCGGCATTCCGATCGTGTTGACCGTAGAAGGAGTGGCTCTCGCTGCCGGATTGTTTAGCACGCTCGGAAACTTTTTGAGTAGGAAATTATATCTGAAGGCGAGGAAACACGACAAGATTCGCGTCTTGGCCGACTCCAAGATCGACACGATATCCGAAATGATCTCTATGGCGTTGAAAGACGGTAGGATATCGGACGGTGAATACTTCGCGATATTGAGCGAGAAAACGAAATACGATGCCATGAAAGAAGCCGTGAGAATCAAGACTCGTCAGATCATCAAGGAAGAGATGAAGGATTCTCTCGTGGAAAAGGGGAGGAAAGAGGCCAGGGAGGAATTCAGTAAGATGATAGAACTCAAGAGCAGCGATTGAAAAAAAATATATATAATAAGAACAGACAACAGAATTGATTCATTATTAAATTTATATATAAAATAAAAAAATGAAAATTAATTTAAATAACTCTTAAAATGTATTGCGTAAAGTGTAAGAGAGTTACCAAGACGAGTAATTCTAGAGAAGTGTGAACTAAAAACGACAGACAGATGCTTCACGAAATTTGCGACGTGTGTGGTTCTGTCTGGACACGATTCGTCTAAAAAAAGAATGCGAGCAAAGGTAAAGGCATCATGAATAAAATGATCAATAATCTACCTTTCGAAATGCATCTGCCCGGTCACAGTTTCACGGGACCCGGAACGAAATTGAACAAGAGACTCAACGCCTATCTGACTCCCAAATCTTGGAGCAAACCTGTGAATAGGGTGGACGCGGCCGCGTATGATCACGATCTGTGCTATGCCGGACATCCCGACACCAAGACTCGCAACGACGTCTGCGATAAAAACATGTTGGGGAAATTGAGAGGCATATCGAATCCGACCAGGAGAGAGAAGATGGAACGTTCGCTGGTTGGCAATCTGATCGGTGTGAAACATCGATTCGGATGGGGCATTCAAAAAAAAAAAGCGCATCTGAAAAGAAGAAGAAACGATTATTGACGAGCGAATTGGCCAAGGAGTTACACAAACCCATAGTGCGTAAATTTCGAAAGAGAAGGGTGTTCGTGAAGGGTCTGGATGATATTTGTTCTGCCGACTTGGTCGACATGAGATCGTTTTCGAGGTGGAACGAGGGTGTCAAATATCTATTGACGGTCATCGACATGTTTTTCAAATACGGTTGGATCAGAGCTTTGAAGAATAAATCGGGACCTTGCGTCGCCGAGGCTCTGAAGAGCGTGTTCGACTCATCTTCTCGAAAACCGAGTAAAATGTGGGTGGATAAGGGAAAGGAATTCTACAACAAGCATGTTCATCGATTGGTAGACCTCTACTCGATCGAAAACGAAGAGAAAGCCAGCGTGGTGGAACGTTGGAATCGAACGATGAAGGAAAAGATGCACAGATACTTCACGGCGAATTCGACCAAGAAATACATATACGCTCTGAACGGTCTGGTCAAAGATTACAACAACACAGATCAATCAAGATGACTCCCGCGGAAGCTAGCGATCCTCGAAACGAAAAACGGGTCTACGCGAATCTGTATCCTGAGAGATCTAAGATCAGGAAGAAGTCTAGAACGCCGAAATTTGCGGTCGGTGATCGAGTGAGAATTTACGCTTATAAGAAGCACTTCGAAAAGGGTTATACTCCTCGATGGACCTCGGAAATCTTCATGATAATCAAAATATTTCACACCGATCCGGTGACTTACGAAATCGAAGTTTTGGATGGAGAAGAGATCATCGGAAAGTTTTACGAACAACAATTATAGAAGATGAAGTTTTGATGAAGAAAACAAATTTTTTTTTTATTTACTCTCTTTAACATTTTCTTGTTTACACACACATATATAAGAGAGAAAAAAATAATAATAAAAAATAATTAAAAACTATTTTTAGATAAAGAAAGCAAGTTAATTAATAAACAAAAAACTAAAAATCCTTTAAAATGACAAATATACTAGATATATCACAAAGCATAGTGAAAGATGAAAGCATTCAAGAATATGAGGTTCACGAATACGAACCGGTAACCGGAACGAGTTTGAACAATGCGGGAGAGATAAGAATCAACGTCGAAACTCAAGATCTATTCGTACATCCTAGCGAGAGTTACATAGTGGTGCAGGGACATCTCACCAAGGAAGATGGGAGCGACTACGCCGACGACGACACGGTTACTCTAGCCAATAATGGCATCATGCATCTATTCAGTAACATAAAATACATGCTATCCGGACAAGAGATAGAATCTGTTTTTCATCCTGGTCAGGCCACCACGATGTTCGGACTCTTGACGTATCCTGATGATTTTTCGAAATCCAGAGGACTTAATCAGTTGTGGGTGAAAGACACCGTAGGCCCTGCTAGCGCAGGCGCCGCCTTGATATTCGACTACGTCGTCAAGACGTCCAGACCTAAAGGAACGTTTTCGTTCAGGATACCTTTGAAACACATCTTCGGATTTGCGGATGATTACAACAAGATCATGTATGGATTCAAACACAATCTGATGTTGATTCGAAAAGGAAACGACGACGCAATAGTGAGACTCACTGCGACCGATGCAGGTTAGATAACTCTACACAAGATATCGTGGTTCGTTCCGCACATGGAGCCTTCGATTGTGGAGAAAGCGCGTCTCTACAAGATCATAGAATCCAAGAGTAAATTACCCGTGGGATTTAGAATGAGACAGTGCAACACAGCTAGCATTCCTCCTTCCTCCACGAATCACTTCGATTGGAGATTGACGGTGGAATCCGCTTCCGAGAGACCGCGTTTCATCGTGGTTGCATTTCAGACCGATAGGGATGGGTCTCAGGAAAAGAATGCGTCGCTGTTCGATCATTGCAGTTTGAGAAACATGCAAGTGTTTCTGAACACCACGAGATATCCAGCAATCGATTACAATGCGTCGTTCGACAAGAACGATTTCTGCAGACTGTACGGCGACGCCGCTGATTTTAGAAAGAAGTATCACGGTCTAGATGAATTGATGAGCAACCCTAACATGTCTCCCGGCGAATACAAGTCGATGTATCCCATGTTCGTATTCGACGTTAGTAAACAGAGTGAACGACTCAAGAGTAGCGTCTTAGACATTCAGATCAAGATGCAATTCGATAGGAATGTTCCGTGAAAAACCGAAGCCTTCGCCCTGGTCCTGTCGGACAGAGAATTACAATTCGAATTGGATGGAAATAAGATGTCGATCATTCGATGAGAGACGAGTGTGAAAAAAAATAAAAAACAAAAAAAAATAAAAAGTAATGAGTAATTATTAAAAACAAAAAAAACAACAAAAAAAAAAATAAAGTAATGTGATCTAGAGAGATTGAACATCTTTCTAAATCTCATTACTTTTTTTTTTGTTTTTTTTGTTTTTAATAATCAGACATTATTTTTTTTAATTCATTATTTTCCACGCGTTCACTGTTTGTTCAAAGAATCTAGTTTGATCAGTAGACTCACCACGGAAGTGGTGGCTTCGGGATTATTGGTTTTCGTAAGGGAATTAATCCTGTCACTGGCGTTCACTTTGAGAGGCGTGCCGGACGTGTTAACATTCGCGTGTTGATTCTCAGTCTGTTCGATGCTGTATCTCTTATCGCTCTCTACACCATTCACCATGAGATTGACGACCGCTCTGTTATTCAAATCCGAGGAAGCCAGACTCATTCGAAGGATTTCACCTCCCAACGGCATGGGATATCCCACCTGACCATGTTTCGATCCGCTACCTCCATTTCCGAAAGACCACTCAGCTTTTCCTTCATCTAAGGTGCCCGCCTCTTCGGCCCACACAGTGATCAATTGTCTAGCATATTTGACTTTCTCCACCACTGAAATCAGGGTGCAGGCATCCGTCATGTTAACAGGATCCGGTAGATTCGTGAGTGCGTGTCCACCCATGTCTAGTTTACCTTCCATGATGTCACCCTTTCTCCAGACCGAGTTGTCATCCACATACTTTCTGCTGACTGCACTGGAATCGAATTCGGGATCGTGACTGAGTCCGAATAAATTCTTACCATTCATGTCGATGCCACCCTCCATGGTTCCGCCAGATTGTTTGTTCAGGTAGAGATCGTCCACTTGCGATTCTAGGTATTCTAGTGATTGTATCACGGCAGAATCTATGTAGCCCTTGTCAACCGCAGTTGAGTCCACAAGTAAAGATAAACATACAAGACATTTTCGTAAGTGAAAAAATGATGCATGTCAACATGCTAATAACGGACTTGGAAATATAAACAATAGAGAGATTGATTTTAGCAAAGAAGAAGGAAAAAAAGTAATGAGATCTAAAGATGATCTCATTACTTTTTACAAAGAATTTTCACATTAAAGAAATTAAAATTAAAAACAACTTCTTTTTTTTATATATATAAGGAGCAAAAAAAAACAAAACTTTTTTTAAACAAATTATTAAAATACAAAATTCAAAATATACATTATTTGCAAGAATTCGTAAAAACAAAAAACCAAATAATCGATCATGAGGACAACAACACCTAAAAGATGCGAATTGAAATTGAAACAAGTCGAAATGAATAAGAAATTCGGTCATAAAATCTATAGATTACAATGACACGATCCCATCGAATTGAACGAGGTCGAGATGAAGGGCTTAGAACACAAATATGACAAACATAAGATGCCTTTGAAATTGGACAAAGCCGCGCTCGATTTGATTTAAGAGTACCAAAGCGATCTGCAGAACATCATCATCGCCGAAGATAGAGAATTTGACAAGGACGATTTGTCGTTGCCCTATTGAAATTACATATTTCCAAACATCTCATTCGAACTCGTGGAGAAATTGGGTGGTGAGAGCGAGTTGACCGATGTAAAAAAACTCAAAAAGAGTAAAGATAAACATTCAACACGTTTTCGAAAAAGGAGAAGACACGAGTGTCAACATGCTAATAACGGACTTGGAAATATAAACAATAGAGAGATTGATTTTTTTTTTTTTGCGAAGAAGAAAGAAAAAAACGGGATGAGATCATCTTGAAAACATGAGTGTCAACATGCTAATAATGAGCTTGGAAATATAAACAACAGAGAGATTGATTTTTAGCGAAGAAAAATGAAAAAAAAAAAGTAATGAGATCATCTTTAGATCTCATTTTTTTTTGTTTTCCTTCTTCTTCACTATTACCATATATTATAATAACGTTTCCTTTTCTCTCAATTTTCAGCGTCGATTCTTCTTCTTTTTTTCTTTTTCTTTGTGATATGATACGTTTATAACAACATTTTTGTTTATCCGAATCATAATTATGAACGAATGTTGTGCATCTCTTGGTAACACTCGCATCATCACCATTCTCTTCAGAAGGTAGTGGTGATGGTGGAAAGCGTCTCATTCTCAACGATCTATCCCGCGCTTTATCTATCTCTTTCATTAGTTCTTTCCTTAGATATCCATCATTAGCGTCTAACCATTTTTTTATTTTTTCGTTCTCTGTCTTGCGATATTTGTCATTATCGACAAATTGTTTCTCCACCTTTTTATCCATTTTAAATATATTATTTTATACTTTCTATGATTTATATTTTATACAATTTTATATTATAATAACATATTCAAAATCAGTATATTCTTAAACGGCGAATTCTCACCGAGCAACAAACCCTTGCCGAGTCGCTCAATGTTCTGTCCACTCTTCAGATAGAGACCGTTTCCTCTCAGAGAGTTGCCACCTCTAACGGGTTCTAGATACAATCCTTTACCGCTGTTGTCTACGTGGACGCGACACACGGCTCCTCCCTTCTTCAAAAACAGTCCACTGCCACCCATTAATTTCTCAACTGCCGAACTAGCGAGTCCTGTGAGAGCTCCCACGCCGAGAGTCTTTCCGAGAAAGGGTAGTGCCTTTGCGGCGAAGGGTAATGCTATTGCGGCTATTCCTGCCAATAGCAGTAGGAAACCGCCTTTCATTCTCAAATTGTATCTCAATTGAGCGGGACTCATTCTCACCGTCAACCCTCTTCCATCGCGAATCGCTTTCTCCATCCTTTTGATTTGACTTCTGGTCCAGGCGATCGAATCCTGACCACCTCTCGTCAGATCTTCGTGAGTGAATTTGAATCTCACCACCTCGCCTCGAGTTGTTAACGCTCTCTTAAGTTTCTTCCTCTGTCCTGCGGATATGTTCACGTTTTTAACCACATATTCTGTCATAATTCTGTTTTTTAAAATATATTTACTTCAATTGTTTCTTGTTTAATAATTATATTAAAATAATTTTGTAAAATTAATATTGCGTTTATTTTATTTTTGTTATCTATATATATACACAATATTTTTTTTTTTGCTTTTATATTTCTCTTATGTGAAATCGTATCGTCACCCTCTCTCCACGAAGATCTAACAGTTCACCATTTTGATCCGTCAACGTGGTTTTGAGACTATACAACGTGTCTAAAATCACTGGTAGATAAACTAAATTTCGAGGTCGCTCCACGATCTTATAACCCGGCGACACGTTTGGAAAGAAGGAATAGATCGTCGGTTGAGCGCTACCATTCACGTAGCTTCCAGCAATCACGTCCACATTCACCAGAATGCTATTGACTGCGAGAATGTCGACTGTATTTTCAGATGCCGCGTGGCCTTGATACACCTTTCGATCGAATCCCAACATCTTGCCTATAGAATCGTCCATGTTGAAATCCACTCGAAAATTATCTTCCAAATCCAACATCGTCTGTAAGGTATTAGGATTGGGAGCAAGTCTGATCTTGTTGCTTCCCTTTCCATCCGTCTTCATTCGCGTCTGAATGTAATCGTTCAAATCGTCTATGTCGTAACTCCCTTTGGGAATTCGAATCTCCAACCAATCCACTCCGTCGGAATACTTGAACGAGTTATTCTTTTCGGTGACGTTGGGAAAGGAATAATAAGTCTCCAGGTTCACCAACGCCATCTCGTATCTTTTCTCTCTATTCAATTCGATGGAAGGTTCGAATTTCGTAGCGAGTCAAGTCGAATCGCCACTCACCATGATTTGAATGGATTGTTTTGCAGCCGTATTCTCGGCTATTCGTTCTAACAATTCTCCATGTTCGAACATTATATTTAATTTTATTTTTTTTATTCAAAACTAATTATTTGAAGATTTATTATTTTCTAAATTTTATTTTCACGCTCTATCTTATTATTATCATCAGAAACATAAAACTTGTCGAATCCGCACCGATATTTTCTGCGATTAAATTTGCTTGTCAAATTGATCACGATGAAATTGTAAAGTCCACCATCCCACACCCTCTTGCAAAATCTCCTGAATACCGCCGCGCTCATGTCGCTTGCGACGTGATCGCCGTAGATGTGATTGAGATTCTTGAGATCTTGGCAAAAGAGACATAGAAAATTAGCGTTCTCCCTTATCGTCTGTCTGGGCAATCGAAAATAATTCTGCGACAGGTAGAAACAGTCCACGTTGCTGTGTCGACCCCTAACGTAATATGATTCGCATCGGTTCTGTCTCTCCAAAAGCAGATCGTCAAAAATCATGAGTTTCTTATCTTCCGATTTCAGTTCTCTAGGATCTGGAACATCGCTAGCGTTCTCATAAAATCAACACTCGACGTTCGAAGATGCATTTCTCTTCATCAGTTCCATTGCCGCACCATCCAGAATGGTCAAAAGTGGAGCTTCGCTCTTGTCGAATTCCTCCCTACTGTCAAAGATTCTGGCTATGACGTCCCTGGGCAATCTACGATCCATGCACTCTCAAAGCAATCTGTATTCGGGTTGAAACAAGCTCTTGCCAAACACGAACAATCTGTCGTAATCCAACCAGTCGGATCGGGACAACACATTCATCAACAGATTGGTCTTTCCACAATTCGATTTTCCCACTATCAAACCTCTTATGCTTTTGGGAAAGAACTCGTTATTCGACCTCTTGGTCGCGGCGTCGTTCCAAGACATATCTTTAATGTTCATCTTTGTTTTATTTTTGTTTGTTTGTTATTTTAGATTCTTTTCAAACGCAAATTTTTTATGTTTTTCAAACTCTGTTTTTAATGTTATTATTTATTTATATCACACCGTCGAGAGTTCTCCTCAATCCAGATCAACTCGTCATTTTGGCTAAATCTTGTATGGGTACCACAGCATCCTTACAATCTTTCCAACTTTTCGGTGTTCGCTCTAACGCAGCTCGCTTCGCCGGCAGACTGATCAACTTGTCGATCAATGCATCGGCTGCCCTCTTGCCAGCCACAGAAGCTATCCTACCACTGGCTTCAGAAGCGGCTTTCTTACCAGCATCCAAAGCCGTCTTCTTACCGACCTCAAATGCGGTCAATGCGAGTTTTCTACCCGCATCGCTCGTGAACGCTCGCATTATAGAATCGACGATGCCAGAACCACCTTGAACGTAAGTTCTGACGTATCCCCTGTTCTTTATTACCAACATATTTTATTTTTATAATATATTTTGTTTTTTCACTGGTAAATCGTTTTGTTGTTTTTAAATACTTTTATTATTCTAGTGTAAGAATTTACTGTTTTATTTTTGTTTGTTTGTTTGTTTCTCTCTACTTATTATATACACATCAATCCTTCAATTCGTTCATCAGCCTTTTATAGTGGTTTTTATTCAAAACCTTCTCTCTTAACAATTCGTCAGATATAGCAACTATCTGATTATCTAATCCTGTGTTACCAGCCCGTCTGCTCGCCATCAACAAACTCAATCTCTGAGACAGAGCGTCAGAATCGCTTGGAAGAAAAGTGGTTTTCACCCCTTTGCCAGTCACCGATTCGATGAACTTCTTGTTCATATCCCATATGGGTTTCACCACTTTCGTCCACTTGTAACCTCTGTTGGCTTTGGGTCTCGTCTCTCTGGCATCGTTATTTCTCTTCATGGCGTGAGTCTGAACCAGAATGTCGCCGTAATTGTCGAAATCCTGATCCGTGTAATCGCTAGGCATGTCGTAAAGGAGCAATCTGCGCAGACCATCAGTCAATTCGTATCTGTTCGAACCCACGATCAATTCATCATCGCCAATATCTACTTCTGTGTCTCCTACAAAAATCCTTCCCTCCGAATCCTTATAAAATCCATACAACTGATCTCTCTTACCACCATCATCATCAGACGATGCGACGCTACTAGTGGTGATAGTCGAAGCTGTATCATCGCTCTCGCTCAAATCTGTTTGAATTCCCGTGGGAACGTAATCTGGTGTAGATTGAACGGAATACCGATTTCCAAAACTAGGAGGCAACGAACCCATTCTCAAAGAACTCTCCTTTATGGGTCTCAATTCTTCGACTATCTCCTTCCTGCTTCACTCTTGACCCTCCGTCACGGGTTTAAATATTTTTGTGGCTTTGCGTTTGAGTTCCATCTCACCAAGACGTCTGCTCCTATCACCTGACTGAATCCCCTTCTTTGCACATTCATACTCGCCTAAAATTAGATCTCGGCGCCTAGGATCCATCTGTAAAAACATCTTTCGTTTTAATTGTTTTATTATTTTCAAAATTAAATGTTTAATTATTTTTTTTATGTTTTTAAGTAATAAAAATCTTTCCGTCTTTAATATAATAATCTGAAAATATTCACATCTCAACTGACTGTTAATTGAATTGGTGAAGTTTAAGAATACGTTTAAACAGTACATGACAAACCGGTTTCTGATTTAACGCATTTTGACAGTAGTTTTTACATTTTGTCAAAAGATCTCCATTCACACATCAAACAACCATTCACGCAGTGTGAAATTAAGAGAGAATCCCTTTGATGACTGTTAAACAGTTTCAACACACAAAAGAAAACTAATTTTAACGCCGAGAACTTATTCATCTCTCTCTGATTGCTATCATGAATATATTAAAAATTTACCACTCAAAAACCTAAATGAGCGGAAAATGCGTTTTAAACATTCCACTAAGTGTTTGACTCTTTCGAACAATATCCCCCAAAACTCAATTTTCTATTCGTCTCATCAAGACAAAACATGAATATCTATTACAGATTGACTCTTTCGAACAATATCCTCAAAACTCAATTTCTATTCATCTCATCAAGACAAAACACGAATGTCTATAATACAAACCATATTCATAATAGACTCTTTTTGAACAAAAACCTCGTTCAGTTATAACGATAACATGTGTTAGTTTTTACTTCAGGAAGACATGACAGCAGGCTCGCGAATTTCTAACACACCGACAACACTCTTCGTTCAAAACATTTCCATAGATCACCTCGCAATAACGTGCGCCAATCTCACTTCGAGAAACGCAACAGTGGGTTTGCCGATTCAAACATCACCTCTTTCACGCGAGTCGATTTCAGACTCAAAATCCGCAGAGTAGATCTCCGGCTACACCTCCATGGGGTTTTCAGCGTTAACATTGTGTGCGGATAGGATTCGGTGTTAAATTGTGAGCAAAAAAACGTTTTGCCGATTCAAATATCATCAGACCTAAAATCCGCAGAGTAGATCTCCGTCTACGCCTCCATGGGGTTTTCAGCGTTAAAATCGTGTGCGGACGCGAATTGTTAGAATCGGCGAGAGGATGATGTTTGAATCGGCAAAACGCTTTTTTGCTCGCAGTTTAACACTGAATCCTATGGGAGAAATCCATTGCCGATTCAAACATCAAAACGGTACATGTATTGTAAGAAAAATTTCAAAAGTCTAGGATTCAATTCAGTGTTAATTGAACTTAAAGTGGATTCTAAAGCACCCTAAAAACGTTAAAAATCTTGTACACGTACACGATTTTAACACTAAATCCTATGGAGGTGTACATGTACGTGTACACGTACATGTACGATGATGGTTGAACCGGCATGTATCACCTACTTACGCGGAAAACAACTATCGTCCGCCGTCTGTGAACACACAGACTACTGTTTTTGTACAGTTTCTTTTTCTTTCTTTTTTTCTTCTTCTTTTCTTCTCCTTCTTCTTCTTCTTCTTCTTCTATGAACTTCCTTGTCCTCACGATAACTCGAAAACGAATTGTCCTATCTCGCTGATTTTTGGCATACTGGTAGACATTCACAACTTCTCGGCCACCTATGTTTTTCAGGTCGCCAGAGCCATTGAGTATGGCGCAGTAGGCCACATGGTTTTCACAGCCTCCAATTTCCTGATACAGTAAATTCTCCCCAAGCAATACGATGTTATGTTCACACTGCAGACTATGTAAACACCAGTGGATTCAGCTGTCAAAATGAAATCTGACCTTGTCATTATAATGGGATGTAAGTTCCTGAAACTAAGTTGAGAGAAACCCTTTGCCTTGCAAGGAAATAAATTATAAATTATTCAGTTCACTGCTCTTAACCCTCTCCAGACTTCTATGTGGATTGCACATATTTTATTTCAGGCAGAATAAAGTTAACCCTTTGCATAAAACTGCACTCAATAATTGTTGAAACCTATTTTATTCAGTTCAATGCTTTTAACCCTCTCAAGACTTCAATGTAGATTGCACATATTTTATTTCAGGCAGAATAAAGTTAACCCTTTTCATAAAACTGCACTGAATAATTGTTGAAACCTCTCACAAAACTGTCAGGGTACTGGTAACAACGCAATACTGACATGGAATAGTCATGGAATATTTTATTTCAGGCAGAATAAAGTTAACCCTTTCCATAAAACTGCACTGAATAATAGTTGAAACCTATCAATACTGACATGGTCGACTGTACTGTTAACTGTGTTAATGCTATGATTGTTTAAAACTCATTTTGTTAGAGAAGTTCTATAGTCTTTCACTGCGCTCGGCTCGGTCTCACCGAGAGAAACCCTTTTTCTTGCAAGGAAATAAATTATAAATTATTCAGTTCAATGCTTTTAAGCCTCTCAAGACTTCAATGTGGATTGCACATATTTTATTTCAGGCAGAATAAAGTTAACCCTTTCCATAAAACTGCACTGAATAATTGTAAAATTTGTTGAAACCTATCTTATTCAGTTCAATGCTTTTAACCCTCTCAAGACTTCAATGTGGATTGCACATATTTTATTTCTGGCAGAATAAAGTTAACCCTTTCCATAAAACTGCACTGAATAATTGTAAAATTTGTTGAAACCTATCTTATTCAGTTCAATGCTTTTAACCCTCTCAAGACTTCAATGTGGATTGCACATATTTTATTTCAGGCAGAACAAAGTTAACTGCACTGAATAATTGTTGAAACCTATCGCAAAACTGTCAGGGTGCCGGTAACAATGCAATGCTGACATGGTCGACTGTACTGTTAACTGTGTTAGTGCTATGACTGTTTAAAACTCATTTGTTAGAAGAGTTCTATAGTCTTTCACTGCGCTCGGCTCGGTCTCACCGAGAGTGCAGAAACCTTTGGTGCCAAAGTGCCATTAAGAGAATGTCTCTGATTTGTGCTGTTCCATCCCTCCGGAGTGCAAAAGCAGGTACTCTCAGCTGAGAAACTTAATGTTTTTCGCTTTATTTTCTTAACATTTAATTCTATGTGGACTGGGACACCCTTTCAGTGTGCCTTCCAAAGTAAGGGATTCTTAACCCTCTAGCCAACATAATGGCGAAACCTGGTCAACATTATTCACAGAAACGTCTATTCAGTTTTAATTACCTTTTCATTTTTGCTTGAAAAACATAGCTCATGACTCTTTATTGGATTGAGGTAATTTTTTAAAGGATTATTTATTTATTGATGTTTAATGTCACATATTTCTGCACAGTGGCTAATCATGGCCACGACAGTTTTTCAGGTGGAGGAAGTCGGAGTACCCGGGAAGAACCACCGGGCAACAACGAGCAACTGTCAGATACTCCACATACTAAATCCACACAAGCAGGGTCAGCATTGGTTGAAGATGGGTGCACCATCGAAGTGCAGTACGCTTTAGTACACAGCGCCACCATGCACCCACGTGGGCAATGGGGTGAAGTATCTTGCCCAAAGACAGAGTGAGGACCTCACACCTTGCAGCCTGCACCTCTACCAACTGAGCCACTGCACCCCCATTTAAAGGATTAAAATGGAGTATTTAAAGGGAATATTTTAACCCTCTGAAGATCTTAATATGGGGGCCTTATTCAGAAAGACTGGGAAATGCATTTTATTACACCTTAATGAATTTCTAAAGTTTATGAATGTATTTCATCACTCAAATTAGTGTGCAGAGCCAAAAATGTTCATTTCTGATTCGTGTATCAAACCCTTTGAATGCTGCTCACATATATGCCATTTCTGGTTTCTTATAGAAATGTTCTGATTCCTGTATGATTATCTGTAAATACTGCTAACGAAAACCCATTTCTGGTGCGTTCAAAAATATTTTACTCCTGAAAAATAAGCCTCCGTGAATTCTCTTTCTTCATAGTTTATTCCTGATACTTTAACCCTTTTCACACAGACTTGAATTTACTGGTGGCAGTAAATTCTGTTTCTCTAGGATTTATGTTACATTTATGTTTGTGTTTAAATAAAAGGTAGCTACTATTTATTCTATTGTTTTTCAATGAAGTCTGCTGTCTTTAACACCGCTGTATATTATTTAGCTATTGGAGATCGAATTTGAATATCCAGTCCCCCCGCTCCCCCCCCCCCCCCCCTGAAAAATTTTTTTTAAAAAATATAAAAAATATCACCGAATTTACTGAAAAACAGCTTTATAAACATCAACCCTAGTCTAATTTATGGTAGTCCGATCTCAATCAGGCGTTACAGTGCAGCAGAAGGTATTTTAAAATTGTGAGTAGAATTCTTCAGGAGACCCGCAAAATTGATACAGGGCTATGTACTGCGCATAGGTGGCTACCGTACCAGGGTCAGGTTGTCAGCTGCAGTGGGTGAAAGGTTGAAGTGCCGGAGAGGGCCCCGTCCCGAAGTACCTAAAAGCCTAGAGTCCCGGCTATGGGTTAATACGGCACTGGGTGGTTTATATATAATGCAAATAGATCTAGTAGGATGTACATATTTAATAGACAATTATGTTTAGATGTATGCTTCAATTCCAACTTCTAGTAATAATTTTAAAGTGCAGTTTCAGTGTTTGAATTATATTTATGGAGCTATATCTTTTTATTTAAATTGCCATATTTAACGAGTTCAACGAGCTCGTTTCAATGAGGGGGCATAAAATATGTTTCTATACAAAATGAAAAAAATTAAAAATAGTATTGTGAACCGCGCTGGCTGCATTTAACCGTTTCATTAAATAAAGGATCAATTGTGCGACTTAACCGTTGATTCTGTTGTAGTTGTCTGTTCTGTATTTATTTATTTATTTATTTATTTATTTATTTATTTATTTATTTATTTATTTATTTATTTATTGGTGTTTAAGGTCATATATTTCTGCACAATGGCTAATCATGACCACGACGGTTTTACGGGTGGAGGAAGCCGCGGTACCCGGAGAGAACTACCGAGCAACGGTGAGCAACTGTCAGCTCCCCAACATACTAACTCCACACAAACAGGGTTAACATTGGTTGAAGACAGGTGCACCATAGACATGCAGTACACCTTAGTACACAACGTCATTGTGCCCCAAGTGGGCAATGGGGTGAAGCGTCTTGCCCAAGGACACGACGCGGCTGCCGCAGGTGGGATTCGAACCGAGGACCTCTCGGCTTGCAGCCTGCATTTCTACCACCTGAGCCCCCTTCTGTTGTTGTTGAAGTAACTGCTGATGGTAGATCTAAAACATGAAAATGATAAAATTGGGTGATTTACGAAAAAAAAATCTACATATACATATAGACAAGTATGTTTGGGTGTAAGCTTCAAATCTCACTTCTCGTAACACTTTTAACTCCTTGCATGTTGCTGATGGATGGATATTCATTCCCCAGGCAGGAAATCTCTTGCTACTAAAATAAGTAAAATTAGAGACTATTTAACCAAATTTTCACCTGTGAATTGCATAGGCATTCTGACCAGTAATGTCTTGAGTCAAATTTTCATGAATTTTCATCAAATCTAGTCAAGGCTGCTTTAAAGCAGCCATGACTAGATTCGATGAAAAATATTTTGAAATCACTCAGCAGGTTAAGAGGAGTTAAAATACAGTTTCAGTGTTTGAATTATTCTTCATAATTTTTTTTTTTTTTTTTTTTTTTTTTTTTTTTATAAATTGCCATGTTTAACGAGCTCGTTTCACTGAGTGGGCAGAACGAATGTTTCTGAATTACAGAATGAAAAATTAATTTTAAAATGACGATTTTTATGAACATCACTGGCTGCATTTAATCGTTTCGTTAGGTAAAATAAAGGTCTGAACATAAAAAATGAACTGGGGAGAAATTATCCCACTTTTAAAATATTATCACCAAACCGTGTTCGCGTATGATCTTGCCTTTTCATGAAAACTGACTTTGCTTCTGACCTTCCACGTTCAGTGGAATCGGCGAAGCTGTTTTTTGTGAATTAATTCCCAAATCTCGGGTTTCGGTTTTTATTGGAATCTGGGCCTAAAAGCAGACTTTTCTTATTCGCCATCACCCTTAGTGGGTCCCACCAGCGCCCGCCCTGGACTGATTTTCATCTGAACGAGCTCAAATCATGATAATACGAGTCATTAGTAGGCTTTGCTACCACCCAGGCTCACAAGGCTGTGTGCTTGATTTGCATCCGGGGTAAAAGTCAACCTTTCTTATTTCCATCCCCCATTGGACTCCGAAAGTGTTCAACCAGCGTCCGATTCGTTCTCGTTTTTATGGAAACAAGCCAAATCATGATAACGTGAACTATTAAATACATTTGATACTCAGGTCCCGTCCGATGAAAAATAGCGCATTACGTCAAAATCGCTGTTTGCCATCCGATGGCAAATCAACACTACCCAGAGAATGGGCTGTCTGAAACTAGTTAACCCTCTACCCAAACGAATCGGTTACATCCGCCCGCGTATTATGCAAATTCAGCAGCAGAAAAAATATTATTTTTCAAAATATTTCAACAAAACCATATCATGTGACCCCTCTTTGGAACGAGCTCGTCAAGCTCGTTCCAATGAGGGGTCACATGACTTGGTTTTGTTAAAAAAATTTGAAAATTTTTTTAAAAAATGATATTTAAAATAATACATTTTGATATCATCTGCGTTAGGTAAAGGGTTAAGGTAACCTTTTTTCAGATAGCTTTGAGTTATTTTTTTTTTCTAAATCGTCATTTGATAGAAAAGAACAGACAATTTAACTCATTAACTCTATACAGACCGAAAGAGCCTTAAGATAAAATTATCACTCGTCCCCCTTCAGAAACAAAATACACTATTTGTCTTGTTTCCCCCAAAATAGCACTCATAAGGAAGAAGACATCCATAAAACTTATGTTGGAAAGGTTACATTCTTCCACTAAAGATGTGCCGGACCAATAGGCAAAGTGGTGAACTACACTTTGCCCTCAGTTTTGGGCATACCAGTCCTTTTCGTAGAATAACCGCGGGTACTTTATCATGTCCAGTCTTCCGAAATGATTTCGGAATGTATGGGATTTTTTTTTCTTTTTTCCTTTATTTTATTTTTTTTTTTTTTTTGGCGGGGGGGGGGTCTTATATATTTCATGTTATACTTACCTTTTTTACCACAAGTGCTGTAGATGGTCGCACCTTCTGTGGGAATAAATTTGGTGACGTTAGTCGGTTCACTGGAATGTAGCTGGCAAAGACGATCGTGTTTCACAAATATAACAGCTGAGCAGCCGCCGTGCTGAACGCATGCATTTACACATCCAATTTTCGAAATTCCTGACAATACTTTTAGCGAATTTTCGTCGGAAACATAACCGCTTCCAATGCTGACCATGACAGTGGATATAATGCCTGTTTCAGTGCACAAAATTCCTTTTAAAAAAATAAGTAAGCAAAGTATGTGACAAATCCACCTCCAAAAATCGAAAAAACCTTTCGTGTTTTCCATTTTTATTTTTAAAAATCATCTAAGGAACATAACGACATTTAGAGACTTTGTCGCCGATTTTTCTTTCCTTTCCCATTCTGTGTGTTCAGCCTAGTGACATCAGTCGATGACAGCAAGTATTTATTAAGCTTCATTGTTGGGTTTCAATAAATTCATTGATCTCCGGCATCAAAAGTGAAAGAGGTTTTATTATAAGCTAAACGATAGATTATCGAAGAAATTCCGGAAAGATAGAAATCGTATTCCCCGCTGTGAAGATATAGAAATTTTCACTTTCACGTTATCAATCAAAATGGCGGCTTTCAAAGGATCACTTCAAGGTGAATACGAGTCAAATTATCACTGGAAATGATCAATTTGTTCTAAAAACGTATAATGAAAAGTAAATCTAGCATTTTCGAATGGATACCGACCATTTCCAGCAATAATTCAACACGTATTCACCTTGAATTGATGCATGAAACCCGCTAGTCCAAACATGACCTGAAAGTCCGTAATATAAGTTTTTGGTTTGGGCCGTCCTTTGAAAGGACGTACCAAACCAAAAACTTATATTTCGGACTTCCAGGCCATGTTTGGACAAGAAACCCGCCAGCTGAATCAGATTGCAAGACGCTATTTATTCCGAGTATCAATCAAATCGCTTCCGCGTTTTAATGATTCAATGCGCTGTTTACTTTCATGCATTAATTCAAGGTTGAAACGAGTGGAAGTATCAGATTCTTATAAAAAGCGTATAATAAAAAGGAAATCTAGTGTTTTTGAGTGGATACCGAAAATTATCTCTCTTGTGTACGAGGCAAATGGATATTTTCGCTCGCACAAGCGTTCGCGAAAAATAGCCTTTAGTCTCGATCACTCATGAGATAATATTCGGTATCCACTCAAAAACACTTGATATCCTCTATTTATCATAATAATTATCATGTTCTAAAGTTTTTAGTCTTGTTCCACAACTTACTCAGCGTGACGTTTGTTCAACTCCATGGACAAGGCCTGGAAATAACACACGAACGGCCGTTTAGGTTACGTGTGGGTTACGTCACTTGTAAAATACGCGAACGAACTACAGGTTACGACAGGTTACGACATAGTAATACAACATAAGTTTATTAAATTTATTAAATTACCAATCTTAAAAGAATTTCTGTCAAAATAAATAGCAACGACTAACGTGCGATCTCGCTTCGCTGAGATCGAACGTTAGTTGCTGATATTAAAATGAACGGGAATCCCATTCAGTTAAGACGTTAAAAAAAGCACGACTGGCTGGCATAGTAAAAACAGAGATGGTGGAGAAGCGCCACAATGGGGTAACGATCATGTTATATGGCGTAACCTGCCAGCCGGTTACGATATAAGTCCTTTATTTGGTCTGTGAACGCAGCAGCGAGCGCCGAAAACCAGATAAGATAGTCTTGATTTCTGTATGCTGTGTTTGAAAACTCAATGGAGGTTCAAAATATGGGTCAAGATCACCGAGGTCACTCAGGGGTCATTGAGTGCATTTTTTCACAATTGCTGGAAATCACATTTTATTAACCCCCCCCCCCCCCCCACTCCCCCCCCCCCCCCCCCTAATGTATTGCCGAAGGCCAAAAATATTGAAAACAAGTCGAGTTCATATTTCAAGCATGATATGACATGGCTGAAAGAAGGAAATTCCGATGAATTCACAAATGTCCATAAAGTCACGATTCAAATTGGGATTAATAGTTGAAGAAATGGCCTTGTTACAAGTCGAAAAGAGCTTGTTGGGCTTATTACCAAAATTAAACAAAAACATCCTAGTGCCAAACTGCGATTATTTTCAATATTACCAACACTTCATTCGGATCATATAAGTTACTTAGTTGAAGACACTAACTGTTTGTACAAGGACGTCTGCTCTGAAGAAGGTTGTATTTTCATAGAAAATACGCGTGGATTTGTCGACAATTCAACATCAGATATTCGTCGTTCACTTTATTGGGATAACTTGCACCCGAGTTTTGATGGGGTTTTAGTTTAAACATATTTTATTTCCTCACAAAATCGCAAAAGGGATTGGAGTACAAGTGCTTACCACTTAGAAACACTCCTCTCCCATACATAAAGTTCATATAGGTTTACATGACAGCAACACAACTGCAATACAATTAATTACCGAACAAAACTAGTAATTGGGGAAAAACAAAACAAAAATACTGTCAAAAAAGCACAAAACAAGAGAGAGAAAAAATAATGATAAAATCATATTTAACACGTAACTTGGTACCAACACCCATTTCTAAGCTTACAGTGCACAACGTTGACTATTCTTTTCCCAAAATTGAAATATGAGGGTAGTTTAACTGGTCTTCGTGATGTAAGACGTCGGAATGAATAGACCGAAGGGCTGCTTCTAAAATCATCTGAATAATTATTCCAGATAGCAATACAGGCTGGGAAAAATGACCGTTTGAATAACTCAGTTCGCATGTTATACTGTACGAAGTTGTCAGCATCTCGTAAATTGTGCCGAGTCACGTCACGAAAGGTAGGTGGTAGTATATTTTGAAGAAATCTCGGTGCATTTCCATGCACGATATTGTAAAACGTACTCATGGATTTAACAAATCTTCTCTCCTCAAGAGACTGCCACCCAAGTTCAAGGAGCAGCCGCTCGTGAGGTACAGATCTAGTTATGCCGGTTACTATGCGAGCAGCGTCATGATGAACGTCGTCTAATCTCTTAAGTAAGGACTTGGGATCCCCAGACCATACTTGACTACCATATTCGAGAATGGGCAAAATAAAAGATAGATACATTTGTTCTAGAGTTTTGCGATTCAGGGTAAACTTTAGTTCTCTCAGCTGTGATAGTCGTGAATAGGCTTGTTTGCAGATATTAGCAATATGTTTGTCCCAACCAAGGTTTGACTGCAGAACGATCCCCAGATGTCGGTGTTCTTCTGCAAAATCGAGAGAAATGCCACGGAAAGTGACGTCTGGATAGATAAAATCGTCGCACTGGGTAAAGAGCATTGCCCTTGTCTTATCAGGGTTAAAATTAACAAGCTATCTTTTGGACCACTGTATAACTCTGTCGATATCAGCATTCAATTTCATGGCTAATATCGCTGTGAACCGTTCACTTTGAGTTAAGCAGGTGTCGTCAGCGAACAATCTGCAGAAACACTCTAGATCTTCCGCAATATCATTGATGTAGACCAAAAACAGGAACGGACCAAGGGCGGGACCCTGTGGGACACCGCATGGCACATCGCGATATTGGGAGAAAATACAATTAATTCGAACTCTTTGTTTCCGATCTATCAGATAACTTCTAAGCCATTTGAGCAGACTACCAGAAATTCCATATTGTTTTAATTTAAAGATCAGACCAGGATGCCAAACTCTATCGAACGCTTTGGATATGTCACAAAATACACCACAACTGAACCACCGGTTATCTACCGAATTACATAAAGTGTGGTAGAGCTCAAGTAACTGATAAATAGTACTATTCTTTGGGAGAAAGCCTGCCTGAAATTTATAAAAGAGATCATTTTCAGCAAAGTACGCATAAACATTTTTGAATACAATTCTCTCAAATAATTTACCGAGAGCGCTTAACAAAGAGACTGGTCTGTAATTACAGGCATCCGATTTACTGCCCTTCTTAAACAGTGGTATAACATCAGCTAGTTTCATTCGTTTGGGAAGGTAGAAGTTTCCAGGGATTTATTGAACAGCATACCCAACGGTTTCCATATAGAAAGCCGCGTTATCTTTAGTAACTTATGACTAATACAATCGTGACCACAAGCCTTTTTTTGTTTGGAGACAACTTATAGTTTCATCAATATCCGATTCTGTAACACTAATTTCAGACAGTAGTTCTGAGGTGCATTTCCTCTTAAATACTGGAAATTGATGACCTGACGAGTCGACACGACTGTTTTCAATGAACATTTTGTTCAAATGATCAACTTTCTGATATTCGTCCACAGCAATTTCATCCTGTCTTGAGGAAGTTGTTCGCTTAAGGGTGGGATTTGCAATTCTGACGTAAAATTATTCATAAACTGTTTCACTGTATGCCAGAACTGTTTAGGTTCTCGATTAACAGACAAAGATTCGTCTATTTTATCGAAAAATTTCTGTTTAACATATTTTTTCATATTATTCACTTTGATTCTTGATGATTTATATTTTTGCCAAATTTTTATATTATTAGATTTTTAGGCGTCTTTACGAAAACGATCTCTCCTTCGAATTTCACTCCTAATTGCACTGTCAAACCAGGGTTTATCATTTGTACGGACAACAATTCTTTTGCAGGGGATGCAAAATTCCGCTTGATGCAGCAATGTGGATACGAAATTTCTAACTAAGATATTAATGTCGTCTGGCTTTGTAATGAGTTCTTCCCAACATTGCTCGGCGATTAGTGAATTCAGTCTTTCTGTATCGGATCTATTATAATTCCACACTGTTCTCGTGGAAGATTGTGTTTTGTACAGGGGAAAACCCACGTGTACATATGTTGCTTTGTGGTCTGATACCATTAGTTCTAAGGTTCCTGCATGTACAACATTAACCGTGTCACTAACAATAATGGGGTCAATGAGGGAACTGGTTAGGTAAGTTGTCCTTGTTGCTTCATTTATCACATTGTGAAAATTGAATTTCGTTATGATTGATTGCAGTGGACCGGTCGCCTGAAACAAATCACAGTTTAAATCATCCAAAATAATTATACGTGTGTTTAACGATAAAGCTAACTCCACGGAATCCTCAAGTTGTGCCCAATAATCAGAAGCGCAGAGTCTTTCAGACGTGTACGTTACACAAAGGAGGAACTTTTCCTTAATTCCTACTCCAAACCATAAAATATCATCTTGAAACTCCAAAGTTTCTTTTCTTTTTCTTACAAAATAAATTTGATTTGAGAAATACACTGCTATACCACAACCGTACTGATCACAATTTCGACGGGGTGCGTGTGCTAGCATTAAATATCAAATGTGCGAAAGAGTCCCGGGATATTATTCAAGTACAACCAAAAAGAATACCACCGAGAAATGCACAAGCAGGTCACTGCGATCGTTTAGACGGGTCTCGATGAAATCAGCCTACTTCGATTCAACGCTATGAATCAGTGAGTCGCGGTGGAAGAAGGGCACCGACAAATCAACATGAATTGAACAATAGGTCACAGAGAAGTAACGAAATGTCATGCACAGAGCAATCTTTGAGAAATGATTTGATTATGTTTTCAAACCAATTGATGAAATTTTCAGAAGTTATTTGTGGCAGATTTGTGGGGAGAGGAGGGTTAATCATAATATTGCATGTTAAAAAAATGTTTATACTATTGTGTACGCTGTTTAACCCTTTACCCAACGTAACGGCCAATACCGGCCGCGCTATTCTCAAAAATCGCCAATTAATTTTCATTATTTTTTTCATTTTTTGTCTCAAAAAAATAAGTTATGACCCCTCGTTGGAACGAGCTCGTCGAGCTCGTTCCAACGAGGGGTCATAACGTATGTTTTTGAGACAAAAAATGAAAAAAATTAGTTAGTCAAGAATTTTTTTTTGCAAGTGCCGTCTGCTTTTCAGGTTAGGTAAAGGATTAAATACGTATAACGGTCGTTTAATATTCATACAGATTCTACTTATTCCAGTTTCTTAAATTTATACAATTATTATAACATATAAAGGTCGTTAACTTGAGAATTTGAAACAATAAATATATTTATGATATATATACTTGTGCAAAAGTAATGATTTATAAATATATTTATACGGAACTTTTCCGTAGAAATGTAGAATGGAATATGTATTGACAGATAATTTTTCGAGTGAATGTTTATTTCGTTTCTGATGACCCCAAACGAATTTCACTGTGTTAAATCATTTTCGAAATAACGTCAAGAATGTTTGTTATACTGCATGGAACGCACAGGGTTTTGTGAACAAACTCGATAATATAGATGTTGTCTCACTTTTAAATCTTTGATTTCATCACTATTTCGGAAATCGTGGCACGTTGAGGGTCAGTCATTATATTTACCTGATTATCATTGCTTTGACTATTGTCGTGATAAACAGAAGAATTCCAGAGGAGGAATAGCTTTTTACTGTCGTTCGAAATATACGAAATATCTCAAATCTGTTGAAAGACGACATGGAACAACGCTGCGGGTTGAATTTAGTGGAGGGATGTTTAGTCTAAAAAACAATATTGTTTTCATTTCTATATACATTCATCCATTTAAGTCTTCTCATTAGAGAAATAATAATACATGTTCTATAGAATCAGTATTCAGTAACTTAGAGCGAGACCTGGTGAATTTAGCATTAGATCAATTGACTATCATTGGTGGTGATTTTAACGCACAGGTGGTCGTCCGGATTATGTTACAAATGATGACGATTCACATTTAGTTTTTCCTGATAATTATACATTTGATTGTAAAAATGACAGGACAAGTTTGGATAAGGAATGTAATTCGTTTGGCACACAATTATTTTCTATGTGTAAATCGTCTGGTTTGAGAATAGTGAATGGCAGGCAGTTTGGAGATTCTCTTAGAAATTATACGATCTGCAGTTATAATGGCGCTAGTATTATTGACTATGTTTTGATAAATAAGAGGTACCTACCCGATATTAGCTACTTTTGTGTTAAATCTCCGACAGAATTTTCAGATCATAGTCAACTGACGGTTCATTTCGATTTTATGGTAATCGAAGTAGAAAGTACTAAGCTTCAAAATATCTACCGAAAACATAATTTAGTTACAAAATGGTGTAAAGAGAGCGGAGATAAAACCATTTCTACCTTATATGATCCATATGTTCAAAAACGATTAATGGAGATCAGATTAAGTGAGTATTCTGATCAATAAAGCTTCATCGAAAGTGATAAATTTTAGGTATAAATAAAAACGTAAACGACACTGGTTTGATAGACACTGTAAACAGTTCAAAAAAGACATGACAAATGTCGTAAATGAGATGAAGAAGAGGTCTTATGATAAGACATTACTGTTTACATTTCACTCTATAAAAAGCATTATAAACGAAGCGTAAGTGCGGACAATTTTATGAATGTATCTTTGATAAATTATCTAATATGGTGACAACTAATCTTTCCGAGTACTGGGGTATTATTAACACATTTCGTGCTATGAAAAAAGAGCCCACTTATTTACACGCAGATGAAACTGTAGAATTCTGTAAAACATTACTTTGTCCGAAAAGATCCGAGTCTTAAATACGTCATCTTCCGGCGAAAATTAAGGAGCCAGATATCAAATTAAACAATGACTACATAACCGCTAGAGAATATTAGACGCTGTTAGGCAGCTCCAAAACAAAAAGTCCTCGGCTGTAGATAGCATTCCGAATGAATTATTAAAACTTATTGTTCCAATTATTATAGATGATGTTGTCAAGCTATTTAATTAAATATTATTATCAGGTCATTACCCTGTATGTTGGAGTGAGTCTATAATAAAAACTCTCTAGGCGGTCGACAAGATCCTAATAATTACAGACCGATTGCGCTGAGTGGGCATTTCGGAAAATTATTTAATAACGTAATATACTCGAGGCTGACTGAGTATTTAGAACTCAACGATTTAATAATCGACAAACAATTTGGATTCAGGAAGTATCGTGGAACAATTGGCAGTGCATTCATTTTGCGCACGTTGGCAAATAAATATAAAGAAGAGAAGAAACCAATGTATGTGGCTTTTATTGATTTTAAGAAAGCATTTGATTTGGAAGATAGGTCGTTACTTTTTGAGAAAATGAAGTTATTGCGTATCGGTGCGAAATTCTTCAAAATTCTTAGCTCTTTTTATGAGTCCAGTTACTATTCTATAAATACTTCTGTAGGATTGAGCCCACCTTTACTCTCAACAGTGGAGTTAGGCAATGATGTTCTATATCCCCACCCTTTTCAAACATTTTATTGATGACATATGCGGGATGTTTGATGAATCCTGTTCACCAGTTAATGTGAATGGACAGCGACTCAATTACCTTCTTTTTGCCGATGACCTGGCACTGTTATCAGGGTCTGCAGCCGGATTGAATAAATGTGTTCAGAAGTTAGAACACTATGTGGATAAAAACAAACTTAGAGTCAGTATTAATAAAACAAAATGCATGATTTTCAATAATAGAAAAGATCCTACGTTTTGTATTGGAACAGGGAAATTAGATATCGTAGATCAATATAAATACTTATGTCTTGAATTAACAAACAACGGAAACACAAAACAAATTTAAGAGAATTTAAGTACAAAAGGATCGAAAGCTATGAACTATGAAGCAGCTTGCGTGATGTCTATTTGCTCCAGAAGTTATTCATGATTTTTTAGAATTCTTTTCTTGTGATGTTGACGTAGCTTAACATGTTGGACATTGACGGTTAGATAACGTGTAGCGGAATTTGATTATTTTAAAAGTACAGAGAAATAAGAGTTTTAAGACATTTGAAGTGTTGTTTCCCGATTTTTGGTTCAAAGGCTTCTCTTGAGTGAGTTCATCGTCACCCCAGTAACAGTACTTGTCAGTACTAAAAGTGTGAAATGGTGTGAAATGGTTTTCTGGGTGCTGTCCTGTGGTATGGAAAGGTGTGATAAACATTCAATCAAGATCTCTTTATTGCTAGTCTAGACATGTTATTCACACATACTGTCTTCATGCCTGCTTACAAATGGATTAAATCACCGTGGAATTCGTCTGCATACAAACATACAAGTTAACCCCACAACTAGTGCACCGACCATGGATCAAATCACAGACCTTACCATTGTTACCGAGTCCACGCATCTCAATAACACAGACAGCTTGTCTTTGACTCATACAAACAGCGAAATGGATGACGCGCCATCTTCAAGTGGTAGAGCAACTGAACAGATTTGTGACTCAGAAGATGACGTCGACCTAGCGTCAACATTAACTCTTCTTATTAATAGTGTATCAAACCCAAATCAAAATGACTCCATTGCTGATTGTTCCATCTATATTCTATGGCTAATGAAATATTTGAACGGCTGCATAAAAGACGTATCTAAAGACTCATTACTGTCCGCTACTAATAGCCGTGAGAAAACTCTTGATCTAATACGTGCCACAATATTTGAGCATGTAAAGAACATGCGTTCTTTCCCTTTTGACGTGACGTCATCAATGAAACGTCGATGTAAATCGAAGAACGAAAGTGTCGCTGACAAATTTGCAAAGGATATATACAATTTTCTATTTTACATGATCGACGAACGAGAAGAATATATCTTGGAAATCATAAGTAATAGCAGTAAAGTGATTCGATCACAAGCCCCATTCACGCCAACATTAAAAACACCTAAAGTCCACAACTCTACCTCTATCTACTCGAGTTCGGATATCTCTAGTATCTTAAATTCTGTAGTAGAACTCCATAAAGATGTTTCAATCTTAAAAGAAAAACAGCAATGCATTGACAATATACTTTTGAACGATATACCTGAAATGAAAGGTAATATTACAAGTTTTGATGCGCGATTGTCCGAGCTGGAATGTGATTCTAGAGCATCCGAGAAGATCTTGACTGCCACTATTCTTACAGTTGACCGTCTTTACGACGATAAATGCACCGGCGTGACTCACCTAAAAAAGGATCTAACACAAGTGAAAAACGACTTTGGTGATGTGTTACTGAACATTGAAGACGTTATTAAAAGGGTCAACTCAAAGGTCGGTAGTATCGCCTCACTGAAAGGTTTGTGCAGACAATTAGGGAAAAACCTGTAATGGACCATGTAGGCCAACTGAAATGGACCATGTAGGCCAAACGAAAATGGAAACTGTATTTCTGTGGTAAATTATATTTTAGAGTCGTTTACTCAAAATGTAACTTCTCGTCTATCAACATTCTTAAATGTTGTTGAACATTCAATAGTCACTGAAAACAAGAGAGAACCACAAGGATATATTAATGAGAATCCTTCTCCTCTTTCTGCAACCGCCACAACTAATGTACCCGATAACACAAACTCTGACCTAAAGTATAACAGGGTCACCGATGTTTCACACTATAATAGCCAATTTAGCATGGACGATATCAATTGCTCACCAAATGATTTAGTGGAGAAAGGGAGTGTTGTCGACCAGAAATCCTCATATGCTAAATCACAAACCACTACCACAAGAACATCTCGCAATCCCATGTCTCGTGATCATGACAGAGACAAACGCATTTACGCTTATAACAATGTCAATAACGCTTCTCCAAAAGCCAAACGACGTCTCAGTTTCCCCAGGCAACGTCAAGCGGATGTGTCATTCCAACCGAGAACTGTTCGAGTTTTCCATAGTAATTTGGAGGACAATATTAGGGAAGACACTATGACGAACTATCTGAGTGACAATAATGTTAAATTCTCGATTGTGCGAAAGCTGACCAGTCGAAAAATGGTCACCATCTCAGCGAGAGTGAACGTATTTTCTGATGACGTGAACACTGTGTTGCAACGTCACTTCTGGCCAAAATATGTCCATTGTCGAAAATGGCTCTCCAGAAATGCATTCGACGCTCGTAATGCCACAACTTGGTAAATCATTGAGTCTGACGGTGTAGCAAAAGGGACACTGAGTTACATTGTTTTGTTTGAATTGTTTGTACTTTGCGTTTTTTAGGTGCGTGTTAACTCTGATTTATGGTTATCCATGTGTATTATTTATATAGCGTACACCACAAGGCACCAGAACTAAGGGATCACGTTTAAGTACCCAATCTTGGATAGATTGGATAGATCATATTTACGTTGAAAACCAGCCCCCTTCAGTGACATTCTCCTTTAAAGTGATGCTAATTAATAGTAACCTATTAACCCTCTCCATTTTTACGTGGAACTGTACAGGCATTATGTCTAGCTCTCCATACCTTAGTAATTTGTTACATTCCCAGAGGTTGGACGTCGTTGGCATCAGTGAACACTGGCTCCAGATGAAGGATCTTCACTTTCTAGATTCTCTGTATGCATCGTACTGCGTTCACGCCGTTAGCGACTTCTCACAACGCCTTCCAATGCAAAGGGGTAGGTTTAAGGGCGAAGTAGCGTTGCTTTGGAGGAAGGAGATTGACAAACATATTTCAGTAATAGACTTAAAAGATGATCGGATAATTGATGTTCAGTTCCAAGTATCGAGGTCAGAATACGTACACATTTTTCAGGTTTACCTCCCGTCCACAAATTATACCGTTCAATCCTATTAAGAATACATAGATAAGTTATCTGATATAATTAACACATACTCATCTCTTGGTAAAGTGATAATAATTAATTCCGACCTGGAAAAAAACACCACGAGATGTAATTATTTCTCCCATCTGTCAAGAACACATGAATTTGTCTCGTTAAGCGAGTCCGATAAATGTGTCGGCAGACTTAGAACTTTCGTGCCAACAACCGATGGCGATGGATCAATAATAGATCACATAATTATATGTAAGTCGGATTCATATCATAAATATGAAGACAAATCATTGATGACTGTTCTCTTAACGTATCTAATCACCGGCCAATTCAGACAAAACTGGCCTTTAGTGTACGCCCTGAATTTCAGAATCCCGTTGACAATCTCGTGCCTCCAAAATATAATTGGAAGTTATTTAAAGATGACAGTAACTTACAATCCAGATATATATCCATGCTGGAAGATTCATTACCATGCAGAAAAATTAATAGTATCGAAGACTTAAATCAGTACTACGACGAACTTATAAACGTCGTGAATACTGCGGCCAAGAAATGTGTCCCCCAAAAAAGATTTAGATCTTATTTAAAGCCCTTTTGGAACAGCTCGCTACAGTCTCTCCACAATACCATGCTTCAGTTAAGAAACACGTGGATCTTCAAGGGCAGACCGACAGAACACAATAACCCGTACTTTGTTTCTTATAAGAGAAGTAAACGTCTATTTCGCTGTGAATTTCGTAAGTGTTCTTTGAAATACTTACAAGACGTGGACGGTGAAATCGACAAATTCGCTGAATTGGATCAAGAACGCTTCTTCAAGCTATTCAATAAAAAGCGTTCTGACCGCGGGAAATCTGGTGAATCATTCTTCAAGCACGAAGGCAATATCCTGAGAAACCCCGAAGATATACTATCAGCTTGGGCTGGCTATTATGAGGAAATATATACCCCATTAACGGATCCCTCATTTGACGACAATCATTTTAAAATTGTTAATCAGTCAGTTGAAGAGAACCTGCAGGATACGTTCCTTAGTAAGATCGACAAAGTTCTCTCATTTCCAGTAACTACAAATGAATTACTTCAAGTAGTTTCTAGGTTCAGTAAATGTAAAGCCGCTGGATGGGGGTAACATCAATTATGAGCATATTATATTTGGCGGTGAATCCCTTGCTAAGTGCTTGTCACATATGCTGACTGCAGTGTTCTCATTAGAACACACACCCGAGAAGGCAAAAAGGGGTATTATCGTATCTCTCCACAAGGGTAATAATAAACCCAAATATTTGTTTGATAATTATAGGGCCATTACTCTACTTCCTGTTATTTCTAAACTTACAGAGATGTTATTACTCCACAGAATGGAATCATACACACCAAAGTTAATTGAAGTTCTCCCCTTGCAGCATGGATTTCAAAAAGGAGTAAGCTGCTTGGTGGCTTCCTTCTTAGTGCACGAGTGCTATTTCATACACTTCAGAAAGTAACAATAAATTATTCTCTTGCTTTCTGGATGTTTGGAAAGCATTCGACACAGTATGGATAAATGGCGTTCTGTACACTTTGATGGAGCGTGGTATTACTGGTCGAATATGGCGCATGTTACATCTTCTACTCTCTGGTGTAACTTGTCGCATAAAATTTAAAGATCGTCTTTCAGATGGTTTCGAAGTCAAACAAGGCACGAGACAAGGAGGTATCTTATCACCACTTCTGTACATGTTGTTTAGAGATTCTCTCAACACCGAACTAGAAAAATGCGGAGCAGGTCTGATGATGTATTCACTAAACTGTAGTGCTCAAACCCTGGCCGATGACATGACTCTGTTTTCTCTCACAGAATCAGGTCTTAAGTGTCTTATCAATATATGTGAAAAATACAGTAATGAATGGCGATATAGATACAATCCGTCCAAAACCGTTGTTGTAACATATAATGAAACCAAGACAGATTTTCTGAGGCACCAACGACGGTGGAGTATCGGTGCATCTCCTATCTCAGAACTAGAATGCGTTACCCACTTAGGAATCCCATTGCAGAAGTTCAACTTCAACAAGGGCTTCGTGTCTGCCATCTGCAATAAAATAAGGAGCACATTCTTGATGTTGTCAAATGCTGGTTTGTATTCCTTAGGTACAACCCCACTAAGTAGCTCCAAAATATACTCCTCAGCTGTGTTACCCAAAGGCCTATATGGCTGTGAACTGCTGTGCGGTATTAACCACACCGAATCTTTAACATTAGAAAAAACCCACAGACGGTGTCTTAAAACACTTCAAGGTGTTCCTGTCAGCATTAAAACAGATTTTGTTCACGGCTTTTAGATATATATAACTTAAATTGCACAGTTGATAAACGTAAACTCTCCCTTTTTGGAGCCCTCTGTAATTACAAAGGGAATAAAACAACAAAACACGCTTTTATGCTAAGGCTTCACCAGTTTCACCTTAAACAGATATCAAATAATTATTCATTTATTGAAGAGATAAACAAAACACTTCAGCATTATGACGTCAGTGAGTACATGTCTGAATTTAGGAAACACAATACATTCCCCCAAAACCTCTTTGGAAACAAATTATACGATACCAGGTAAACCAAAAATATCGTAGTGAATGGTTTGAGCGTATGAGCGGCAGTGTTACGTACAATAGGTTTCCGAGTGTGCATAACAAGTTTGAAATGTCTTGTCTTTGGAAGACATGTAGAAAATACCCAGGAGATAAAAGAGCCTTCATTTTAGTTGCTAAACTTCTTACTAAGACGCACCAATCTGGTCCCTCAATCTGTACAAAATGCCATTGCTTCTTGTCAGACGAAGTTCAGCACGCCATTCTGGCCTGCAGCTACCTTAACAACATTCGGAATTCTGTCTGGTACTCCATGCTCGACATGTTTGGCGTGGCATGTTACATGCATTTGGACCAACTCGGCGAAGAAGCACGTCTGTCAGTGTTTCTGAGCTATGTTCCTGAACAGGTATTAGATCTTGTTGACGATATTCCCAAATTTGTGCATTTCTTCGTTACATCCACAGCAAAGCTATGGAATACATTTACAGAAGATTAATGTAATAATACAAGTATATTACATATTCCTTATTGGTCTCGCGATCATCATCCAATTATCTTGCCTGTTTACCACTTCCACAAAATGCCTCCATCAATCAGTTTACGTATTTAATTATTTCAGCCCCGAATTTTGTATGGTATCTTCAGTGACCTATCAGTGAATTAAAGAGTTTAGACCATATTGAGATCGAATGATGGAACAATTACTATCTCCAAGTTGTCGCCCAGGGGCGGCAGCTAGGGGATAGTGGTTGTTGCACTCTTCGCACTCAGTTTTCGGATATTATACGACATAACGGAACAAGTCAGCCGGCCGCCATTTCGGCCTGGAGTGCTGAAATGGTTAAAGTCTCCATGAATAACTAATAACCTTAAAAGTCGACCATGGCTTTCTCACTCCAATACGGAAACAAGATGGTCAAGCCTTCATCGAATGAGAGGGAGGGGGGGGGGGGGGCAGCCATAATTGCACTCTGCATCCATGACGGGCTTAGGGAGTCGGTTACAGCTGTTTCTTCCTACAGATCCGTGGTACTTTCGGTGTCCTATTGTGATGTGTGGCACTCAGTTCGGGGAAAACTAGTTCACCACTTATAGTAACTCACTTCCTTCCTGATTTGTAGGGAGGTTCAGCTGTGACTGACGCCTTCAGCCCCAGTCAAAATACCCAATTGTGTAGATAAACTTGTATATACATTGATATTATCTTGCTGTCATTTCTCGTTTCTTTGTTTATTTTCTTCTCTATTCGTTTTATTCATACACTCTCTGTTTCGCATTTGTAGTTATACTTTCTCTTCGATATCAGAGGAACATAAAGGAATATATATATATATATTCCCACTCTTTTCAAACATTTTTTTGATGATATGCGGGATGTTTGATGAATCCTGTTCAACAGTTAATGTGAATGGACAGCGACTCAATCACCTCCTTTTTGCCGATGACCTGGCACTGTTATCAGAGTCTGCAGCCGGATTGAATAAATGTGTTCAGAAGTTAGAACACTATGTGGATAAAAACAAACTTAGTGTCAATATTAATAAAACAAAATGCACGATTTTCCAAAATAGAAAAGATAGAAAAAATCCTACGTTTTGTATTGGAACAGCGAAATTAGATATCGTAGATTAATATAAATACTTAGGTCTTGAATTAATATACAACGGAACCACAAAACAAATTTAAGAGAATTTAAGTACAAAAGGATCGAAAGCAATGTTTTTCCTTAAAAATTCTCTCCGAAAGTCACTTGACTTAACTCTTGATGTGATGTAAACTTTCTGATAAACTGATTAACCCTTTACCCAACGGAGACTGTATCCACATTTATTATTTTTAATATCATCTTTTCAAATATTTCAGAAAATTTCAACAAAACCATATCATGTGACCACCCGTTGGCAGTTATGGCTGCCCCCCCCCCCCCCCACCTCATATTACATGGATACACATGATTTGGTTTTGTTGAATTTTTTTTTTCAACTACTGAATTTGCATATTACGCGGGCGGATGCGGGCGGTTCGTTGGGTAAAGGGTTAAGCCTATTTTATTATATGGTTGCGAGATATGGTCCCCTGACATTAATACTCCTTTTACGGACACTACAGCATGTGAAGAAGTCCACTTGAAATTTTGTAAACAAATATTAATGTTGAATAGAAAAGCATCTAATCACGCAGCACGAGGAGAGTTGGACAGATATAGTTAAGCGCGTTTCAATGAGAGGATTATAAGCTAGTGTTTGAGACAAAAAAAAATGAAAAAAATAATAAAAATTGAACGGTGATTTTTGTCAATAGGGCTGGCCTTTTTTGCCGTTGCGTTGGGTGAAGGGTTAATTAAATTGGGGTTATCGGACATCTATTGTACAGCTAGTTAGGATCATATAAGTGTGTTCGTTATTGGTTAATTCGTTGTTGAGTCTTTTCAGCCACTTATTCATTTATTTATTTATTAGTGTTTAAGGTCACACACTTATGCACAATGGCTAATTGTGACCGTGACAGTTTTACGGGTGGAGGAAGCCGGAGTACCCGGAGACCGGTGAGAACCACCGAGCATCGACGAGCAACTATCAGCTCCTCAACATCCTAACTCTCTTCTAGCTCCGCTCAAGCAGGGTTACAGCGGCTAAAGACATGTGCACCATCGACGTGCAGTACGCTTTAGAACACGGCGTCATCGTGTCCCCAGGCAACCTTTTTGCCACTTAAAGGAACTCATAGTGAATCAGATATGCATATCACATGGATACGGCTGCAATGATTCCATTACAGTTGTACTCAAACAATAGTGTAAGCCAAAACATTTCTCTGTATATTCTGACATTAGAGACATATCATCTAGGTGAATAGATATACATATTACATGGATACAGATGCAATGAATCCATTACAGCTGCATTCAAACAACGGTGTAAGTCATAGTAACTTTCTGTATATTCTGACCTTAGAGGCACATCACATATGGTGAATTATATATACATATTGCATGGATACAGAGATGTGGGGGTCTTTTTCATTGTTGGATACATTCATTGTTAGGGGTTATCAGCACTCTATTGTACAGCCAGTTGGGGCCATGTGCGGGTATTCGTTATTGGCTAATTCATTGTTGGGTCACCTCAGCCGTCACTTAAAGGTACTCATAATGAATTAGATATACATATTACATGGGTACAGATACAATGATTCCATTACAGCTGTACTCCAACAATAGTGTAAGCCAAAATAATTTCTTGTACATTCTGACATTAAAGGCACATCAACAATGGTGAATTAGATAAACGTATTATATGGATACAGAGATGTGTGGGGGGGGGGGGGGGGGGGGGTCTTATTCATTGTTGGATAGATTCATTCTTAGGGGTTATCGGCCATCTATTGTACAGTCATTTAGGACCATATATGGGTCTTCGTTATTTGGTTAATTCATTGTTGAGTCTTCTCAGCTACTTGTAGCGAATTAGATATACATATTACATGGATTCGACTGCAATGATTCCATTATAGCTGTACTCAAACAATAGTGTATGCCAAAATAATTCTCTTATAATATTCTAACATTAAAGGCCACAACATCTATGGTGAAGTAGATGTACATTATTACATGAAACAGATGCAATGATCACACTTCAGACGTATTCAGACAATAGTGGTAACCCAAAATGATTTTTTGTATACTCTGACATCACAGGCACATCGGCAATGTTGAATTAGATGTACATACTTCATGGATACAAATGCAATGATTCCATCACAGCCCTACTCCAACAATAGTGTGAGCGAAAATAAATTTCTGTATATTCTGACATTTAAGGCACGTCAGCTATGGGAGAGATTGGGGAGGGGGAGGGGGAGGGAGGGTCTTATACATTATTGGGTAGTGATATTTGTTACTTGGCATAAGTTGGGAATATGAGGATTAATACCTGGATCAATGATCAAACTGGGGAGGGAGCGTTATATATTTTTATTAATGCTACTTTTTACTAGGCATATATAGATGTACCGGGATCAATGATTTCCTGAGTTCTCGGGGAACACTTAGTTTCAAAAATATGCATATTACCTGGATATAGCTAGAACGAATCTGTTACGGCAGATTCCAAACAATGATGTAAGCAAAGATAAATTCATGTATTTTCTAGAGCTGAAACGGTTAAGGGGTTTTCTTGATCGATTAATCACGTGGATTGACCTCGGTTAACCGATTAATCACCTGTCCAAATAGATATCTGAATTATTGGCATAACGTTGATGATTTACAGCATGAACCTTTTACCCAACGTAACAAACAAACCGACTAGGCCTATATACAAAAAAATTCCATTCAAATTTATTATGTTTTCAATTTTTGTCTCAAAAACATAGCTTATGACCTCTCACTGGAACGAGCTCGTTGAGCTCGTTCCAATGAGGGGTCATAAGTTATGTTTTTGAGACTAAAATTGAAAATTTTTAGTAATTCATGAATTTATTTTGCAAGTATCGTTTGCTACCCGCAATGGATTAAAGGGTTAAGAATGACCATTTACAGCCACTGATACAGTATAAACAAGTTTGTCAGCAAGTAACTTGCATGCTTTACTCATATAATTGATGTGAGTCAGTGTGACAATGTTTACCTGTTGCAAGTTTGTTCCTTTGTTAATCTATATAATACAGTAGTTCAAGAGTCACGGTTAATCGATCAATTACTTTTTGGATCGATCAAGATGTTGATCATCGATTAATCGATTAATCGGTTGACCGTTTCAGCTCTAGAATTTTCTAACCTTGGGGGGGGGGGGGCACTGCAGGTAGGAGATGGGAGGGAGGGGTTTTATTCGTTATTGGTCTTATTCATTGGTAAGTAATCTTAGTCATGTATTATTCGTTATTGGGTTTGTTCATTGTTGAGTATTCTCAGTCATCTACTTATACAATCAGTTGATAAGTATGTCATTGCCTGTACACAATTGTAAAGACATCACTACAACTTCATCCATACAATGACACATCAGATATAGGGAGATTGGGAGGGGGGTTCTTATACTTTACTTTGTAATGATACTTGGTACTTGGAGTAATTTGGGAATATAGGGATTAATAACAGGATGAATGATCAATTGGGGTGGGGTGGGGGGGGGGGGGTCTTATATATTTTTGAATAATGTTACTGTTTGCTAGGCACATATAGATGTATACTAGGATCAATAACTTCCTGAGTTCTCGGGATACACCCATTTTCATAAATATTCATATTACCTGGATACAGCTAACAATGAATCCAATACTGCTGAATCTAAACACTGATGTAGGCAAAGAAAATTCATGTATTTTCTAACTTTGGGGCACATCATTCAGGAGATGGAAGGGGGGAGTCTTTTTCGTTATTGGGCTTATTCATTGGTAAGTAGTCTTAGTCATCTACTTATACAGTCAGTTGATAAGTATGCTCTAGTGCCTGGATACAGCTGCAACGATTCCACTACTCTATCCATACAATGTTGCATACAAGCAATGTTGTAAGCAATAATAAATCCCGGAATTTTCTTGAAATGTCTAGCATACGAGATACGCCTGTTAGGACATTGGATTGGGTGGGGGATCCTTATCTTTTCTTATCATCTATAACTGGATAATGTTGCCTACAATGAGTTGGGCATCCAATGGTGAATATCGGGATTAATGACTTCATTGCGTCTCAGTCATATAAGGATACACTCAGTTAAATAAGTATGCACATGCGTCGTGCAACATCATCCAACAATAGAGATATGTCTCTTTTCTTCCATTGTTAGATAATGCTACATGTTACATGTGAGTTCAATGTCAGTCTCCAACTCCAACCAAGTAATAATATTTTTTTGAAGAGAGTATCTGTCGTGTTCTACTCTATATCTCTTCATCTATATCACTATATCTGTATTCTGAGGCAAGAAGGACGTTGCTCAATATACTCTTTCCAGGCAGCTCTTGCAGTTTTTCTGAATTCCAAGATTACTTTTACCCCAGTTACCCTGATTCTTGTTTTAGAACTCTTTTCAACTTTAAGTTTATAAGCTACATTGGCCAATCTTCCCCTTTCTTGTTCAAGTACAGGTGACAAACCATTCAAATACTCATTTTACTTTTTGCCAGTTAGGGTGCTGCCTTCAGAATACTCTGTTTATCTTTATCATTCGCCAACCTGACAATAATTGGTTTCGAGGGTGCTGACTGTGAGTTATACTATGTGCGACCGTCCTGTCAAAGTCCAAACGTTGGGAAAGGAAGTCTCCGACTTTATCATGTGGGTTTTCATCCACTTCAGACGATAGCCTGTAAAAAAGTAAATTATATTTACGATCATGAATTTCTGACAGCAGGCGCTTCTTTTCGTGCTCCTGTAGCTTAGAGTGTATCTTTCTTTCTAGATCAGGAATAATATTGCCCTCCATTACTTCAACTCTTTCTGCAATGAATTCCATGCCCTTCACCAGATCGTTATGATCGTTTTTAATCTCTTGATAATGCTATTTATTCTAGACATTTCAGACTTAATCTCTTTCAGTTCACTTCTCAATTCTCTTCGAAGACCATCAAAATTATTAGTAAACTACTTTCTCAAACCCTCAATCAGTTGTTTCAATTGTTTGTTCCAAACGGCCTCAACATGACTCTTTGAACCTCTGGGTGGTATAATTAAACATTTGTGGGATAACATTTTAAGCTAATTTTCAATTTCTGTCAACTGAACTGAGACAGATCTAGATCTAAGACAAATGAAGGACCAATGTTTCCATCTGAGACACGTTAACAAAAATTTTCATCAGAAAAGTAATGTCACGAAAATAGGTGATAATAATGCCTCCACAAGGCAAACATCATAACACATCCAAATGTCAAATCAAGCAGCATCAAAGGTTATCAGGAAATATACTTCAACATCCCCCTGTACTTGCCACACAGTCAGTAATGAGACATTAAATCCCGCCCAAAAAATAACTGAAGGATTTTCCCGTTGGAGACCTTTTACTCGTCTCCGTCCTCCACCATGGCGTGGATTTTCCCTGAAGTTTTGAGCTTTTTAATTATAATCCCAACTGGCAAATATTCCAACTACATTATCAAAGGAAGCCTTCAACGAAGGCATGCCTTAGTGGTGTATAGTTAGAATATTTTATCAGTCTGAACTTGAGCCATTACAGTCGAGTTGAACACCCCGCTCTCTCCCACTCCCGCAATCGGCTATCTCCGCGAGGCTCCTGGATGCATGGAATATACTTAAAATGGACTATTATGATTGAAAACTTCTCCCGAGCCGGTAAATTGGAGGATTATTTATTTTGGTTTAACCCTTTGATACTTTTGTACGTCTTATGACGTACGAAATCAAACAACGCGTTGATACTTTGTTTTGTTATTATTTTTCAATTTTTAAAAATTTTAACCTCAATTCCTATTTTCTCCTAAATAGTGCTCAGTGACAACCGTTGAGCCAAATGTTATCGCAGCTTAAAATATTAATGTAATCTTGCTGTCAAGACATCTTAACTGGTTGAGCAAAAGCCAACACTTTCCTTGCTTATATTTCATATTCAGTCAAACACAAATAATATTTTGTTTATATAATTTGTTCTATTACAAATTATTGGAGAGCGCCTGTGGGCACTCTCCAATAATTTATAATAAAACAAGTTTTGAATAACAAAATAATCTAGCCCTCAACCAGTTAATCACTAATGCGAAAATATTTTGTTTTATTCCATAAATGGACGTTTATTCGCACGTTAAGAGTCTTGGATCAGTTTTTGCTTTATTCACCTAGCAGCAGCTGCAAGGAGGGTGATAAATTTTGCCCGTAGGTTTAACACTGAAATAATTTATTCCTATAGTGGGGACGGACTTGTTGACCTCTGACCTCTAAAGCAGTCGTGTTGTCATGACCTGTTTTACATTTGTGGGAGACACAATGAACCGACGTTTATCAAACGTTGACCGTCGCTGAAATGTTTAGTTTTAGTATACATACCACATTTCAACCCTGTCTAACAATAAAACGAACAACAATTAACAAAGAAAACACAAAGTAAATCAATCGAAAGCAATCGTGGAGAAGCATAAAAATTCGATTGTGAAAGGCGGGGACATGATGAGTGATGTTTCATTTTCCAAATTAGGAAAGTGCAAATAAACAAATGCACGTGTCGTCTGCTGTATTTATAAAACTCAAGTTGAATGGACGGCGAAAAAAACCAACAATAAACAACGAAAATAATAAAGATAAACATTGTTCATTAAAGAAAGTATTTTTGCAACTTTAGCTCAAGTTTGTAGGGGGATTATTTTTAGACAGAAATGTATCACTGCGCCTTGTTTATTTTTGGCAGTTTTGCTTGTCGGTCGAATTGGACCAATCCCCTCCCCACTTCTCGCAGTGTTTTGTAGCGAGTAACAGCACGGTTGGACCGCGACTGCCCTGTAAATGATTTATGGGATAAACAAAATAAACGTATGGTGTTTTCAAGTAAAAAATATATTCTACTCGTAGGATTAAGAATGAAACCGACTCACCAGAGGCTCGTCGATTTCATTCTTAATCCTACCCAGTCACAGAATAAATTTTTTACTTGAAAACACTCTACGTTTATTCTGTATATTTGTACTTTCCGACGCTTGACGTCGCATTTTGAAAAACGTTGAAGCAACTGAATTTCCAGTGACGTTTGAATGTCGGGATAATTAAAGTCCCAAAGGGGTAATAAATATAGAATAAACGTATAGCGTTTTCAAGTAAAACATTTATTCTTTAGTAGGATTAAGAATGAGTAGAATAATTTTTTTACTTGAAAACACTATACTATTATTTTGTTTGTCCCATAAATCTTTTACAGGGCAGTCGCGGCGAAATCGTGCTGTTACTCGCTACAGAACACAGCGAGAGGTGAGGAGCATAAAGATCCAATTCGATGACAAGCAAAATTGCCAAAAATAAAAAAGGCGCAGTGATATATTTCTGTCTAAAAATAATTCCCCTACAAACTTGAGCTAAACTTGCAAAAATACTTTATTAAATGAACAATGTGCAGTGTTTTCTATTGGCATTGTGCAATACTTTCAAAAAGGTTTAAAGAAAATAACAAGTGAAGTGTTAATGATACTACACAAATGCGGCAGAGGTCAGAGGTCAACAAGTCCGTCTCTACTGTAGGAATAAATTCTTTCAGTGTTAAACCTATGGGGGAAATTTATCACCCTACTAGGTGAATAAAGCAAAAAATTATCCAAGGCTTTTATTGTTCGAATAAGCAGCCATTTATGGGATAAATAAAGAGGTTATTTCTTAGTTAATTTCATACCGACCGATAAGCCCTTGGTAACTTTGGACTTTGACCTTTGGTTTCAGGCTGATATGATGTTACCTCTGGCTGATATCTCAGTAGCTATGAAATTAACCAAGTAATAACCTATAACAATTTATACATCTGACAATTGCCGCTTTTACGGACCATTCATAACCCCGAACCCGCGGGAGAAGGAATGGACCCCATTAACCCTTCTTGACAACATGCGTGTTCCCTTTAGGTCATATGTAGTCATCTACTAGTGGAACACAATGGATATGCTGCACTGCTATTTTCCGCTTTCGCCGTACACTTTGTCCTGTAAATTCAACTGTGGTATAATGTGGTTTGGAATACAGGGGGATGGCATTAAAAGGTAAAAATACACGACAAAACTTGGACCTTCGGATTCAGGCTGATATGAAGTTACTCCGGGCTGATAGCTCTGCAGGTGTGAAACTAACCAAGTAATAACCTCCAACTATTTATACATCTTACTTTTTTCGCTTTATAAACCCCGTCCCTGACGAGAGGAAATGGGTCCATTAACCCTTCGTGACAACATGTATGGTCACGTGAGATCTCCATGGAACTATCCACTATTGGCACAAAATGAATATGCTTTACTACTATTTCCCAATTCAACCAAACACTTTGTCCTGTAAATTCAACTGTGGTGTAATGTGGTTTGGAACGCATGGAATGTACATTAAAGGGTAAAAATTCTTCTCATAGAAGGGTGTCCTTAAGATGAGGTACCAGTGGTTCATCTTGGTCCTTAGCCAGTTATCGATTGTGGTTATGCTTACTATACATACCTCTAACATATAATAGTAACACAAGACGAACTCAACGGAAATCAATGCTAATTCTAAACCCTTTTCTCTCTAAGTGGTTCAAAACACGTTTATACTTGGGGACAGGAAACATCACCCAGCAAAAACCGATCATGCATAATGGAATTCAACCGAATACCGCGGTTGTCATTGTGCTTTAATTGTTCACCCTGGACATTGTACATAACTCAATGAGCTTCGAGTGAAACATGACTGTCAGGTTGAATAGGAGCAATCATACTCGAGGAACAACGTGCTATTTATTCTATTGATACATTGCCATTTTTCTGGGTGTACGTTCAATTGAAATGTTTTTCTAGCTGGCAACATGCGCATTTCAACCTTTGAATACCAATAACAGACGACATTTGTAAAACAGGCCTGAATGACTTTTTTTTCATTTTTTGTCCCCAAAACATACATAGCTTATGACGCTCACAATGAATTGCCCTCCTTCTTAACCCTTTGAACCCTCATTTGCTGGAATGGTATCGCCTTTGGGTACACTTTCAGTGGGATGGGTCAGTCCAATGTCAATATACTTACTTTCTTATTTCGCTCCATCTGGGCAAAAGGTCTCTAAAGATGCCTCCATCAAGCAATGAGTTTTACCTTGGCCTCTTCCTCATTTAAGGTGGTTCCCGAGTCTCTGAGTTCTAAAGTTCTGTTCTGCGCCAGTTGTTTTTTCGGGTTTTTTGGGGGTTTTTGTTTGTTTGTTTTTTTTTTGGCCTGCCTCTTGGCCCCTTTCCTTGAGTTGTGGGGTCCATCTCAGTACAACCTTTGTCATATGTGTTGTCGGCACCCTAAGCAAGTGATCTAACCATCTCATCGGTCTCTGCCTGGTTTTTGTCCACGATACAGGTGATCTTGCTGTACTCAAGGGGGTCTATATTGGATATCTTGTTTGGCCAGAATATTCTGTTGATCTTCCTGAGGCACTCATGATGGAAATTGGACCGTGTTTCCATATCAGTCTTGTTGACCCTCCAGCAGTCACTTCCATTGAGAAGGATGGCCTTGACATTGTTATTATGTGGCTGTATTGCTTGGATTTCAAAAACAAACTTTAGCTGCTGATATGCTACTCTTGTTTTGCGAATCTGTTCCTGATGTCCTTTTTGGCGGCAGCTGCTGTACTAAAAATCACTGACCCCAAGTAGATAAATTCGCTGACCCGTTTGGTGTTAGTCCCTTCACTGTTTATGTTGACATTGTTGCTGGTATTTAAACGTATATTTTGGGCCTTGGCTGTGTTAATCCGTAGCTCAATCTGACTTGCATAATGTTTCAGTCTGTCTGACTTGGCTTGGATATAATCATACTTGGGGGACAAGAGGGCAATGTCGTTAGAAAAACCGAGATCTTCTAAAGATGAAAATAGGGTCCACTTGGTGCCTCTTCCTTGATCACTATTCAGTCAATAGCAATAAGGAAAGGCATGGGTGATATGATTCAGCCTTATCGTACTGTCTGGTTATTGTTGAGGATCACTGCACATTCAAAATCCCTTTAAAAACAGCAGATAAAAGTCACCATCTTTAATCTTCCAAAAGGTGTCTTTCTGTACGCTGTCGAAGGCTTTGTTGAAATCGATGAAATTGAACAGTGGTGCCTTACATTCAAGACTCTGCCCACTGATGCTTCGCACAATGAATACCTGGTGAATACATCCTTTCCCTTTTCTGAGGCCGGCTTATTTAGGTCCAGAGTGTTGCCAATCCTGTTTAGGGTGATCCTGCAGAAAACTTTGTTCGGTAGGGATAGTAATGTCATGCCCCTCCAGTTATCACATTCCCCTAGGTCTCCTTTCTTTGGGACCTTGACCATAATGCCCTTGCACCAATCCTTTCTTTCATCCAGATGTTGTGAAAGAGGTTGGTAAGCACATCCGCTGCAGATTCAATATCTGCTAGTAGTTCTGCACGGATACCATCGATACCGGGAGCTTTTCCAGACTTTATGGGCTTGATGGCTTTGATCACTTCTGTTTTTGTTGGTAGATTTATGTTGATGCTAAGCTCATCGCCTTTAGGTGTTTGTTCCAGTGGACTGTAGTGTCTGGTCTGTTTAGCACTGATCTGAAGTGTTCTACCCAGCGGGATGTTTGTTCCTTTTCCGAAGCAATTATTTTTCTGGTCCTTTCTTTCACTGGAGGTGGTTGTTTTCGTTGTCCACGTAGCTCTTTGGTGATCTTGTTCTATGCTCAGGCTACCATGAGCTGTTGCAGTTTCAGCTTCATGTGCCTTTTCTTCAACGTATGATCTTTTTTTGCACTCTTTTTGATCTCTTTGTCCTTATTGTGGTACTCTCTCTGAAGCTGTTTTATCAGTCTAAGAAATCTTGTGTTGAGAACCTTTTCTTTGATCTTAGTCCGTTCTTCAAGTGCTTTCCATATGCTCTCTATTAGAGATTCTTTATTTTTTCTGTTGCGGTATCCAATAACTTTTTCACTTGTTTCGCTATACGCCCTCGTGCTCCTCGCCGCTATGAGATGGTGATCGCTGTTCACGTCTGTTCCTCTGTATGCTCCGGTGTCCAATAATGAGCGTTGCCACTTTCCATTAATCATGATGTGGTCGATTTGGTTTTCGTCTCTGCCCTTTGGTGACTGCCATGTTATTTTTTGGATGCCTCTATGCTTAAAGATTGTTCCACCATTTACTAGACCATGTGTTGAGCATAGGTTTGCAAGTCTCATCCCATTTTCGTCCATGGCTTCATAGCCCTCTTTGCCCATACTTCTCTCATGGCCTGTGTTATCACTGCTGACTTTTGCATTCTGGTCTCCAGTGACGAGAAGTGGATCATGTGGAGGTGTTTTGCTGATCTGTGTCTGCAGGGATTCATAATAGCATCCTTGATCCCTTCGTCTGCATCATTAGTTGGTGCATAGCACTGGATCATGGTGGTTTGCAGTAGGTTGAGTTGAATCGCGATCGAATAATGCGATGACTGACTGGCTTCCATTCCATTGAGGAATTCGCACTTGACTTGTTCTTAATAATTGCTACTCCTCCTGTGTGTAGATTATCATTTCTGCAAGAGTAAATAATACTGTATCTGTCTTTGGTTGTTAGATTTCCTGATCCTAACCATTTACATTCACTGATGCCAAGTACTCCAAGCTTGTATCTTTCCATCTGTCTGATGACCTGGGTTGTTTTGGAGATTTGGTACATAGTTCTGACATTCCATTCTCCGATTCTAATTGTTGCTCTGGGATCCAGGCTTTGATCAGGTACAGTCATTTTGGCTAGTAAATGGTATCTCCCAGATTATCGGATGGGATTTGATATCTTCAATTGTTTCTGTAACAAACTGTTTTTATATGGTGAGTTTGTTAGCCTCACATCCAACCCCAAACCCGGAGGACCAGGGATTGGCTTTCGTCTGGCCCCTACCCTTTTAACTGTCCGGTTTGGTTGGACCTACCGCTGGCATAGCTCTCCGAGTCATAGGGACAAGCAAGCTTCTCAACCACGGCAAGGCGACAATCCAGCACAGAGAATATCAGTTACAGGGAGAATAAAATACTGCAGACTGCAGTTATTATTTTATCATCAATGCCCCGTGTATAGACCTCGTATAATACGATAAAATGGGACGAAGTTATGCATTGGACTGAAAAAAACTCGGTCTTACGAGTTCAAAGAGTTAAAGCTTAACACTTCGGTTTTTATTTTCGGTCCAATTTTACTGAACGGGCATGCATGCTCTCTACCCAGATATTTCTTCTTTTTACATTTATAACTGCCTAAAATTGCTTCCCTCTTCGATTTTGCAGTTCCTACTCGTAATAATAATTTAACATCTAGCCCAATTCCTACCCATCTGGCCGGTGCAATAACCCTCCTTCCCGGAGATTTCGTCTTCGCTTGGGGTAGGTCATTACCTTTTTTGTCATTCTGTACGCAACCATATTAGGCCTACCTTCAAAATAGCGTAGGTTGTCTGTACGGATAACAGTGGTCACTACACTGTAAATCGCGTTTCGTTTGTGCATTGTACATTATGTCCAAGCACTTTAGTGTTGCTTTTTATCCACCAAAATGTTACGTTTCGTCCAGGAAAATATTACGTTTTGTCCAGCAAAATGTTACGTTTTGTCCAGCAAAATGTTACGTTTGTCTAGGAAAATATTACGTTTGTCTAGGAAAATGTTGTGTTTTGAAAAACCAAATGTTATATTTTGACCTCCAAAGTAAAATGTTACGTTTTGACAAAAAAAGTGTTACGTTTTGACCAATAAATCGTCGCCTGAGTGCTAGAATGTTCTATGTCCCCTATGGGACATAGAACATTCTAGCACTCAGGCGACGAAATGTCATCGAAAAGGTTACGTTTCGACAAACTAGAGGTTTTCGATTGGGGGTGGAGGATAGTGAATTTCCAACTGGGGGGGGGGGGAGGGGGAAACCCCTCCCGATCCCTCCCCCAGTTGGAAATTCACTACCGAGAAAAAGTTTGAAAATGAAGCCATGAAAGGGGGCATAAAATTGATTCTAGTAACTGAAATGCTAACACATTTATGATAGAATTATCAGGTTATTATTATTTGGTATTATTCTGGGAATTGAATTTGTGCTAAACAAATGCTCAAGAGAACTTTGCGCAATTCACACTGCCCTAACATCAAATCAGATCTTATGCAGGAATGATCAATTTTCGATGTTTCATCATTTTGTATCTGTGACTGATGGAATTAACTCAAGATAACGATTTTAATATGATGTGACTTTCTTGAAGTGCATTTCTAGGATTTTTTTTATTACGATAAGTAAACGTACTATAGAAATCTCGTAACGATTAACATCATGCATACTTATGAAGCTCGATATTGCGAACACTGTAGTTGTAAATCGTAACATATGTAATTTTTGCCGATTCGAAACCGAGTTGGGATTTTGGGAAGTAAAGGAGACATCAGCATCACTAAAAAGCTCTAAAATCCAGATAGAGGGAATTTCCAACTATTCATGACTTGCCTTCCGAATTTCCAACTGTATGATACTTTGGACAGGTTTGGGGGTGGGGAAACACGTCCCTGAACAGGAGTTTAAAACCTTTACTGACGTCATCCGTTGTTATTCATTGGTACAGTATATGTAGAGGATAAATAACGAGTTGATGTTCGATAGGCTAGAGAAAGATCCCTAGACAGCGGCCGTATGGCCCTTGACAGGGTGCTTTCTCTTTCCTATCCAACATCAACGAGTTATTTATCCTACTTAAAAACTTTTTGTTTTTGGATAGTTCAATAGATGTAAAATATCCAGCAGTTAGCTGTTGGATATACAGCTATCCAAGTATTAAATATAGTCAAACTTTAGTAACCAGTGTCTGGATTGAGAGTATAGGTATATATCAAATGAGCAGTATAAGTATAAACTATTGGCTAAACATGTCTTTTCACTTGTTTTGCAGTTATCAGTTAGCAGTCATGACACAGACACATACGCTGGAAGCTACCTCAAACCAGGCGCGTAGCCGGGTATCTATATTAAGTGGAGCACGGGGATCTTTTGGTGTGGGGTGGGGTGGAGAGAAAGCATTTTACTTCTCTAGGCATATCACGAAAAATCGAATCCTTGAATGTGGGAAATGTATGGAGGTGCTGTTCCTCTCGCGTTACTAGTGTTAGGGGGTATATTTTTCAAAAGTCTTCGGGGGAGGCCATGGACCTTTCCCGCAGAAATTTTGGAAAAATATGCCACAAATGACACTCTTTGGAGACATTTTGACGGTCGACAAAATGCCAGTTTTTTTACGAAGTGTGGTGTATCATCTGTCATTTCATTAGTTGACGACCCATTCAGATCGTAAAATTCAGAATTTTTATGGGACCAGGGTAATCTTTTTTTTTATTATTTCGGGGGGGGGGGGGTGGGCTCGCCAGCCCCCTCCCACTCTCAACCCCAATGGCTACGACTCTGGCCCAAACACCCCAAACAAAAAAATACTCTCCCATTAAAATCCGAAGTGGGCTCCCAAACCATGTAGGAGGGACAGAAAAGGAGAAAAACGAGAATTTGAGGAGACCCAGGCTGCAACAACACTACACCTCCATATAAAATTTCTCCCGAACACATTTATACTCAGTATGTCTTATACGGTACCAGAGCGCCTACTGGCTTTGAAATGAAAGACGAAGGACTCCGAGTAACAAAATGAATAACAGAAACACGTATTAGCCAGCATCTACTGTGGCATGCCGCCAAATCAGGAGACTCAGACCGAGTGGTCAAACAACATACCGGTAATATGATACTAAAATGCCAAGAATATTTTAAAATCACAATTAATAAACGAAATCCTATCCCGATACGGTAAGTATACCCGACACTTCGACTGACCCGCCTCCCCCCCCCCCCCCCCCCCACACACACTAACTTTGATATCCTGGATATGCGCCGGGGGGGGGGGGGGGGGGTCTCTAAGTGCAGGATTTCGGTTTTGTGCAAATCATTTCTGTTTTGGGCATGAAACTCTTCAAATACAGTACACAAGGGGTAACAACATCATTCTTGGGTTGGGTTATCGTGGTAACCCGCGTGAGAGGCCATCTTGTGACGTCATCCCCTTAGTGATGAGCGGTGTTAGTGCGCAGCGCGTGTTGTTATGGTAATATGCGTTTCCGTCGTCCATTTTTTTAGTGGAGTGCGCCATCTTGGCAGCAGTGCACGTGGTTGCCCAGTGTCTTCTTATAGGAGGGGGGTATGTTCTGGGGGAATGTTTGCTTGAATCGGAATATCACGAATTACCCAAATGAGCCCAAGAATCACCGGAAATCACCGTGTAACAGGAGGGGAGATAAGTGCGGGGGGCGGGGTTCGAACCGTCGACCTCTAGCACACAAAGCGACCGATTTACCACGAGACTAAGAGATCCAGACCAACCAGGCTGGTTGGTAAATGGCCTTTATACCTCGACCGCTACACTACTCTCCTCTTCTTTTGAGATTCACCACATGTGAATCTCACCCATGTTCCACCCTGAGAGCGGTCGAAACACCCACAGTGCCACCTACTGCTGAGGATCGGACGAGCCCCCCAAATGTAACAGTAGGAGAGTTAAGTGCGGGAGCCGGGATTCGAACCGTCGACCTCTAGCACACAAAGCGACCGATTTACCACGAGACTAAGAGATCCGGACCAACCAGGCTGGTTGGTAAATGGCTTTTATACCTCGACCGCTACAATCGAAATTATTACCGAAATCACCGAAACGGACTTATCCTAACTAGAACTTTGATCTAAATAGTAGCACGTAGTGCTATAAGGCAACTATATGATGTGTTCCATTGTACTAGAGTATTTTTTACCAAGAATTACCCAAATGAGCCCGAGAATGACCGGAAATCATCGGAATGATCACCGAAATCACCCAAAGGGGGTCGGATTCCCTAAGAATCCTCGTCTACGTAGACTATTTGTGTGCATCATTTTTTGGTCTGTAATGACTTCTATCTAGCATACTGACTCTCCCTAATGTGTACATAAGAGCCATGAAGCTATTTATCTTGATCTAACCTCAAGCCCCCTTATGTTTACAGCCAAGGTACCTTTTTGGGATGCCTATTTGGGGATACCTATCTGAGAATACCCATCTGGGGATGTCTTGACAACCCGTATGAGAGGCCCATGAAAATTTTTCTCTTGATCTACCCTCAAGCCTCTCGTGTTCTCAGTCAGGTCTTTAAGGTGTGGGAATGCTATACTAAAAAAAAAAAAAATAACAACATATTCTTTACATTTGAGATTCTTTTATTGAATAATAAATCACAACACAACTTTTTATGGTATGTAGATTGTCAAGTATTCATAAACTGTCTTTCTGCAGATTGGACATCTTCTCAGTGATTTACAACAGTCAGTACACAGGCACAAGTGGTTATATGGTTGCGGAGCGACATTGGCTTCATTTTATTAACACACACAACATTTCCGTGAATATTCTTTTCTGACGGCCTCTTCTTCTTGTTCTTCATTGGATTCTTCTTCCTCCTCCATCAATTCGGGTAGGTTGTGAATATAATGACATTCTTGTCTATGTTCTTCTATAACACCATCTTTATTCCAGAATCGCATAACTATTCCACAATGAAAACATTGAGGTCTGTCTCCTGTCCCCAAATAAAAGAAGCCAGCTCTCGCTAGTCCTTTCGGGGTTTTTGCACTTTCTCTTTGTAACATATTTTCAAAAGTCTTGAGGCGGGGTTCTTCCAATGCATACTTCATGTGGCGCGGTGGTCTCTGTACTGGCTCGAATTTCTCTAGAGCAATCAGTGAACGAGAGTCTCCACGTAGCATCTGCTCCAGCACTAGTTGTGGAACATCCTGATAAAACGTTTCAACGTTCATTCTCTCTGCATAGTCTCGAGGAAATGGATTTCTCGAATCTTGGTTTCTCGTTTCTTGATTAAATTCATTCAGACCCATCGTGATCAAACATGAAATCGTGAACATTCTGTCTAATCACCCTTCTTTTGTTTTCTGCCTCTCTTTGGTTCAGTGGTGTCTTCTTGGTTCTGTTTAATGTTTCTCTTCTTTGCTATGGTCGCTGCTTTGGTGACCCGATCCCAATCTTCTGTGGAAACCTTGAATCTAACGTCGTTCTTGAACAGATGAATATGTAATTCATTGTTGGTTTTTTGAAGACAGTTATGCTAGTTGACATCCTTCTCCTTCGCCTGTCGGCACATTAATGACGATTTTCGCTGGAAACGTTCCTTTTACATTTTTTTCATAGCAGCGACATCTAGTGGCAGATTTTATTTATGACGTCATCAACCAACACGTCATTGTCTATTAGATTGGTTGTAAACATAACGACTATTTTGTCCATCGATGCATCTCGATAGCGATGTTTGAGATAAAACAAGCAATACTATCCACACACTGGTAACGATACTTGAAGACGTTTTTCGTTGTATTTCCAATATCTGGATCTTCTTGAGAAAATTGTGGATTGGTCTGTGTCTTGGAGGTAATCCACAGGAGTCAAAGTATTCTGCGTCTTTGTGGCTCACGAAGAGAGCCATCCAATGTTCTCCTTTTCTGTGTACTGGATCTGTGTTGACTATCAAAGCCACTGGTCTGTGATTTGGTAAATTCTCTTCAAACAATCATTTGATCGGAGGGTGTTCTCAAACTGCAACGTGTTCATGTCAAGTATTCGAAAATGACTTGTCTGTTCTTGTCCACTTCTATGATGTTTTGGAATTCTGCATACACCAATACGTTGATCGTGGTCGGCAACGGATCTTCGAAATGGACTTCCAGTCTCAAATTCCCACTCTTCACCAAATCGAAGTGTTGTCCATGTGATAGGTCTGGAGTTAGGTCAAACACAAACAGCGTGTATCCTTTTATATACTCCTCTCGGCTAATGTGATTTCCTCCATTCTCGTACATCTGCCCGGTTCCTTGGAACAAGGTTGCATAACATCTCGCCACTTCTTGTTGATCGAATCGAGGTTGTAGGGGTTTTGCAGGAATCTGTTGTCTGTCTACAAACAGAGCAAAGTAATTGACGTTGTAGTTTTTAAAACGGTATGAATTCTTTGAAAAAGTTCCATTGAAGGCGTCGTTGTCCACGCATCACACCACGATGCGTTTCGGAAATTGGCCAAGAAATAAATTTTCTTGTGTAATGCGGAGATTTCCCTTTGGCACTGAGAACACTTTGGTTTTCACGCGGTGGATGGGATATTTTGCCTTTGCTTTAGCCAATGCTTTTTCGTGAGCCATTCTCTGGACTGAATGGACTCTCTCTTTACGTACAAACATGGAAACGTCCATAATCTTGATCTTGTAAGTTTCTGCATCTGCAAGGCAAATGCATTCTTGGTTCTATTCATTTTTACGCGAACGTTAACCCCATTCAGCAGGTAACGTGTTTGGAAAAACATATCCAAGTGCAATCTTCCTGCCATGTCCAAGATTATACTTTTAGCCGTAAAGTTTGTTCTCGTGGCAAATCCATTATCTTCTGTGAGATCTTCCATATGGCCAGACGTGACCTTGTATCATAAGGCATTAGTCAACTGTGACTTTTTGGCTGTTGGTCCATAACTTAACAAAGTCTCTTTGTAGGCTCTATATTGGTAAGTGTTGTTGGAAGGAGACATCAGTTTCTCATTCAACCTGATGTCGATGTGACTGAATAGGGAATGCATCCATAAATTGACCGGTCCCACTTTGGCATCATTTGTGATTGCTGCTCAATTGGAATCTACAACCTGTGCCTTAACATACAGATATGTCTGTGCCAGATTCGAATAATCATCATCCCCCAACCCCGCGATATAGAATTCTATCGGTTCACTGTTTCCTATAGTGGCCAATGGTCTGTGCTCCACCCATTGTCCATGTTCCACACTGATATGTCTGTGCCAGATTCGAATAATCATCATCTCCCAACCCCGCGATATAGAATTATATCGGTTCACTGTTTCCTATAGTGGCCAATGGTCTGTGCTCCACCCATTGTCCATGTTCCACACTGGTCTGTGTTGGCGGTATTGAAAATAAGTCGAGTTCACTATTAAAATACTCGCAGGATTTGTCGTTGATGGGAGACATCACGCACCGAGAAATTCTTGCGACTGTACTACTCTCTTTCATTTTTTCGATTTACTGGCAGTGCGTGGTGCACGCCTTTTTATACCTTTGCGGCCGGTGGTTTCGATCCACCCACCACTTCATTCCAAGCTTCTGCACCCGCTTCTTTGAGTCTGTTGATCGCTGCCTGTTTCACATTTCCCCTTTGATGACATCTCCAGTGAATGCTGAACCTTTTTAACGAGCTGTCTTCCCACTGTTTTGGTCGTAGTTTTCAATAAGGGTAACACCATATTCTTCAGTCCTCCCATTATACTACCCAAACCATAACCTCTCTGTATCTGCGTTCAAGAAAAAGCTGATAGCCCTTCCCCAGCTTGTTTCGTGTAATACTCCTCGTACAACTTGGCATTACAACAGTAAGTCATGTATATGTGAAATGAAGAGATTTTCGATTTCGGAAATGAACTGTCCCTGTCCCCTTCCCAAACTCGAATGATACATTGGCTCCTGTGTCGTCCCTCATATACACCCTGGCGGTGCCAAAATTCTTTCAGTTCAAGGGTACGTACTACGCGTTCTCAAACGTCTTGGAGATAATACTTCCATATTTGCCTCTCACGGGTACGATGCAACATAAAGGCACCCTCGTATCTCCCACGAATTGGTCACGAACCAAGTCACAGTAGATATACAGTGAATAGAAACCTTAGTTGACATCAGCCACTCGAGAAGATTCGCAAGAGCCAGCTTTGAACACACACTCGTCAAAACCAAAACTCTTTTGGAGAGTCGGACTTAATGTGACTACGACCCCATCTCGTACCTTGATTCGAACTTTACCAGTAACCTCGTCCAGTTCAATATCTATCTTGTCGTGACGAGGTAGCAGTACTTCATTGAAACCATTGATGCCCCATATTACATCGGAAGGTTTCGAATATCGACCTTCTTTCAGACTGAGCTGATAATGTTTTTTCGAATTCCAATACACTGTGACGAAAGCTTCTTCCCCACGAATGTTAAACCAAGAGTTTGGAAACTGAATCTCTGCCACCACTTCCCCTTCCCCAGTGAGATTCACCGGTTGTGATAATTGTGTGGTATATGTAGTCAGTGTGTTCTCTGGGAACACGTTCATTGAACTGTTACTTGGTAAGGTCAAATACAACATCACTTTTTCTTGATGGTCGGATTTGGTAATAAATATCCTATACTACTACTTAGAAGAGCCGTCCACAGCTTGCTATATGTATTATTGAGGGTGAGGTTAACAATGCTTGTGATGATGATGATGATGATGATGATGATGATGTACAGTATGATTATTTGGGAAAAATAAGTGAAGATCTTCTTCCATCTCAGAGGAACTCGAGGTTCACTTCCTTTTATAGGCGAGCTGATACTCCTGGATCCACAAGTTGAAGGACAAAAGGTACCCTAACCACTTCACGAATAATTCCCTTTTCTTACCTCGACCACGTTTCTTGAGTACGTGTGCGATTTCGTAAATAGTTTTGCGTACCATTCGAAGTTCTTCAGCGTAGAAGGACGCTCTCAGTACTTCCCCACCATCGTCCAATAGGACGTATCTGACTGGATGACCTTTTTTGACAGATGCCACCGTGAATAACTCCTCGGTCCAATTGGGTAAATAACTTTTTTCAAAAGTTTTCTTGACTTTGCTGATTCTCACTCTATTTCCCACTTTGAACTTTGGGGACTTGTGGTTTATAGGTTGTCCATACAACCTTTTGCAAACGTCTTTTGGAAGTGGAAAAATCAGTGTGACGTTCTTGGTAAAATATTTCCACATCTTAGTTTTCAAAGTTCCATTGAATCTTTCTACGACGGAACATTTTGTTTCCACGTTGTGTGTAGTGAAAAAAATCGACTTTGTGAAATTCTTTGCCTTGATCAGTTTGTAATTTTTCTGGTTTACGACCTTGTTTGGAAATTTTTGCGAAAGTTTTTACTGTGGAACCACCGAATTTATTTTGTAATGGCATCACCCAAGCATATTTACTGAAGACATCTATACACATAAAATTTTTGTTGGATTTACTTTTGTTTGTTAAATCCACCAAGTCAGCATGCTATTGTGGATCTATACCACTCACGATCACCCTCTTTCTTGGAAATTTACGACGAACAGGTTTGTGAAGAGTGTAAGTGTCTTGAGTCTCTAACCATTTCACGACTTGTTTAGTCTTTTTCTAAGAGATCTACGTAGAGCGTCCATACCACCAAAACTACCAGGAGCTTCCGTATCATACTACAACTCATCTATGACCCAACCAACTCATCAATGAAAACCAGTCCTACTTATACCCCAGACCATGGCATCTCCTTAAGTTTCTTTCGTTTAGAAGGCCTCGTCTCCACCTTTACAGGTCCCTGTCTCATGAAATCCCAACGTTCTTTATGACCAATCAACTCTTGTGGGATGTTATTATTTTGGGCCAACACATCCCATTCCTTGGGCAGGAATGTCTTCCGTCTTCTAAGTAAATCGTTTAAAAGATCCGTCACTTTCGACCCTTGCACTGTTTGATCATTGTGGATCAGTTCACCCTTCTCATTCCAAGACATGTTTGGGTCGTTTAAATACGACTCAATAATAACTTTCCTTTCTTCCTCCTCGTCATTGGAACTGAATCCAAAATGTCTTGGTCTGAACTCTCCTTTTCGATTTCTATTTGATGGGTCGAGGGGCCACCGCCTTCTCCTGAAATGTTTCATATCGTTACAAGACTTAATTATATCGAGTCATCTTTTCTTCTATGGGGAAGAAAGGAACATCGAGAATATCTCTCATTTCTCGATCCAAAAACGAGACAGCCATTTCATTGGATTGTCTGATTATTGGAGTGTCTTGTAGCCGTTCCAGTAAATGTGGTTCTATCGAAGTTATTTTCTTTGCATATTCCATCATCTAAAAATACCCTTGGCCACACTCAGTAACACAGGTGGTAATAGAGCACCCAAGAATCCCCTTTCTGCGAGATCTGCTTCTTCCTTTTGGCAGAGATACCCTTCTTTGCAACGGCTCTCACTAAACTTTTCTGACGAACTAGTTTGGATTTCTGAGCTTTGGTGAGTGGTACTGCACCCTTCACGATATTGGAGGCACGGTCACACAGACATGTTATCAAATCTTTATCGGCGTGTTGGAGAATGAATTTGACTAGTACTTGGTTCGATTTTACCAGGAGTTTGAGAATCGCGATGTTACGCTTGAGACGGTCAGACATGATTCTGACTCGAGGGTCGAGGGCAGATTTGCTGCCTCTTTTATACCTTTCGGAGGTATACGTATTGGGTTTCCCCCGGGAAAATTTGAGTTCTCAATCTCATATGTTCAGGAGTGTCGTGTTTGAGATCGATTAAAAGGGAACCATACGGACCTGGCGTAGCCTCTTCGAAAACTTCTCTTAGAAACTTGGAATGGCCAAGGTACATCTGCGATGCCAAGTGTGTGATCCGGGAACGATCCCTAGGATTTTTAAACACGATCATGTAATGACTATTGAGAGCCACAGTTCTGTGGACTTTGTTCTTGTCGAATAAATTTTGAACGATGTACATGACACTGATATTACGATGATGACTTCCTTTGGTAAACAATTTAGACACTCGAACATCAGCATCGAGCATCAGATCATCCAAGTTGATTAAAGAATCAGATTTGAATTCTTGGGGAAGACCCTCTACAAATCTACTTATGGAAAGGTATCGTATGGTGATTGCCATTCACTATAACACCAAATACTGTGATTAGGAGTGGGTATGATAATTCCTCGAATGTGTTGAATAACAATATTCACAAAGGATGATTTACCACTACCAGTAGGCCCGAACAGTAAACAAGTAAATGGATGCTTCCAGCGAGGATCCCTGTTTACCTAAGAACATGATCTACTCACCCTTTTATACGCTTCATCCTTGCCCAAGGGAACTCGTCAGGTGGCTTAGGGGTTACCACGGCGACTGTGGGGTACTTGCAGTCCTCTAACGGGAAAGATGTTGGGAAAATACACAAAGTAATTACCGTTGGTGGCCCTCTGACTTTAGTACTGACTTGGAACAGGTCAAACTCTGTAATCCCGTCCTGAAGATGAAGATTACATATCTTGAGTGCATTATCACCTTTTTATCTTCTTTTTCTTTTTATACTTTCTTTCTTCTTTTTCTTTCTTTTTTCTATAAAATTATGTACAATTTTACATCTTTGCAGCCTTCTTGGACTCTATCACTAAATCCATAATACAACATCTCTGTTCATTTGTGAGAGGTTTTTCAAACAGTTCTTCAAATTCATCTTGCACGGGTGGTTAGATTTTTGCTGTAGAAAGTGTCCCTCTGAGTTTTGTACTGACTTGAAACAGGCCAATTGATCCTTTTTAATTTCAAATCACTCAAGAGCGTTACCACCCACTACAGTTTTTTTTTTTTTGTTGTTCAAATAAGTTTTGCAAGTCATATAAATTAAATCATGATCCTATGTACGGTGCTCCTCTGCATATACTGGGAACAGGTCAAGTTTATTGATAGCCGTCCAGCAGATAAAAATCAAACAACTTGAGAGCATAACCAGGATTTTTTTGTTTGTTTTTATTTAAAAAACAAATTTCAAATTCGGGGTTTTTTTTTACTTTTTTTTTTATATTTTTCAATTTTCTATAAAAAAAAGTTCAGTGAAAGTAATTGGGAAATTCTCTGTTCATTTCTCATTATTTCGGGTAAATAACCAGAAGTATAATTTACAAAATGTTTACAACAGAGAATTTTCTTTATAGGGGAAACCTAAAAGATACCATGAGTTGATAACATGAATGATGGTTTTGTTAGGTCTGGCTTAAAGGATGCCAGACAGTTTTCATTGTGGTACAGAAATAAAGAATAAGGATCATCCGGTTCAAATAGGGGTAACCTAAAAGATACCAGAAATCAATGAACTAAACATAAAAGTGGACTAAAAATTTCAGAGCATCTGCCGGTTCAAATAGGGTTAACCTAAATGATACCAGGATACCACAGTGTGAGATAGAAATAATAAAACATAAAGATCGCATAGTATCTTCTGGCTCAAATAGAGGTAACCTAAATGATACCAGGATACCATAGTTTGAGATAGAAATAAAAAATAAAGTTTTGTTTCTATGAAATAAAACATAATGATCTCAGAGCATCAGCTGGTTTAAATAGGGGTGACCTAAATGATACCAGGATACCATAGTTTGAGATAAAAGAAAAGACTGTCATCGATGATGATGATGATGATGATGATGATGATGATGATGATATTAGAAAATTCTCTGTTTTGATTTGACTATAAACTAAAACATTTTGAGAGAAACATACAAAGAAGTTTCTTCAATACCCTCAAATTCCACCTGGAGTTTTACTCTAGAGACTGCTGCCATGAAGGACTTTAGTGAATGCCATAAAGGACTTAATTTCACCAAGAATTTTATTCTAGGATTTTAGGGACTGTCTAGAGTTTAACTCTAGAGACTGTCATATAGGACTTAAAAAAATGCTGCCATAAAGGACTTAGAGACTGTCATTTTGGACTTTAGTGAATGATGTCATATAGGACTATAGAGAAGGCTATCATATAGGACTTAGAGACTGCCACGAAAGAATTTAGAGAATGCCTAGAGTTTTACTCTAGGACTTTAGAGACTGCCTAGAGTTTCACTCTAGGACTTGAATGAGTTGATGCCTAGAGTTTCACTCTAGGACTTTAGAAAAACTTGTACTTGCCTAAACTGTATTCTTGTTGTTGAAGTTGATGTAGACGGTCAGCGACTGACACGTCACCTACCGAATCGATGCTTCTTCAGCTGTCAGTGGTTTAGTCGAGATGCCATCTGCCTGTAACTTCCTCTTGGGGTAGAAATATGAAAGTCCATCTCTGGTCTGTGAGTATGTCGTTGTTGTTGATTACCAATCCTTTGTTTAAACCAGTACCATTCTGTTTGCTTGTCAATACTTGTAAATACTTCTCCTTATTCAGCTCGTTGTGACGCTTGCTAATACCCTTGCAGCTCGCCTTGTTGCTTCCAACAAAACAATAATACGTATTGCTACATAAGCCAACAATTCCAAGACCAGACCATTCAACCTTAAAAAGACCAGGCGTTCTCTTATCAAATTTTCTTCTATCCACATGCTAGATTCGGGTGGCCAACTTTCTCCGTTTACTTTCGCCACCATGTATTCTTCTCGTTGTAAGCCACACTTTTCTGCTGGAAACCATTGATGCCACTCTCTGAAGAAATCTATTTTCTTCTCTTGTCTAACAACGTCTTCAACAGATGGTTGTGATAATGCTATGTACAAACTGTCTGTATCCGTTTCGCAGAGTTCAAACTCCCTTCTACCTCCAAAAACATCTAGAAAAGCATGATAAAATTGTAACATTTTCAGTTTGGCATACTGATAAACAAATATGCCTATGTGAAGTGGTAAATCCAGTTTTATCCTGTCATTATTCATTTGTATTTCATATAAAGTGTCACCAAGTTGGTTCAAGGTTCTGAAAGATAAATTATTAATTGCTTGATTGGCTTCGTCCTCATTACAATAACAGGTATTTTTAAATTTGCCTTTGTTTGTTACAGTCTTACCATAACCTGTTTCTGTGACGATGGTTTTATCTGGATCTCGATCTTCCTCACGTCTTGCTGAAGATACTTTCTCTCCAAAATTCCGAAAACATGCTTTTGGCTGACACTGTATCATCTGATATATGTGGGTTACTTCTAAGCTATGATCAAAGTACCATTTGAAATGTGGTGTTGCCAATAAAATTCTATCTCTGAAAAAGCTTCCAATTAAAGATCTTCTCGGTTGGCTCATTATATTATTCTCCATGGCATAAGTTTTCATGTGGTCACCAATATCTTTCCTTGTGATGTTAACATTTTTAAAAATTGGAGTGAACTCTTCAAATTTTTTCTTCAGATGATCTGGAACTTTGATGTCACATTCAATGAGGCTGAATAATTCATTGGATAAATGATTTGATTTCGTCTCTCTTCCTGATGTCTCGCCATTCCCATATTTCAATTCGATCATATCCAAGGTCTCTGATGTACTGTGAATTTTCATTGTCTCTCATTGATTTTGTCTTACGTTATTGCAGAGTACGCTGGATCCATCTTTCTCATTATTCAAGTGGCATGAGTTCCCATGCCAAAAACAACCGTGAAATTGGTAACAGGTTTGGGTTTCTTGGCACCATCCATCGGCGGGTAACTGTCTCCTCTCGATTCTCTTTTTGCTGCCATTCAGCTGGTGACGTAACTCGATGCCATCTCTTGCCGCTGGGAAATCTAACCATTGTTCTGCCATTCTTCCAAATTTATTTTTAAATTTATTTTCTTCGTGCCGTCTAACAAACCATCCAGTGGGCATATCCTGCATAAGTGACCACAGGTACAAAGCATTGGCATCATAGCCCACCACACCACCACATGTTCTTGATTCGGGTCCGTAGTTCTGTTCTCTAATGCTGGTCACATCCTTCTCTTGGTATCTATTAAAAATGATCGATGGACCTCTGACGATCTGGTTCTTGACGAGGTGATGAAGGTCGTTGTTCTTGGAGTCAAACAGTGATAAATAGCTGGAGTCATCAATGGTACCAAAAAGATATGTCAGGGTAAGTCCAGGCACACTCATACCATCCTTAAACGTATCTATCCTCCGAGCTTCATAAAAGGCAAAGGTACCAGATTAAAAGTTCGCGGAATGTAGTCATGCTGTTGTCTTTCCAACTTTGCTGACAGTATGTGTATTCTTCATCGGTGATGTTTTCCTTTTTGAGCGAGATGTAAAATTCTTCATGGTCCGGTAAATGACCTCCATCCAGTTTCTCCAAGGAGGTGATCCACTCATATGGGAGGTAACCTTTGGTTACAGAACATCCAAATGCTTTCAGAAATTTAGCGAATGAGAAGCCAGGTGCTATATAATTCATGATGTCAAGAAATTTGAATTGGTCCGTCTTCATGCACATAAAATTGTTAGATTTTTTAACAACAAATTTCATCGGGTTTTTCAGCTTCAGGTATTCCATCAGTTCTCTTCTTACTACGTTGATATCGTATTTTCCAGAATTAAATCCTATGACTGGCATTTCTTTGAGGTAGGCATCAAATTCTTGTTCAAGTTTTTCCAATGGATGAGGTTTACTATTATCTTCGTGAGTGGTATCTGATTCGCAACGCAGTGTATCATCAATTTTCTGTCTTAAAGCAAATAACGTATTACTGTGGAGACTTCTCATTTGGTGGTAGCTTTCATTTGCAACGTCAGTGAGATATGTCATCATTTGTTCCACTAAGTTTTGGGAATCACCTTCCGTAACAAAGCAGACTGGATCGTCATGTAACTGAAATGCTGTTTGTAAAGGTTGTCTTTCGTGGTCTCATTATAACGGCGTTGTGATCTCTGTAAATCTCTGCTACAATGGTATCATCTTCTCTTTTAATCAGTTGGTAAACCTGTATGCTTACTTCAAAAAACTTCTCAGTATCAGGTAATTGGTTCTATGTCACTCCACAAACTGCTTTGGGATCTTCTATGGTATATATTTTGAACAAGGCGTCCGTAGTCGTATTCAAGTTGTGGCGGTCGTTTCCACACCGTAATGCCAAACAACGAAATACGCAAAGGTTGTCATCATAATAAAAATGGCGTGCTTCATCTTTTACTAAGGCAATGATGGCGTTTCAGTGATTCGTTATATATTCAGGTAAATTTTCTGGTGTTCCACCAATGGGATGGTTCTGAATTTATTGATGTATAAAGACATATTTGTGAGTCGGTGTACAATCCACTTGGAATCTTGGATGTTGGTCGCTGTTGTCTGGCCCATTCTAGTAAATCTTCTTCTTGAAAATGGTCGACGGAAGTTTCAAAACCAGACTCGTTCTCCACGAGATATGGTGCATCCATGACCCTAGCATTATTTTGAGATGGGCGAAAGTTTCATTACATTTCAATACAAATCCATAACTTAAATTAATTTTAAATTTCATTCTCTGTTGCCTAAATATCGTGCCAGTGAGTTCTGCAGACACGGAGGACATATTGGTAGTATTGAGGCGATAATTATAAACATCTTGGGACTTTCCTATTTGTAACATGGCGGGTTTCTAATTCCATCCCAATTATCTTTAAATATACTGATCAGGTCATCATCATCTTCGTCAATCAAAACTTCGTCAAATTCCGTGGGTCAATTTCAAAATTGGTAGTCGTGGTCCTAGGTTCTTTGGCTGCTCTCCTCGTCGGTGGGTCACTGTTCCTCTTGGTAGGCAGTTGGACTGGGCGATGAGCTCAATTTTTGTGGCGGTTAAACTACAATAAGTTAGTGAACTCTTCCCCCCACATTCGAGGCAGGTGTACATTGTATAAAGACTGACAGGTTTTTAAATGGTGGGTCAGTTCCTCTTGCCGGGAATATTTTTTAAAACAATTGTTACAATTAAATGACTTACCTTGGTGTGCTGTCCTCCTAATGTGATCCCGGTTTGTCCTTGCCAAAAATAAAAAAACTTTTCCACAATCCTCGCACATAAATTCAGTATTGGTAGACATGGTTCCTTGGATCCTTGAACAATAATATCCGCGAATAAACATACAAATGTTCTTGATTCCTTGAAACGGTGGATGCACACGTATCTTTGTATCTGTGAATAAATGCACAAGTGTCCTTGCAATGCTTGGATAGAATCCTTATGAAAACAGAATCAGAGCGTCGCCACAACACTCGTGCATTTATCTATTCGTGACGGACGTTGTTGAAAACACCATGTAGCTTTGTCAAATTTTCATCGACTTTTCGATCCTCGAGTGGGCTTTGTGGTTATTTTCCATAGGATTGTAGGTTAAACTTGAAAAAATGTGAAAATTAGCAAAGAATGTAATGGGAAAGAAACACAACAGGAAATACACTAATCTGATTGGTCAGTTAGGAAATTCCTTGATCCTTAAACGTTGGATTGTGTAGTTAAAGGGTTTATTAGTGTGTACTAAAGTGGTTAAGGGATCAGTTATGGATGTTACTAAATATAGATCAATGAGTGCAGGAATTTACTAACAATATAGTTCCATATTGGAGTTAATGTATTCCCTTATGGTTTTAAATGACCTAAAGTAGTTAGTAAGGGGGTCGATTATGGATGTTACTAAATGTACATCAGTGTGAAATCATAAAAATAGAGTTCCACATTGAAGTTAAGGGAAACTAAAGTAGTTAGTTATGGGGTTGATTATGGATGTTACTTAATATAGATCATGGAGTGTCGGGAAAATATAGTTCCACATTGGAGTTAAAGGAAAATAAAGTAGTTAGTTAGGGGATCAGTTACGGATGTTACTAAAAATAGTTACATGTGATTAGTTCATTATACTCCCACTGAGTCGAACACACCATATAGGGGTCTTATACCATTACGTGGTACTATTTAGCTCAAAGTTCTAGTTAGGATAAGTCTGTTTCATTGATAATTTCGGTGATTTCCGGTCATTCTCAGGCTCGTTTTGGGTAATTTATGGTGAAAAAAATACTCTAGTACAATGGAACATACCCTATAGTTGCCTTATAGCACTTTTTGCTACTATTTACATCAAAGATTCTAGTTAAGATAAGTCCGTTTCAGTGATTTCGGTAATCATTTCGGGGACTTCCGATGATTCTTGGGCTCATTTTGGGTAATTAGTGATATTCCGATTCAATCAAACGTACCCCCAGAACATACCCTCGTCCCATAAGAAGACATTGGGTCACCTAGCAGACCACGTACTACCACAGAAATCAAGATGGCTGACTCCACTATACAAAATGGACGACGGAAACGCATATTACGATAACAAAACGCGCTGCGCATGCGAACTAACACCACGCATCACTATGGGGATGACTTCACAAGATGGCTGTTCACGCGGGTTACCATGACAACCAAAATGGCGGCCTCGGTCACGTGATTATGACGTCACATGAGATCCAGCATGAGATCCGGGTGAATTGGGTTTAACCACGCGAGCTATACTGCTGTGGTGCTTCAACTGTATCTTCTCTATTCATTTCATGCTCGATATACTTGTTCATGTGGTTGTCAAAATCGTCTTGGAATTCGTCATAGGCACTTCATGCGATATTTCCCATAACAAAAATGGAATTTTCTTCTTAATATTCCATATCATCGTCCTGGGATTCAGATAGTTCCAACTCATCGGAATCCGAATCCTCCACTGGTGAATAGCTTCTGGGGGAACAACGACGACAGGATTGCATTGCATCTGCTCTCTTCGAAGTTCGAAGGTAAGTTCACAAATGACAAATTTGTTATGAGCAAGGCCTTTTTATAAGCCGATGATATCTGACAATATATTGACGACGGGTTTGAGTAACTTCCCTAAAAATCCTCATTTCTGTATGATCCGACTTTTTCCGTTAAGATAGTTTATTGTTTGGAAAATGTTATCCTCCGTGTTTGGTTTTTGTGTGGGATCCGCAGAGCTCTCTCAGATTTGGCCATTAGCACTTCGTAATCCAATACGCTCTTGGCACAATCACATATGCATTGTATCAAAACATCATTAGCCGTTGTGATCAAGGTCTGAGTTTCACGCCGGTTAGCATACGATAGGAATCGCACTAGCTTTCTTTATCTGTTCAGTCTTTCAGTGTTCGGTTTTTCCTCCTCGACAGGGGTCCTATTGGAACAGTAACTACCTTCGTGTCTTTTGCGTATGGAGCTCCTGAATAATTCCTTATTACAATATCTGCAACGATGAATTGCCATGTCCTTACACTTCCGTGGTCGTAGCTCAAATGAGAAGTTGGTGTTGGTATATCCCGGTTGGGAACGAAGTGATGAGAGAGAAAGCAAATCCTTCGTAGCATACTTCCTTTTATATCTAGTGATATATCTTTGTAGGGACGCAGCTTTAATACATTTCCGTGTTCTCGCAGGTCATAAAACTTCCGTCGAATTCAGTGGTATCCTATCTTCCAGTATGCTGGTAGAACATCGACAAAAACAGGTAATCAAATCTTCACCTGCAGCTCGAAGAACTGCACCCATTTCCTCCTTTTTGGCACCGCTTAAAATTTCTAAAACTACTTTATTCCGGTCGATCATTCGTCTCAGGTCATCGGAGAGTTTTCCACAACCGATTCCTATCTTGGGACAATGCTTCTGCTCTTGTCTTCTGGCATTATCAGATCTCGAAAATACCTTAGAACAGTATATGCAGCGAACTGGTAACATGTCTTCTATCGACGACAATCAGAACACAAATGATCCATGAACTACAGAACACAAATGATCAAAGAAGTAGTACAGGTCACCTCTTTTTATACCTTTCCCAACAGAAGTATCTGTCCAATAAGTATCCCCCAAAAGGTATCTTCCAACAGTACATCACCATGTTATAGGTATTCTCAAATACCTGTATGTGCTTATGACCTGCATGTGATGTGCGCACATTGTGCATAAGCAAACAAACACATATAGGCGCATCCAGCGTGTGCCTCTGTGCTGCGTGCGACGTGTACACATTGTGACACAATGTGTACTAGCCCACTGACCCATTCCACCAACTTCCTGTTCCCCGTTCCATGGAATCCCTTTCCGACTATACTTCTAGAATCCCTTTTTCCGTCGTATGTGCCGATGTGCTGCATAATACATGTCATGTGCGCACATTGTGCATAAGCCCAAAAACCCATATCGGCACATCCAGCATATGCTTATGTGCTGCGTGCGATGTGTACACGTTGTGACACATTGTGTACTGCCACAAAGCACATTCCACCAAACATCAGACCTAGGTTCCGTGGAATCCAGTTGCAACTATACTTCTAGAATCGCTTTTTCGTCGTAGGTGCCCATGTGCTGCGTGTGTTGTGCGAACATTGTGTACTAGAACACAATCACATATCAACACATTCAGCATGTGCCTATGTGCTAAATTAATGTGTACACACTGTGACACATTGTCTGCTAGCACACAAGCAAGCACATTCCACCAAACGTCAGGCCCACGTTCCCTGGAAGATCATTCCAATTGTACTTCTTGAATCCCTCCTTTTGCTGTATGTGTCCATGTGCTGTATGTGCTGTGCGCACATTGTTATTTATTTATTTATTCATTCATTTAATGGTGTTTAAGGTCACTTACTTCTGCACAGTGGCTAATCGTGAGCACCCCATGGAGATAAAGTCATGGTCAGTCAGTCGTTTATACCCCATGTTGTCTATTTTAGAGGAATTGCACCCCAAGCATTATTGACTGGGTCCTATTTTATCAGTAAAACAGAGAATGTTTACTACTGTAAACAAGCACTCTCTCTCTTTTCGGGGTTCCCACGGGGAGCGCACATTATTAATTAGCACACAAACACATGCGGGAAAATCGGCAAACTTAGTCTAAACCAGATAGAACCCATAACAGAAGTAGAAAAGGTCCAGGAATTGTGGGGAACGGGGCAGTTAGAAGATAACATGGAATCCACTTGCAGAACCCCACTTATGCAGCCCTATTTTCAGAGATGAGTTGAAAAGTCGTTTCCGATGTCACTCGATAGCCCATTAGCTCGATGGGGTTCGAGTAGCCCGAGCGATGCCTTTTCCAGTTAGTGCTCGATTAACTCTTGGACTTATTATTAGGAACCCTTGTATCAGAGAATGATTTGACAGTGAGCGGAGTTTAGATGAATGGAGTGATCTAATTGGTTAGTTAGTTGCAGTGATGTGAACTGATTGGATGATCAGGATAAATGAATGGCTTATGTTGTTCGAAACAAGAATAGGAGTACCCGGAATAGGGTTAGAAACAGCCAGAAAAGATCAGAAAAGCTAAATGTATTAACAATAAGCAAAACTGTTCCAACTGATAGGCTTTTCTACTCAACTGGAGTATACTCCAGAACTATCGAATAGTGTGGGGAACAGAAAAACAATAACATAGATACGTAGACTGAAGCAGGGCAGAGCATTCTGACGGGCCAAACAACAGGTAGAAACAGAGAATTTAGAGGGAAATGTGAGTGATATAAATACTTGTCGTGTTGCTTGTGGTAATTCTACGAAGTAACCTAGGTTTGGGGCAAAATCTGAACCAGAAAACTACTCCTGTTGAATCGAACACACCACATCCTATTAATGGGCATGGGGTCATATAGCAACCACGTGTCAGCATGGAAACCAAGATGGCGACCACTAGCAAAAAGAAAATGAAAGACGGAAACACGTATGAGATCCTGCATGAGATCTGGGAAATATTGCTCGAAAGGTGCGGGACAAAATACTCATAGCTGTGTTCAGCATTTATGAGGCAAGAACTTTTCTGTTATATATTTCGGTTTCACGCTTTATTCATTACCTGGTTTTGGCTTCATAAAAATTAGTATTGTTAGAAAAAACGTCAATATTGAGCTAAATTTGCAGTTGTCTGTTCTCGTTTTCCCCAACAGAAAGGGTGTAGCTCATTTTGCTTTGTGTGGCCGTATTTAGCATTTAAAGAATAACAACATTTCTGTATATGTTTTGGTGTCTCGTTTTATCGGGATACGTGTTTGTTGCTTGAAGAGTAGCTGTTGAACAAAACTTCATCTTTCAGTAAAATTTCCATATTTCTGTTCTCATTTGTCCCAGACAGATATGATAACTTTTCGCCTTTGTTGCACATTAGTATTCAGCATTTATTTGCTAATAAAAATGAAATAATGCAAACCAAGCAGCCCGTTAGTATTCGGCATTTATTTGATAGTAAATCTTCTGTTACAAGGTTTGGTATCAGTTTTGACCCAGAGGCAGTCCTGGCTGCCAGCTAAAGTGGAGTCACATTTTTGGAAAAACTTTGCAACCATCTGTACACCAGTCTCACCAAAAGAAAGGGAATAACAAAACTTTGTTCTGCTCAGAAAGCAACAAAAATCTATTGTTATAAATTTGATTTCAAAATTAATTAGGTACGTATACGACAGTTTGGAAAAGTAAATGCCATACAGGCGATTAATTTTTGTGAGAACTTTTAAATTTTTATGCTCATTTTTCGAGACAGAAAAGTCGTCCAGAACTGCTTTGTGCAGATGCGTTCAGCGATCATAGGCAAACAATTTTGGGATGTCAGTTTAAAGCTGTTACTTTGATTACCAATGGAGAGTGGTCAGAAAAACTTTAGTTTTTATTAAGTAATTGTCGGCAGTTGGCTACAGAATAGCATTTAGTATAGTCGACAAAATTGATGTATGAGTGTGTATCTTCTGGGGTGATGCCTGTGATTCAACAAAATCACAATTTTCTAATTCATCTCCCACCAAATTTTATTCCCTCTATTTCTCGGAAACTGTCTTACAAAAGTTTCTGAAATTTTCCTTATCTTTTTTTCAAATTTGATCCTCTTTTTGGTCCCATCTGGGGGAAGAAGGATGAAATGTAGCAAAAAATGGCCCATTTCTCATACTTCTGCAATATTCTCAGTCCAGTTCAGCTCAACCACCACAGGTAATTTTCCCTAACTGCAAACATTTTGTTACAAGAGTTTGGCACAGACAGATGCAACAATAATTGTAGAACAAAGTTATAGCTTAGGATTCTTCGATCAAATTTAACCTTCCGGCACACTTTTCGCTGGAAGAAGACATTACTTGAAACATAATGAAATTGGCCGACCTTGGTTAAGGAGAATGTAAACAGAAACAATTTGGCGAAAACAGTCATGTGGAATTTACTTAATTTATTCTTCATTTAGGATGCACTCTCAGTGCACTTGCATTCTATCATAAAAAATATACTGGAAACGACAACAAAAAGCCCGCGGCTTACTGTCGAATCCAATCCACATACTCTTTAACTCTTGTACAGATACCAGATGTTATTGGAAATAAATATTGTTTAAACTAAATGCAGAGACCTTCAAAAAAAATATTTTGTAATTTAAAAATTGTATAATCTCACTTTTAAAGGGCTTTTTCGGAGCTGTTATTCTCATGCTTGTGCAAGCCAGCCTTCACAAAAAACTATGCTGACAGTTCTGGGTTTTTTTAGTGCGTATGTATGGTGGCTTCTCGTGTGGTATTAGCTGTTCCAGGGTGTGTGTGTGTGGGTGGGGGGGGGGGGTATCCTCCCGACTTTGTTTGCTTGTGTCTTTGCGTCCCCTCGAAGATTTCTTTGCTTTCTCCAAGTTCTCACAGAGGAAAGAATGGATTAAGGTTTGTTTTCCGATTTTGTGGGAACTTGCGTGTCATTGATTCGCACCGATAGCAAAACTCACCACGGCAGCTTAACAAGCTTTGTTTTTGAAGCAAAAATGAAAATATAACAAAATGTATGAATGGTGGTTTTTTTTGGAATAGTGCTGGTTGGTTTGGAGCGTTACGTTAGGTAAAGAGTTAAGTGACAGGGTCGTATAGGTTTTGCCGATAAGTGGGGGTGGGAGAGGGTGGGGGCAAGTTCAAATTTTTCCACCAGACTGCCAGTAAAATGTTCGACAGATTTCTGATTGTGAAAATTTCTACCTTTCTGGGACCCCAAACGGATTAGTATTCAGCACAGCAACAAATTTTTAGTCCAAATATCAATACTTCTTCCATTTTGCTAAATTTTATTAAGAAAAGGCCTAAAACATTTTTCGTCGAGCCGAAAATGTACCGACAAATTGTTCGTGGGGCCGTCGCACTCATGTTTTTTATGTTTGTTTTTTCTGGGGTTTCACACTTTCAAAAGCCAGGGCCATGTCGTGTGGGGCAAATTTCTTGGTTGAGGAAGAGACGGGGAATCCAGAGAGAACCACACAAAAGCGGCGAGCAACCTTCAAGTCCTCCAACTTACTAATTCGGCAGAAGCAGGGTTAGCAGCGGTTAAAGGTATGTGCGCCATCGACATGCAGTTCGCCTTAGTACACAACGCTTCAGTCCCCACGTGGGCAATTGGTATTAAGTGTGTTGACCAAAGACTTGACCTCCTGTATCTGCGTCACTGCCAAGTGGGGGCACTGTGTACTAAGGCACCAGACACGACGACGGTATACTTGCATTCAAACGATGCTAGCCCTTCTTGTGCCGAGTTAGTGTATCCGAGCGCGTTGAGTCCTTCGAATGAGGGAAAAAAGGCTATGGGTTGGAAAAAAATGAAAAGGTTTATGGTTAAAAAAATATGTATTGGTAATGGTAGTATTGACCTTCTCTCTCTCTCTCTCTCTCTCTCTCTCTCTCTCTCTCTCTCTCTCTCGCTCTGTCTCTCTCTCTCTCTCATTTCTGAAGAAAGTTGGAGGCACGTGCCCCTGTGGTCCCCCATTTCCCATGTCCCTGTTATTCACAAAAATCATTCTGAATTTTTTTTTCATCCAAACCATAGTTTTAGACCCCTCAACGAGCTCGTTCTCCATTTTTTTGTCCTTCCAAACAATAGCTTATCACCTCTCATTTGAACGAGCTCGTTCCAATGAGGGGCCATAGGCAATGGTTTGGAAGGAAAACAATGAAATAATTTTGAAAAAGTATACTGTCCTCAACAACTAGAGTTATATAGATAGAGGGTTATTAATGTCAGATAAATAAATTTATTTGTTCCATCAATGCCGCAGGCTGAATGTGAAAAAACGAATTCACCTTTTTAAGTGGCCCTGTTTGATTTGAAGCAGTACGGGTGATTTGGGACATAAGTTGTTATAACTAGATGTTAAGTCGTAAAAACGAGATGTTTTCTCGTTATAACGATATGTTTTCTCGTTATAGCGAGATACGTTATCTCGTTATAACGAGATGCTAGGTCGTTATAACGAGATGTTTTCTCGTTATAACGGGATGTTGAGTCGTTATAACGAGAAGCGTTTCTCGTTATAACGAGAAAGTATCTCGTTATAATGATATAAAAAACAAATTCCCTATGTCCTAAATCAGCCACCGTACAAAAGAGCTTAAACCTGGAATTTTAATATATTGTGTCATGAAAGAAATATCAGTAAAGTTTATAAGTAGGAGTTATTTCCCTTGATGTGCTTTTGCAACATCTACTTTTCTCGTCGTTTGTTCCGTGGACAGGATCACTTTTCGCCTTTGGATTTTTGCCCCCCCCCCCCCCCCCACCCCCTCTCCCATATATCGCTTTGTATTTTTTCACATTCATATTTAATGCAGCCTCCATTTATTTTAAGTATGAGGTCAAGTTTAGCCAATCGTTTTAGGGACTCTGACTCCTCACACCAGGCATTGGTTACCAGTGCCCATTTATTATAACAGAAAGAAAGAACTTCTACCACACACTTAGGTCTTCACGCGGAAGTTATTAAATGAGAGTGTTCATAATGCAAAGCAATTATAGTATTTGACTCCCTCTGGGGGTGTACATCCACCACACGTCCACTTTTCAAACCAAAAGCAGTACCCATCCAGGCGGCTGCACAGGCTTGCAAAAGCCTGGTAATGGATCAAGCTGGGCTTGATGAAGACAACACAATGCAGACCAGGAACAAACTGAGATATCTCAGGTAACTCTTTCCAATCATATGGCAGATAACCGTGAAATGAAAAGAACTCCAAGAATGATATTTTATAGTTCTGCCCCTCAAGCCGTCCTTGGAACTATATCGGTTACATTTTACATGGAAGGCAGCAGAAATGGAAAGTGATATGTTTTGTTTTAACCCTGTTTGTTGGGTTTTTTTTTTATTGTTTATAGGGGTTTAATTTACAGTTTCAACAGTGAGGGTCACATTGTTTAAGATTTACCCCTTTCAACACCAAGGTTATTGTAACCCTTCATCCATCATAATGGCAATATATGCTGTGTTCTATTCACAAAAATCACCATATTATTTTTCCAATTTTGAATTGGTTAAATTCCTCGCTGCATAAAGGCAAAATTTTGCTGCTGGAAATTTTATTATTTTGATCTTGTTAGAGGATTAATGAAATAACATCTCTGCCAGAAGCAAATATGCAAATTAAGGTGAGAGGAATATGGATATCAAGTGAAGTGGCTGGGCTTATTCTGTTCATTCTAGTGATGAATTATGACATTCACTCCATTTTCTTCTTTGACAGCAGTGTGCAAAATTTGACGAGAATGCTCGTTTCGTTCGCGTGGTGGTTACGCAAATTTACGCGAACGGATGACTGTTTATCCAAAAGTTGCATCTTGAAACGGTAAATCTGACTAGAACAGGGGTGTTTTTCTGTATTTTTCTGGTTTGGTTCCGTTTTTGCGGAAAAACAGAAAACCAAACTGTAGCCCAGCAAAAACCAACCGAACGATTTAACTGTATGTACATAAACTGATTAAATTATCTTTCTGGGAGGGAAGTGCACTAGTAACCCATATGGACTCTCGCCATTTGGTCTATCAGGCAAAGGGGCTTATACGTTGTGTTCTCACTGTCATATTTCCTCCCTTATTGACTCATCCACAGGACAAGTCAGTAAGGGAGGAAATGTGGCACTGAGAGCACAACATATTGTTACCCAAACTAAGTTTTTTCTTTATGCAATAGGCTTGGCAACTGATGCCGTAGAACCCGTAAGAATGATTAACCCTTTACCCAATGTAATGACCAAAACCGACCAGCGCTATTCACAAAAATCGCCATTAATTTTCATTATTTTTTTCATTTTTTGTCTCAAAAACATAGGATATGACCCTTTTTGGAACTAGCTCATTGAGCTCGTTCCAATGAAGGGGGTCATAATCTATGTTTTTGAGACAAAAAATTAGTTATTCAAGAATCTTGTTTGCAAGTGTCGTCTGCTTTTCATGTTAGGTAAAGGGTTAAAGAGAAGTTAGTGTGAATCCTATTGAGATACTTTGAGACTGGACTTATTGTGGTGAGAGGTGTCATATAAACTACTACAGAGCCTGAAAAGTTGTTTACTATATGTTTTTACATTGAGAAAAACTGAACCGAAACCCTATTTTTTTTCTAAAACCAAACTGAAATTGAATCTAAAGAATCAAAACTGCCCAGTTCTACAAGTGCCCCCCCCCCCCCCTAAATGGAATGAGCTCACCAGACACTTTGCAGTGAGGGAGTCACTATATCATATTGGAATTATATATATTTATTGGTGTTTAAGGTCACATACTTATGCACAATGGCTAATCGTGACCGTGACCGTGACAGTTTTGACAGTTTTACGGGTGGAGGAAGCCAGAGTACCCGGAGAGAACCACCGAGCAATGACGAGCAGCTGTCAGCTCCCCAACATCGTAACTCTGAACTCTGCACCGCAGCACAGGCAGGGTTAGATTGGTTGAAGACATGCGCACCATTGACGTGCAGTACGCCTCAGTACACAGCGTCATCGTGCCCCCATGTAGGCAATCGGGGTGAAGTGTCTTGCCCAAGGACACAACGTGGTTGCCGCAGGTGGGATTCGAACCGAGGACCTCTCGGCTTGCAGCCTGCACCTCTACCAACTGAGCCACCGCGCCCCCTTATAATTGGAATGAAAATAATTAAAATGACAAATTTTGAATTCCGGTACATTTGGGTAAAGGGTTAACTCAGTTTGTAAGACCAAACATGGAATGTAAGGCCTCACACAATGCTTGAGTGGCCTAGAAATGTACTACAGCATCCCATTATGAGGTTACCATCATACCAAACTTTCATTTACCGAAAACACAATCATAAGGTAATCATGAACGATGACAAGTAAGATTGTTGTGCAGAGTACTGATAGATAACTCAAATTGGAATGACGAAGAGAGTTTTTCATTTTCAGTTAATAATCTCTCCATGCTCAGTTGATTTTTTTTTGATTACCATTGATACCTAATTTGTTCTATGTATCTGCATCGCAAATTGATGGATGCCCTAGGACAGATGCCTGAATTCTACGCATGACATGCATAAACTTGTCCATGTCTTGGGTATTTATGTACAAAGGTTACCAAGTTAATCTCAGGTGTTGCAGGTAGGTAGCACATCCATCAATCTGCAAGAGAGATAGGAGCTGCCATCATATAATATGTCACCTTGTATGTGAACCCAGTTATACACACAACCCCAGAATTCAAATACCTTGAATTGAATAGAATCAAATCTCCATGATGATATAGAATATAATTAAATCCTTGAACCGTCACAGACTCCTACTTCCTGCCCACCTCAGTTCCAAAAATGTTGTGATCTATAGCTCAGTTCGATTATACAGATCTCACACCCTAACAATGTAGAACAATCCAACAGCCAAATTTGATTATGTTTCTCAGGGCTTATATTTCGATGAGAATATGAGAATCCATTTACATAAAGATTCGCACAACAAAGTCAGCGAGAATCCTTGTAGGTTCTTGCTGCACCTCTGCTAGGATTCGCATGAAAAGAAGTGAGACAATTTAACCCTTTACCTGACATAGCGGTAGCAAATTAATCAGTACAGGGCTAACATGACCTGAAATATACTGACACTTTAGTCAATAAAATTGTACAATGAGCCGTCTCCAATGACATCCATATTTGTAATGTTTTATTGATAAATAATGTTTATTTTTTGAAAATTATCAAATTCCGTTTATATGTTAAAAATTGAAAAGCTGCTTCAGGTAAAGTGCTAGCATGTGTTATCAGTATACAACAGGGGTTCAACCATGGTGGCCTAATGAGATCCTGGGACATTCATAGCAGGTATGGATTCTCACAACCATTTTCGCGAGAATCCAAATGTATTCACCCAAATTTAGATGAAATATAAGCCCTGTTTTCTGGAGAACATGGTATACTTCCAGAGGGGTTGCAAAAACCGATTGAGAGGAGGTGTAAACCTGAATTGTCTCAACTGTGATGGCTTGTTTCAACTGATAAAATATTCCAGCTGCATCATCAAGACATGCCTTTGTTGAAGGCATCCCTTGATGACATAGCTGGGATATCAATCAGTCGGGATTAATTTTCTTGGAAATTTATTTGTGGGAAAATACATGTAGTAGTTGTGATGCATGGGTATCCTAACTTCTTATTTAATTAGCATTTACTGTAAATTGGTCATACTCAACTGGTAGAGTGCTAAATTATTGTTGGTCATCACAATTTATTTTTATGTCTTTGCTTTGTTACGATTTATGGGAGAGTGCCCAGAGGCACTCTCCCATAAATTATAACAAGGCAAATCCTTACATACTAAATAATTTCAATTCAAATATAATATAAAGCTCATCCAGAGAATATGAAGCTGTTACGTTGCAGTAATTCACTTCATAATAATTCCCATATATGGGCTTCCAGCACTCTACCAGTTAACCCCAACAGTCCAAATCGGGTACATGTACCACAAATCTCCATTTGTATTGCTGACTGTGCATGACATCAGTTCAATTTTCAAATCTAGTCTCAAAAGAAAGTACATGACCACTAGCAAAAGTGAATCAATATCAAAGACTCCAGTTCAGCCTAAAACGTCCTCACTAGAAAAATAATTTGGGGAGGGGGTTTTACATGCCCTAAATCCAGGGATGTGGCTAGAGGGTCAGACATCCAATGTTTGAGAAACCCATTTGCACTTCCATCCCCCATGAGTGAGAATTTTCCAACTAATACCTGAGAGATACATCCCCCAACACCATATCCCTGCCTACATCCCCCTTAGGTATGCCCCTGTGCAAAGCTGCAAACAATTTAACAAACATACCCAAATTTCTGACATGTTAACTCCCAGGATTTTGGCAGGAGTCTCACATTATAAGGACTCATCCCAGCCACTTGATCATGGGGTCGAGTATTAGGATTTCAGCTTCTCCTGGGTTAAATTTTTTATGTTGTGATTTTCTGTGTTTTGAAATATGGTACTACATTATCTTTTTCGCCCAGCATTCTCACATTCACAACAGTCTTTCTTTTCATCGTTCCGTGTTCTCTTGCAACCCATTTTGATTGTCAAGAAAAGGAAATCTCATAACACATGCGCACTGCGCACTGTATTCAGCACTTCATCTGTCATCTGTCAAGAATTATGCATAAAACATACCTACAAGATTTTTATACTGTCCAATACTGCCAATAGTATGCAAACCAGTAAAGTGTCAGACAACTGTTTTGATAATTACAATACTAAACTCATTTTTGACAATGTGGTGGTGATTTTCTTATAGAAGTATGCATCTGGTGAATCGCTATCAGAAGGTTGAGTGATAATTAATATCAAAACAGTGTGACACAAGTTCTGTCTCAGTACAAGAAACAAACACCTTTATGACTTGTTATTTGTGTTGGGGAACCAAATGTTTTAGAATATTCTCCCTTGTTGTGCTGACAATACAGGTGCTTCTGAAATGTTGTTGATAAAGCAGTATGTTTATACTTCACACCCAATGTCATTGAAATATTACATTTTGTAGTTGATTTTGTACATTATCTACTGAATTATATTTGAAAAAAAATCCCGTGAAAAAATCTCAATATTTTTTGCTCAATCTCACGATTTTAAGTAACAAATCTCATAAATTTTTCTCAAGCTGAGGTTAATAATATTATGTATGTGCATCACGTCACATTGCTAAATAATTTGCCTGGTCCATTTTTATGCAAATCATTCATGATTTGCAAAAAAATTTGATGAAATTCTAGCCCAGACATGTCCAATATCAAAATTATTGTCCACTAATGGTGTATATTATGTATGTGCATCACATCACTTTGCTACAAGATTTGCCTGATTTGCATGGTCCATTTTTACGCAAATCATTCTTGATTTGGGAAAAAATTTGATGAAATTCTAGGCCTTACATGTCCAATATCAACATTATTGTCAACTGATGGTGTTTGGTACATTATTTCGCTAACTGCTTTTCATGTACAGTCATTATTACTCAATGAATCCAGAGAGAATCTATGTATGATATGTGTTAGTTGAGTACTCAACCCAGGATGTGATCAGACCTGTTAACCTCTGAAGGTGACTGTCAGTGAGATTTTGATGAGCTCTCAGTGAGATTTGGATGCTTGTCAGTGAGAGCAACCATATTAAATCTTCTATTGTTTGCAGATGATACTTCGGGATATAAGTCTGGAGTAGAGATAAACCCACTGGTCGAAGAATTCAATAAGAAACTGCAAAAAATATTCAATTGGTGCTCCGCCAACCACTTAGTTCTGAACCACAAGAAAATGAAATACATAATTATCAATCCAACCCATAAAGAAGATAATCCTCATGAGAACATATGTGTTAATAATCAGGTCATTGACAAAGTTGGTAATAGGCAGAACGAAAAATCAGTAAAATTCCTCGGTATAAATATTGATGAAAATCTATCTTATAATGGACACATTTCAAATCCCACTTGCGGCAACTGCATTGTGTCCTTGGGCAAGACACTTCACCCCCATTGCCCACATGGGGGCACGGTGATGCTGTTTACTAAGGCGTACTGCACGTCGATGGTGCACCTGTCTTCAACCAATGCTAACCCTGCTTGTGTGGAGTTAGTATGTTAGGGAGCTGACAGTTGCTCACCATTGCTCGGTGGTTCTCTCCGGGCACTCCGGCTTCCTCCACCCGTAAAACTGTCATGGTCATGATTAGCCATTGTGCAGAAATATGTGACCTTAAACACCAATAAATAAATAAATAATGGACACATATCCCAAATTTTCTTGAAAGTTGTTCTCGCCAATCTAGTCCTAAGTAAAGTGAAAAAGATTCTCCCTCACAGAGTTTTGAAAACCCTATATTTTACACTAATACAGAGTCATTTTATATACGGAATTCCCTTATGGGGAGCCTCAAAAGCTTGTAATCGACTGTTTCAACTCCAAAAACGGTCAATACGAATCGTTAATAATAAGAAATATAACGCTCATACTGACCCACTGTTCATTAAAGATGGTATCCTAAAGATAAAAGACCTGTATAACCTGCATGCTTCTTTGTTCATGTTTGACTGGCAAAATGGAAATCTCCCAGCATCGTTTGCGACCTTTTTCTCAACTAATCAAACCAATGTGAACACACGTCAAACTGACCTTCTATACAGACATAGGACTAGAACAAAAAAACCTTAGACAACTTACCTGTCTTTGCATTCCCTAAATTATGGAAAGAACTGGAAAGGGATATCAAGGCAATAAGAAATAGGAAGAAGTTTAAAAAAACACTAATTACAAAATTGCTTTCGTCATATTCAATTAATGTCTCCTGTTCTAATCCCTACTGCCCAGATTGTGTCATTTAATGTTGATGTGTTTATTCGTGTTCATAACACATCGCTAGGTGTGTATACCCTTTCGTCAGCTTGTGCTGACTCACACCAATACGAGGATAATATCTGCCTCTATAAGCTGACAAGATGTGTTGGTAATTTAATTTGAACGTAATTGGTCTGGTATTCTCATCTCAAATGGCCTTGGATCCGGACTTTGCACTAGCATTTTTTTATTTCTCTCCTCGAGTAACTTTTATTTGGTTGTATGCTGTTAATTAATGCAATGTTAAGGTCCGGACCTACGACCTAGTTGAACTGGGCACTGACCACCATACACACCAACCACACGACGTGCTATATCCGAGCATTTTTAAAAGAATATAACAGGAATTGACTATATTGCACCATTATCTTCTCCTCCTTCTCCTGCACTCTCCTTCCTTCTCTTTCCTCCTCTTTTCTTCATCTATGTTACTATTTTTGTTTTCTTTTTCTTCTCTCTCTCTCACTCAGGGAAAGGCAGGAAGACAGTAAATCTGGCTATGTCTTTCCCTGCCTGTATACAATTACAGTACTGATGAACTTGTAACTCTATTTCATTCAAATATATATTGCAAATGTGTATATTCCATGTATTTTATGTTCAATTGTTTGTATACTGGTGAATAAAGTATATATCATTTGCCCAAAAATTTGATGAAATTCTAGGCCTTATATGTCCAATATCAACATTATTGTCAACTGATGGTGTTTGGTACATTATTTCGCTAACTGCTTTTCATGTACAGTCATTATTACTCAATGAATCCAGAGAGAATCTATGTATGATATGTGTTAGTTGAGTACTCAACCTAGGATGTGATCAGACCTGTTAACCTCTGAAGGTGACTGTCAGTGAAATTTTGATGAGCGCTTAGTGAGAGTTGGATGTTTGTCAGTGAGATTTTTGTGTGCGGCCAATACATCAATACTTTCCCTGTTATGCGTCCCATGGTCCCCCCCCGAGCACCCCCCCCCCAACCCAAATGCATTATATTTCATTTTAATAATTTATTTTAACACTTTTAATGGTATTTGTCAGTAAAAGCATACAAATATGGATATCACTGGTCCAAGCCCCCCCCCCCCCCCCCGGGCCAATGACACCCCCCACCCCCTCATACACACACAAATGTGAGTGGATGCCTATCTAGCCTTTGCCTGTACCACCCCCCCCCCCCCCCCCCCCACACACACCCTCAGTCCGGCCATTTTTCCTTGCTCCTCATGCAAGCCCATCCCAGTGCTTCAATACATGGAGGCTGAAACATCTTGGGCCGAAACGTCCCAGGACCGAAACGTTCAAGTACCAACACAAGCATATTTAAAAATTTTTTAAAACCGACTGAAAATCAAATGTTTGCGGCATTTACCGTATTTGATCTTTGTATTGAGACGGGTAAAAATAATTAATTTTGTTGGTGTCTCAGTTCTTAGTAAAAGGTAAAAAAAAATCACCTGTTGTTGCCGGTAGAATGAAGTTGTGTTTGATTGTGGTAATTTTGTTTTTTAGGAATACCTTCATTCATTTAAGAAATAACTGTTGTTTTCCTTCGGTTTATGCAATATAAACCAAAAATTTTCAGCACAAGCTTCATAACTCGCGTATATCGCATAAACCGAAGGAAAACAACAGTTATTTCTCATAATTTAATCCGGCTGTAATATTAAAATATAAAAACTATGTGTACGTGAACGAAAAACTTTTAATTTTTGCAAAAGACAACAGTCAAACTCAGAAAACTGTGCCACAAACAGGTCACGTCAATCATTGTCAAATTGTTTGTTGTTTTGATTTTCGATCGCAGATGACAGATATTTAGCAAGTCACGTAACAATATCATTAAAAACATTTTTTTAAGTTCCCCCAAAATCATGTTTGGATGTATGATCTTTTATTCATCTCCCACTTCGGTATATTTTATTAAATTCAATTGTTCCCGATAAATTATCATTATATTCTCGCTGACTGAAGGCGATGAAAAATCTATCATTGATCTTTGTTTACAAGCTAGTTATCTGTCTATCAGTATGCCGTCACGCTCTCACGGTGACAATTGGATTGAGTGGGCGGGGCTCCCAGAGTCTTCAAAGTTGGACCGGATGTGCGAACATGTAGACATTCCAAATCATTACGTGATTTGGTTTATATGATTTTGACGACTTTCACGCTGTATGCTTTCAACCAATCAAACACAGAGGTAGGGCAAATGATTAAATTACATTATTTATAAATAAATAAAATAGTCAATAAATCAGTTACACAAAACAAATCAACAAAAATCAGCAGGAAATATCAACAAAATGTCAATGATAACAAATGAGGTGATAAATGCACGTGGTCAATTTGTTTCAAAATGAAGACAAAATAAAGGTGGAAAATGTTCTGAATCTGTTTGTATATAAGTAAGGGGAGGTAACTTAATCCTTGTGATATGTCACAACAGATTTTTTTTTCAGTTTTCTACAAACTTTCAATTATATTTTTTTTTACACAAAACAGATAAATTTGGTGTGAACCATAACAATAGTATATATAATAGGTCAGTTGAAGTTAATTATACTTGAGAGATTGTTTTTATTTACTTTATATTTCGAGTTTATATAATTTTGATTTCACATTACCATGACAGTATGGGAATATATTTGGCATACAATGCACTTGATTAAAAACACGTGGGCATGTTTCATAAATAAACGAACTGTATTCAACCTGACCGCCCTGGTGCACATAATGTGTCCCCATTGTTGTAAACAATATGGCTCTTGTTTTGTTTTCAAAATCTCGCGTGTCCAAGATTTCGGAAATTTGTAAACAGTAAAATGTGATGGATTTTGGGACAACTATTTTGAAAAGTGTCAAATCGGGAGAAAATAGGATGGGACCGTGAGAGCGTGAGTTGGTGCCTCAAACCGAGAGACTCACGGTGAAACCGGGAGAGTTAACAGGTCTGGATGTGATGCACAGTTGGATTTTGTTAAAAATAACTAGTTTGTTCAAGTCATGTCATTAGAAGTGATTTGGAATAGGAAAAAAAAAAAATTAATCTCCAAAGCTCCCCGAACTTTGAATCCAGGAAAATGAAAGGTTACTTTCCTCCAGTCAATTTGTTTCAAAATGAAGACAAAATACACAGGTGGAAAATGTTCTGAATCTGTTTGTATATAAGTAAGGGGAGGTAACTTAATCCTTGTGATATGTCACAACAGATTTTTTCAGTTTTCTACAAACTTTCAATTATATTTTTTTTTACACAAAACGGATAAATTTGGTATGAACCATAACAATAGTATATATAATAGGTCAGCTGAAATTAATTATATTTGAGAAATTGTTTTTATTTAATTTATATTTCGAGTTTATATAATTTTGATTTCACGTAACCATGACAGTATGAGAATATATTTGGCATACAATGCATTTGATTAAAAACACGTGGGCATGTTTCATAAATAAATGAACTGTATTTAACCTGACCGCCCTGGTGCACATAATGTGTCCCCATTGTTGTAAACAATATGGCTCTTGTTTTGTTTTCAAAATCTCACGTGTCCAAGATTTCGGAAATTTGTAAACAGTAAAATGTGATGGATTTCGGGACAACTATTTTGAAAAGTGTCAAATCGGGAGAAAATAGGATGGGACCGTGAGAGCGTGAGTTGGTGCCTCAAACCGGGAGACTCACGGTGAAACCGGGAGAGTTAACAGGTCTGGATGTGATGCACAAAGTTGGGTTTTGTTAAAAATAACTAGTTTGTTCAAGTCATGTCATTAGATGTGATTTGGAATAGGAAAAAAAAAAATTTTAATCTCCAAAGCTCCCAGGACTTTGAATCCAGGAAAATGAAAGGTTACTTTCCTCCAGTTTACTCATTGTGACAGTGACACATGGGAAAGGTGCACGATCGCTCTTGCGCACCATCACTCACGCAAAAATTGTCCAAGGAGTGTGAATAATCACTCGCCTCTATACTTGGGTGTGTTTTCATCCTTTTGAGTTGTGTCAACAGAAACATTCAAACAAGTTTTGATGTTGGGAAATATTTAACAATCACTCACAATTTGAATCATTTAAAGTACAATTGCAAACAATTTCCTTGCCGTCGTTATGAACATGACACACAGTAGTTCACTAAAACATCCACACATGACACGCTAACAGTAAGAGGGTTGCACATTGACAACTTGCCCAGAGCTTACTGCCGCCACAAAACGAACACGCATGTTCAGATAAAAAAACAGTGCCCATTCTGAGATATGAGAAATGTTTTAATACTTCCGTATTTTTTTTATCAGAGACATGTGGATGTTGCCCCGTTCCTTGTTTACTTTTATACTCGTGACACCTGCCGCTCCAATTCACCAGTGACATGAATTAATGTGCCCGATTTGGAATTTACTCGTCCATTTTCCACGATTATAATAATCTGCCATTTAAAATCCAGAACTAATTTTAGTGGGTTACATATATTTTCACCATCAAAATTTCCATCCGTGTTCAGTTGTATTCATGCATTCGTTTTGAAGGACGCTTGTCAGTTGAAGTTAAACATTGAAATCAAAACTCAATCAAATTCACTCTCCTCACAGTTTTCACTCCTGCAAACTTTATTTGAGGTGAGCGATTTCCCCTCGCCTCCATTTTGCTCCCATTCATCACTGATGTGAGCTGTGGAACCTTACTGATCTGAACTGAATAAGACTAGTATAATCCATCTATTTTATTTAACCCTTTACCTAAAAGTGAAAAGCAAACGATACTTTCAAAACAAATTCTTGAATAACTAATTTTTTTTCATTTTTTGTCTCAAAAACATAGGTTATGACCCCTCATTGGAATAAGCTTGATGAGCTCATTCCAGTGAAGGGTCATAACCTAAAAAAACGAAACAACTGACTGATTCTCAGAAGAGTGAAATTTCCGAGATAAAAAAACAACCAAAAAAACTTTATTCCCTCATCAAAGAAATTCAGGCAAAATTACCCTAGAAATAAGACATTCTTTTAATAGCCTCATGTAAGTTACTGCATAGTTTTTACATGGATATAACTTTACTTTTGAGGAGATTGAAAAATGTTGCCATTTGGGGTTTGAGGACTGGATGTATTGGCATTTGAAATATTTTTTGTAAAAAAAACATCACATCATAAATTATTTATTGATATATTTCTTTAAGATTAAAAACCAATATAAATACTGCAACAAATGAAAAAGTTCATAGATAAATTTATGATCTTCACTTCTTCTTCTTTCCTTTCTTTCCCTTTTTGCCTTTCTTTCCTTTTTTCTTCTTTTTGCTGTAAGGTCCAAATCCTTTTCGTACCATTGCTCCTCTCCACCATGCTTGTAACTGTTAAGTAATAACAATAGCATGAATCAATTTAACCTAGGCAGGGAAATGCATGATGATATATAAAAAATGATTATCCAATAATTCTTCATTTTTTCATCCAAATGGATATTTATCCCTCAGTGGGAAAACCTCACTGACCTTAACCCTTAAGTCCATATAATTAATTTTATGTTAATAACTACCGTATATACGTTTACAAATCTGCAGATAACTTATTTATTGGGGTTTAACAACACTTTCAACAGCCAGGGTCACGTCATGTCTGACTGTTTTACGGGTGGAGTAAGCCAGAGTACCCGAAGAGAACCACCGAGCAACTGTCAGGCTCCCCAACATAGTAACTCCACACAAGCAGGGTTAGCATTGGATGAAGACAAATGCACAATCAACATGCAGTAAGCTTTAGTACACAGCGTCACCATGCCCCTGACCCCCCCTCCCCACCCCCCACCCCCAACCCTAGCAATTTGGGTGAAGCAAAGGACACAACGTGGGCTGCAGCAGGTGGGATTCAAACTGAGGACCTATTGGCTTGCAGTCTACATCTCTACCTACTGAGCCACTGCGCTCCCTTGAAGATGACTTAACTGTGTTTCTACATTATTATTGGCTGCCTGTACAGGCAGCCAATAATGATGTAAAAACATTGTCAAGATAAATGCATCCTACCAGTGAAGTTTTTATGGAAGAATACACTTGGAACAACTTTTTCAAAGCCTTATATAAAAGAGGCAGTTTGTAGCTGTATGAGGACTTAACTTTTGAGGGACTGGACGGGTGTCTTGCAGTCCCACCAGGCTAGTCACAAAATATCCAAGACTTGACAAGAAACCACTACCTAGGTAATTTGTCTTTTTCTCAGCAAGACCAGGCCATAGTCACAAAGACTTGACTAGAAACCACTACCTAGGTAATTTGTCTATTGTCAGCAAGACCTCTTCATGATGGAATGTTAAGGCCATCAGTGCTGAAGTCGTAAATGTCTGAAATAGGCCTTTAAGAGTTAAGGGTTAATCCCCAATCTTACACAAATAGAAGAGAACACTTGCAAAAAAAACTGAAGATTTCTTGAATAACTAAAAAATTTTATTTTTTGCTTCAAAAACAGTTATCATACCGCCTCGGAGTGAGTTCAAGGAGCTTGTTTGAGGGAAAATTGAAAAAATAATACAAGTTGAAATACTGATTAAAGAAAATTATAAAATTGAATGGCAATTTTTGTTATTAGTGCTTGCAAGTTATGGCCATCATTTTTGGGAAAGGTTTAAGCTAACGCCGAAGTGAGTGCTGTCCTTAGAAATAAAACATTAAATCTGAAATGTTTTAACAAATGACAATTTAGTTCCATTTCAGTTTTCTTGCCAACACAACATATGTCAGTTCAATGGTGGAATTATATACCATTAGTTAATGATATGCTGTAATTATCTATTTATTTGTTATTTATTGGTTTTTAAGGTCACTTTTAGCAGTTATGGGTACACTTTGATCACAAAACTAGTGTAAAGTCAATTTTAGTCAATCCTTTTTACCCACTTTTTAGAAGTCACACATCAGGTGTTAACTACTAGGATATAAGGAAATCAGAACCTGTCTACTACATTAACCCTTAACCTAATGAAATGGTCTCTTCCACCAGGATAATTTACAAACTGAGCAGTTGAAAAAAATGATTTTTCAAAAAAACTAAAGAAAAAACACATCATGTGAACCCTCATTGAAAAGATCTTGCAGAGCTCATACTAATGACAGGTCACCTGATATGGTTTTGTCGAAAAAAGTTTGAACATAAAAAGAAAAATTCAAAAAAAGAAAAATTCTGATATTGCGTGTGTTGAGTAAAGGGTAAAGTGCTCCCCCCTTCCGGATTCCTGCAGGGGGATGATATGATATACTGCTTTATAATATGACTACCACAAATAGTTCCTCCTACCACTACCAGTCTACTCATCAATTCTGGCTCAATGGAAAACAACCAGACTTGGGGCGAATACTTTGTAAATGTATTCGAATACGAATACGAATACTTTGAAATTTCATGAATACGAATACAAAGACACAAATTTTCAAATGCATTTGAATACGAATACAAATACATTACAATGTATTCATGAATACATTTTTGAATACTTGAATACTTTTTAAATTATAAGTATTTATAGCAAGGCCTTTAAGTTTTTTGTTTGTTGTTTAAACAACAGTAATAAATTTTCTAAATCAATAACATGACTACCTCAACTGAGACTAACATGACATCACGGATATGTGCAGAGTTTTGAAGTGACAATTTTACAAACTTGAAATAAAAACTTGAGTGCCTTAATTCACACTGAACATTCTGGATAACCATTTAATTGGAGGTCTGTTTGAAAATGTTTACACAATAACTTTCCTAAAGCTAATTCATCAAAAGATGTAAGAAAATCTCAGTCCTTCGAAGTGGTTAATTAATTTTAGATCCTGCGACAGCCACACACCCCCCCTCCCCCCCATCTCAATTTACTATGCAATGGAAAAAAAGAACTATTATTTTACTGAAGGCACACAAAAATTCCTGATTATCAAACTACTGCAGCCATATTGAATATACCAAAATCCTGATTATTGATTTTATTTTATTTATTTATTTATTTATTTACTGGGGTTTAATGACACTTTCAACAGCCAGGGTCACCTTGTGTTGGACAGTTTTATGGGTGGAGCAAGCCAGAGTACCCGGAGAGAACCACTGAGCAGTGACAAGAAACTGCCACATTCCCCAACATACTAACTCCACACAAGCAGGGTTAGCACTGATTGAAGACAAGTTCACCATCGAATGTGCAGTATGCCTTAGTACACAGTGCCCCATCATGCCCCAATGAAACCTTTCCCTAATTATCGATAAACACCATAAAAACAGAATCCATTGGATATTGGGTATTCAAGTTATTGCACAGACATGCATAAATAACAAATAAAAATTCAAGATGACTGTTGTGCCCAGAATACTGATTATCAAAAGGAGCTGCAGATGAGCAGACATTAAGAAAATTTATATTGTATATGTTAGAATACTGATTATTAAGAGGAACCTTCCTGTAGTCATCACTGGAAAAATATCACATATTTTCTTGTCCTTATTCTCCAGCCTATTTAACCCTTAAGTCCCCATACAGCCACAAACTGTCCAGACGGCCAACAATGACATAAAAACACTGTTAAGAAATCTGCAGCTGTGTTTAGGTATATTCAGTAGTTATTAACAAAAAATGAATCTAGAGAATTAAGTCAAAGGTTAACCCTTCACCTAACATGAAAAGAAGACGACACTTGCAAAAAAATTATTGAATAACTAATTTGTTTAATTTTTTGTCTCAAAAACATAGGTTATGACCCCTCATTGGAACGAGCTTGATGAGCTCTATCCAATGAGGAGTCATAACCTATGTTTTTGAGACAAAAAAATGAAAAAATAATGAAAATTAATTGGCGATTTTTTTAGAATAGCGCTGGGCGGTTTTCGCCATTACAATGGGTAAAGGGTTAAGCTGGTTTTGTAATGTGATTATCTGGCTATCATGAAATATGGCAGTCTCCTTCCTATATCACAATCAATTACAAAGACATGAACTGCCACATCCTAAGACCTAAACAAAATTCACAAAGTCGTAGGACTGGAGAAATATATTTCCATCAACGCAATGTTTCCTTACTTCCTGTGATGATATTTCTCCCATACTTTTCCTTGAGTAACAGAACTTTGAAAAACCTATTCACTGCCATAGTAGTGTTGAAACGATTGGCAATTTTCGGAAGTCGACGGGAGTAATCGACTCAAAGTCGACAAGTCAGACCTTTCATTCAGGGGGACTAGATTTCATTGAGAATTACGTCTTTGCACTCGTTTAGTATGCTATTTCGTGGTTATTTCAAAATTCAAGATAAATACCAAATGGCAAACGTGAATGCGAAATAAGATTAATACAATTAAATTAAGCGGGAACCTTCTTCTATAAAAAAAAAACAATCTAATTACATGAAAACTAAAAGACAATACTTACAATAGTTGTGGATTTAGTCAGCAGAGAATTCAAAGTGGAAAGTTGGAACAAGTTGCAAAGTTATGCAAACAACTAAGTTCTGAATTGTTTTTCCAGCCACCGGCACTGCACTTTTAACTTCAAAGTGCACAGCCGGTGGCCGGTGCAACAATTGAGAACCCATTTGAAACTTGTTCCTATTGAAGGCTTTAAGTCAGATCAGTGCGAGCCGCGAAGGTAAAGTGCTAAATTTGAACCCAAATTTTTCGTAGACTGTGATACCATTCTGCATTCGATGTCACTTTGTCAAGCCGCAAAACACAAATACTGACGAGACAGCTATTTTGGGCTGTGCATTCTAAAAGAAATTTAGGGAGCATTCGCTGCCATTCCCAATGTCTTTGAAGTATATCAATGAAAATGAAAGGAGCTGCCACTTAATGGTTTTTGTGTAATGTCAGTGCCTGGTAGGTTGCATAAAACAAAGTCGCTACATTGTCGGCATCATCATAGGGTAATAACAGCATTGTAAGAAGTGTTTTTTCAGGAGCAGAGTTACATGGTTATAACAGAGAATTTACTTATGCAGCGTGGATATTTTACTTATACGGCAATATATGCTGACAACCACCATCTCCATGCGTTTCCTGACTAATCGACTGGCAGATTTTTGGGTCGACTTTCCAGAAAATCAAGTCGACTTTGATTAATCGACCAGTTGTTTCAACACTATGCCATAGCTGATTTGACAGGCTCAGAATACATTGCAGATGGTTATTCAGAACTTTCATGCTGAATGGATTGACTTACATGTACACGGAAAACATGTTCAGTTCAGTTGGAAATTTTGCTGTCTATTGCATATTGGGAATAGGGTAGAAATTCAATCCTCAAAGGTTTTGGATTAAGTCGTTGCATTCTAAATAGCTCATAGTACTATAACATATACATACCCTGATAGATGCTTTTAATTCAATGCCTTCTTGATCAGTCTTTCTTCGGGCCTTTTCTCTTTCAATTCTGTCTTCCACAACAACCTGCTCATACTCTTTGTACTACAGACAAAAATAAATGAAAATTAATTTCAACAGGTTGTTCATGTGTTACAACACTAATGGCAAACCCTGTAAAACATCTCTGACTATTAATTCATTTTGAAGTCTTTGAATTGCTTTCCCCGCAACCAACTTTACATCCAATGATGGATCCAGAGGGTGATCCCCATCCCTCGACTGGGTTCATAAGAAAAACAACTTCATCTATTTCTATGCACTTGATTTCACAGATTGAAGTTTGTCCAAGTCAAGTCACTAGGTTCAAATTTGGGGCAAAACTTTAATCTAATGCAATATGCGAAAAATTATTTAAAAATGTTAATCGGTTCTTCAAGTCAAAATCTTTTGATATTTATATCCTACCATTTTCAACAGCATATGGGGGTATGTTAGCAGTGGAAAAGTTTTTCAACATCACAGTGCACAGAGTTATGTTTACATGAGTTTCTCAGTACATATACAGAACAACACGTGTGTGAATGGGTTAATCAATATGGCACAAGTGTCAGCGCGGAAGGATAGAACAAGAGGACGCAAGCCTCAAGTTTTATCCTTCCGCGATGACACAAGTGCCATATCGATTAACCCATTCACACACACATGTCATTCTGTGTTTATTACATGCCTTGATGTCTATAAAAACAATTATCAAAAGGACACTCAGCAATTCATTTGACAACAATCAACAAAAAAAACATTTTATCACCAACCAAATTTTTTAGGGGAACCTGTGTTACTATTTTGTACCCTGAGTTCCAATGCGTTCTATGTGCCTACTGGCACATAGAACATACAGGAACACAGAGGACGATTTTTAGCTCTCGCTAGCAATGCACATTGTAAGTGCAATGCACAATTTCTAGAAAATTCCAGTGAAATTTCGCTTCTATTTAAAAATAGTCTGTTGATGATTTCTGTTCCGCATATATGTGCGGAATGGATTTTCATTTTCCACATAGTTTAGTGTTGCTGTAGATGGGGATTTCATAGAACAGGCGTTTAATAATAAAATAAATTCTGCTTACCATTTTGGTCAGCTCTTGTAGTCTTTCAAGATCTTTAGCTTTGGATGCTTTCAGTACATCAAGTTCGTGCTGCTTCGCTTCAACATCCTTGTCAAATTTTTCCATCCAAAACTCAACTTTTTTCTCCAATTCCTACACAAGAATATTTCAATTAATATTGTATCTTGCAACAGTTTCAGAGATGAATTAACCCTTTTATGCTGTACCAACACAAAAGGAAGACAACACCTGCAAACAAAATTCTTGAATAACTAATTTTTTGCACCAAAAAACATACCTCATGACTCGTCATTGGAATGGGATCAATGAGTTCGTTCCAATGAGGGGGTCACAAGCTATGATTTTGAAATTAAAAACAATGATTAAAATAATGAAAATTGCATGGTGGTTTTTGTGAATAGCACTGCTACATTGGATAAAGGGTTAAAACATTTCTCAATCCTTAAGGGCCTAATATGCATTGAGAGGAGGGAAGAAGCAAGAAATGCTATACAACACAGTGTAACAAGATTAGTTTTCACAATGAACTGTCTACTAAAGTATTATCAAATAAAATACACAGGCATGCTTTTACTATCAACGGCATTCAATTGGATTTCATTGGGAAATGATGCCCAAATATTTTTCTTTTCCTAATGTCTAGCTCTGCCCAAAATAATTGTTAAGGACACTTCTGTCCACTGGGAGAGATCGTACTGTGACATCCCAAATCTGAACTCTTTCCTCTGCAATTTTTATTTATTTATATTTAGACTCACAGTCATAAGTAAAAACAACATCTGAAAAAACATTTCTTGAATAACTACAAATGTTTATGTTTTTAATCAAAAATCTAGCTTATCACCCTTTATTTATACAAGCTCCTTCCAATGAGGAGTCATAAGCTAAGTTTTGGAGCTGAAAAACTAGGTACCTTTGTGATAAGAGATAATCACTGAGGCCCTGCAAATGATCCCAGGCCAAAACATTCTCCAGCAAGAATCTGGAAACTGTTTGTTTTCAGGCTGTTTGTATGTGCACTCTGTCACTTTAACCTTTCAACCCCCTTAAATTGACAGAGTTCAGTCCTGTCCCATAAGCAATGTGTGGCTGTGCCTGTGCAGTTTAATAATCCTAAACCAAGGAATTGTCGAGTTAGTCTGGCAACCATTTTTCAGGTAAGAGTACCCTGGACCTTTGACCTTTTTGCTTCCAAATTGATATGTTCACCTGTTTAGTTTCCATGATCAAAGTTCAATGCATTGTCAGGTTAGAGTCTGGAAACTGTTTTCGGGTTAGAACATGCAGTGAACTTGAACTTTTAGCCTTTTTACCCCCAAATCAATAGGGTTTATCCTTTTCCCATATGCAGACCACCTGGGAAGTTTCAGCAACCTGAGCTAAAAGCATTGTCAAGTTTCAATCCAAAACACAAACTAGAAACTGTTTTAGCACAAAAACATATGTCTCCCCTTCCTTTCTATTTAATGCACTGCAAATTATATATACATGAATAATATTGACAATCACACCAAATATCTAAGGTTTAGCTCAAAAGAGAAATTAAATGGAAGTGTCAATGACACTGTAGCTCAACTTGTTAAGACATGTACATGTATAGCATGTGACTCAGCAATGACAAACATCTAGGTAATGACCTGATAACAAAGGTACATACAAAGTATTGTAACGGTCTGTACATAAATACTGACCGTAGACTGTAACAAATATATAGGTAAAGTATTGTAAAGGTGGGTGACAGTCTGATGCTAAACTAGAAAAGAAATCTTTGAGTCCCAGAGTGGGTCTGACTGAACCCCAAAATATTTGTTCTCATAGCACAGTGATAACAAAGGCACCCTAAAACACACTCGTTCATGTCCCAAGGTGATAACAAAGGTACCCAAGAAGTTTTGTGAAGATCAGTTCATAAATACAAGCTGTATAGAAGTTGTGACAAAAAACTGATTGGACCTAATTTCGGTACAAAATGGCCACTGGCAGCCATCTTGAACTTTGGACCGCACCCAGAAACACTCGTTCTCGTCCCAAGGTGATAACAAAGGTACCCCAGAAGTTTTGTGAAGATCGGTTGATAAATACAGCCTCTCACCCGAGCCGTATTGACATGTGCACTTACAGTGTATAAGTAGCACTGAATAAATCAAAGTTCATCTAATTTGCATAATTTCTACATTAGAAAAAAACCCGTACTATATGTGATGTATCCCATGGTACTAAACATTCACACAAAAAATTATTCAAATCAGCCCTTTCATACGGAAGTTCTGTGCAAAAATCTGATTGCACCTAATTTTGTACAAAATGGCTGCCATCGGCCATCTTGAATTTTGGACCGGACCCCAAAACACTCGTTCTCATCCCACAGTTATTCCAAAGGTACCCAAAAAGTTTCATAAAGATCAGTTCATAAATACGGCCTCTAGCCCGAGCCATATTGGCATTTGCACTTACAGTGCTGAAAGTAACACTAAATACATCAAACTTAGTCTAATTTGCATAATTTACGCACGAGAAAAAAAACCTGTATATATGTGATGTGTACTAAACATTCATACAAAAAATTATTCAAATCAGTGCTTTCATATGGAAGTTCTGCACAAAAATCTTATTGCACCTAATTTTGTACAAAATGGATGCCAGCGGCCAACTTGAATTTCGGATCAGACCCCAAAACACTCGTTCTCGTCCCACGGTCATAACAAAGGTACCCAAGAAGTTTCGTAAAGATCGGTTCATAAATACGGCCTCTAGCCTGAGCCGTATTGAATTGTTGATGGACAGATGGATGACTGGCCATGGCATAAGCTCAAATTTGGCTTCGCCAAAGTTGAGCTAAAAAGCTTATAAATCTGACCTTCGGTCAAAGGTCAAGGTCACATGAACGTCACTATGGTACGCGATACACAGGCTCATGGTGATACATCCACATGCCAAATATCTAAGGTCTAGGTCAAAGGCAAAAAAAGTTCTGGTCCGGACGAAGTTTCTCTTAAAAAAACACATAAATCTGACCTTCAGGTCAAAGGTCAAGGTCGCATGAAGGTCACTATGGTACATGACACACCAGCTCATGGTGATACATCCACATGCCAAATATCTAAGGGCTAGGTCAAAAGACAAAAAACGTTATGCCCCGGATAAAGTTTCTCTTAAAAAGCACATAAATCTGACCTTCAGGTCAAAGGTCAAGGTCACATGAAGGTCACTATGGTACGTGATACACCGGCTCATGGTAATACATCCACATGCCAAATATCTAAGGCCTAGGTCAAAAGACAAAAAAGTTATGCCCCGGACAAAGTTTCCCTTAAAATGCACATAAATCTGACGTTCAGGTCAAAGTCACATGAAGGTCACTATGGTACGCGACACACCGGCTCATTGTGATACATCCACATGCCAAATATCTAAGGTCTAGGTCAAAAGACAAAAAAGTTATGCCCTGGACAAAGTTTTCCTTAAAATGCACATAAATCTGACCTTCAAGTCAAAGGTCAAGGTCACATGAAGGTCACTATGGTACGCGGCACGCCGGCTCATGGTTATACATCCACATGCCAAATATCTATGGTCTAGGTCAAAAGACAAAAAAGTTATGCCCCGGACAAAGTTTGTATGAGAAGAAGAAGAAGAAGAAGAATATGCACTGAAACAATATGTCTCCCTCCGACCTTAACCTTTGACTTTTTATCCTCTAAATCAATAGGGTTCAGCCCTTCCCCCTAGGCAGAGTACCTGTAAAGTTTTATTATACAAGGCCAAAGCATTATCAATTTCAGAATCCTGAAACTAAATCAGACAACAGATGCTCACATGGACAGTGCAATTATGTTGGCTCCCATCAGTCGACAGAGCTCAAATAATAAATTTGGATGGCGATTTTTGAGAATAGGGTAGACCAGGTATGGTCATTACATTAAGTAAAGGATTAACAAAATGATCATGCTCTAACTTGTTTTTTTTTTTTGTTTTTTTTGGGGGGGGGTGAATGTTTTAACTGCTGATAGGCTATACTTGCTTACAATGGCCCTAGGAATTTACAAATTGAATGGCAGACTATAATTAGCTGTAGAAAAAAACAACACAATACTAATAGTATACAACTAAGCAGACTATATGTTAATGATGGCCTGTCGAAATTTCAATAACTGGAGGTTATACTTTCCAAAAGATTACACCACTACAAGACTGAATTCAACAAGATCTTGTCAAAACATTCCCACAGACTGGCACTCCCCCCTTTGCCTTCTGTGGGAATAAGCAACATGTCTACAGCATGCACTGTTTCTGCTTTTCTGCCTACCAAACCTCACAAAAACCAAATCAATTTAATTTCAATTCATGTCAGCCTGAAAATCAGGCAGTTCCATCATAATCTGCAGAGATATTTAACACTTTACCAAACGAATCAAATGCATGGACCCGCTAATATACAAATTAAGACACTGAAAAGTTAAAAAATTTATAGTAATTTATATATTTTTTATACTTACCAATGACCCAGACATAGCTGGTGCTAACTCTTAAAATATAGGGCCAAACACAAATTTTGCCCCCCAATCCCCAAAATTTGCATCTAAAACTAAAGAAAACATGTCCTGAAAGGCCCTCCACACCTCGCCCCCACTGCGCATGCGCAGTGTCCAGGACGTTCCGAAATTGGCGCCATTTATCATTCTAATAACCAGTGCCTGGTAAGCGCTATGTACTCAGCGGGGAGGCAAGAGTTCCCAACTCCTGGGAGGGCCATCCCCGTCTGGGTCATTGGTAAGTATAAAAAATATATAAATTACTATAAATTTTTTAACATTTTTATACTGTACCAATGACCCAGACATAGCTGAATAGTAAAAAGGCTGGAGGGCCAAGGACATAGAGCAAAATGGAATACGCTCAATAAAATAAAATAGAGTCATCCCCTGTAGGGAAAAGAAGTAATAGGCCTTACATGTATCTTTCTTATTTATGATAAATTAGAAAGATACAACACCTTCCAAAAATTGAGCTTCATACATCCATGTACTCTATTAATATCCAATAATCCTTATACTAATAATTTTTAAAGTAAGCCAATAATAAAGTAAGTCTAGAGAATAGAGACTCTTATACTCCTAAAAGTGTGTGAGAATTGCATAATCATGTCCGTTGACATATGCAATATTCAAAAGCTATACTTTAAAAACTAAGACTTGAATGAATTTTATAAACTTAAACTTCTCACTAAACAACCATCCCAATAACAGCTCAGAATTACTAACTCCGGAGGAGGTATCCCCTTGTTTTCATAGTAAAAACAGGTGACCCAAGGGAACACCCTCCCCCCCCCCCTTTTTCTTGCCCTGGGTCAAATAGCCCAGAGCGAAGAGGGCAGCCGAACGGAGACACTGCCGAAACAGACAGCCTACCTAGCTATAGTAGCAACTGTTAAGTGAATGACATTCTGAGCAGTAGATAATAGACCTAACAATAGAGGCCTCCAGAAATGGACTCGATATTTCTGAGATAAAATTCATGAATGGATGGCTGAGCGCAATGAGCAGCCTTCAAAAATCTATAATAGCAACACTATTAATGTAAGCCCAAGAAGTAGAAGAACTCTTACTTCAAGAGCCGAAATCTTAAGCACAACTGCTAAGCCAATGATATACCATAAGCAGTACGCTAGTTAATAGAATCGATTAACAATAAAATGGAGCGTAACGTCCTTCTACTAGACATCAAAGACAGAAGAAGCTTACGCCCTTGTAATAAACAGATATCTGTTTATAAATACATAAACTGTACCCGGAAAGAGTAAAGGCCTATGCCCATACGAAGACGGAAGGACCTTAAAATAATAGGTTCCGGATAATAGGAGCCTAACTCTTATGCAACAATCCAACCTAAATAGTAACGGAAGTATTGATTCCGAAACTATGAAAGTGAAAATCATCCATCGATAGTGCATGAAACTCACTGACTCTACAGTAAAAGAGAAACCAACAGAATTACTGTCTAAAAGGTCAGAATTTGAAAACTACTGTTTCCAGAGGCTCAAATGATTACTTAGCTAAATAAGAACCGAAGTTAAAATCCGTATAGGAATTTAATCTAAAGATTCTAAGTCTATTTATCAAAAAGTTACTAACTGACTTAGATAAAGAGACAAAAGACTCAATTGTAAACTATCGTAGAGTGCATAGGTATGAGGTAACATAAACCTATAACCTAAATAACAACAGGCTGCAGTAGATCTTGTGAAACAAGTATACTAAAAACTAGCAATGCGTAGTATGGAGGGATCAACCATATGAACATAATGATCCCTACACCACGACGGAAGAGCCTCCACTTTAGTCGCATAGAATAGCGAAGAAGAGGATCTCCTATAGTAAGAAATCGCGTCCAAAGCTCGTCCAGTACAGTGCTTACAATGCAATACGGACCACACAACGGAATACATGAAGGTTGCGACCTTGCTGGTTGTGATAAAGATGACACGATTTACCCAGTGAAAAAAGATCCTCACATAGAGGAAGATTTCACGTTAAGATCCACAGTAGACAAGAGAGTAAATTACTCATGATCTCTGTGAAGATAGAGATGCTATCAACAGAAATGTATTGTGGTTGTTTATCTTAGCAATACCTGCTAAAACAACAGCGCCGGAGGATATGCGTATCCTATCATTGCGTCCTATAGATCAATAGAGCGTTAACAGTATTAGCTCAGAGATCTGGACAAGCCAACACATACGTCTGCAATTGATAGCAAGCTGTGTCATAATAAAACATCATTGGGCGCTCCCATAGATAGCAAATCTGATTAAATACTTGTTTGTTGAGAGTCCATTCTGACAGCAACAAGCGACCCGTAAGAGAACGGGAGTGCGATAAAACAATCAGACGACCCCGAATATGACGGACCAAAACTGAACTTGGTGTACTATAACCAACAGACGGATTCTTTCCATTAAATTGAATAACGGAAACGAAAGAGTGCCTCCCTGGTTCCGGAGATACGCCACTACTGTCGAATTAAAGGACAGGAATTTGGGCATGCATTTCTGAATAATGTTCATGCAATGACATAAAGCAAGCCTAAAAAACATTATTCCGCGGAAGTTAAACTGATAGCTAAAAGACTGCGGAACCCAAAGACCCTGGCACTTCGAATCCGTAGGGATCAGTATATATCCCAATCTGTTTGACTGGCAACCGTCATAACAGCCACACTAGGGTCCGGCAACTGCGGCGGCACTCTCTGAGTCAACCACCGAATGTTTGCCCCAGTCTGAATCTCTTGTAACAGTAGATAGACAAGAGAATGTATAAACCAAGCAATTCATGGATTGCCGGAAAGTTGCCGTCGAAGAGAAGCTCCTCCGAGAACGAAGCGACTCTGAGAGAGTTCTTACCCTACTATCCACGCGTGGATGTAGCTAGGGCTGCATCACGTCTAACACTCCAATCAGCCACTGAAGGGCGGAGTTATACGTGAACAAAATACTGCCCTCAAAAGAAATTACATTGAGAATAATATCCCGTAAATCTTTTCTTGAAGACGTAATGATAACGCCTCAGTAAGGCGGATTACGTATAATAAAGCGTCTAAGTTAAGTCTACTATACATAATGTCGTTCCCAATATTGAAATTGGAAAAGACATAAACGGCGAAAAAGAATATATGCAGTCTTTAATCACACCGTCTAGACGCATATGAACTCTCGGTTTGCCCTGCTCTGCCAAAATAAACTATATGTAAAAAAGATAAAATGGCAGAAATGAGCCACGCGGACAAGAAACTAAACTATCATGCTTAGTAGCAGGCTTGTATATATATATATAATATATAGCGTCGAAAAATAAAACACATGTTGTAATGACAATATTGGACTGCGTCGGTAAGTCAGGGACAAAGTCCCTGTACCGATCGAAAAATCCGAGTCCAATGACGCTATAAGTCTCTTATCCAAGATCGCAGCAATGAAGTCCGAAAAATAATCACTGGAAGAAATGCCAGAAGATATGAAAGGCATCTTCCGATACTACTAAAGGGAAAACTCGAAATCTTTCGAATCCCTTTCGCCATCCTGTCGGACCCTATAAAGCGTTCGGTCGTCCGTAGCTTGATGCAACCGCGGACCGCACCGACCCAGCGCCGTCGGATAATTCCTGATTCGACCGAGAAACCGTCAATTGCTGGGATGCTGCGAAACAACTGTGCTAACTCGGATAGCACGTCCGTCACCGAGGCCTGAGGAGCAGCGGTCTTACGATGCATTGCCGCAGGAAGCTCCGAGATCGTTACCCCGTGCATACTTCCAATATGCGAGCGAACGGAGTGTATAGGCCTCGTGTCCCTTGGCTACCGGATGGCGCGACCTATTCGCTGTGGAATCACTGAATGCCGAAACTGATCGGATACTCGAGGTCACGTAGCCAATGTGCGGTCGTGTGCCCTGCTGTGAGGATGAGGAAGCATTAAAGACAGTCTCTCGGACTGTCAATATAACGGAGCGTCCCGAGCAACGGACATATGCTCCGAATGTAAAATATCTGAACCACAACATGCGGTCCCCTATGTTGTTGGCTTCCTCCGATCTGTCCTCAATCTGCCGTCACTGGGTGAGTACTAAAGTAATTAAAGTGCTCGCATCACCCAAATCTCCTTCCTAGACCGCAACGGACGAACCCGGCAGCCGAACCATTCGATGAATGTATGCTACACCGGGTGAGCTAGCGAATGTCATTCCGTAAGCGATAGACATATTCCATGAGCACTTATTGCCGCTAACTCTTCATTAACTATGACGACAGAGGCACACTTTTGAAAGACATCTCCATAACTCTTCGAACAAGAAACCAGAAATGCTTGGATAGCAAGCATAAAATAATAATATATATAGCGTCGTTCAATAATTCGAAAGTTTGTGTGACATTATTGGATTATGTCGGAACTGAGGGACGATGTCCCTGAACCGAACCAAAAATTTCTAAGTCCACCGACGCTATCAGTTTCTTATCCGGCATCGCAGCATATGTTGTTCCGAAAGGGAAAGCTTGAAATCCACCGAATCCCTTTCGGTATCCCGTCGGACCGGATGAAACTTTCGGACGTCCGTACCCGCTTCCGCGGAGCGTCCCGACCCAGCATCGTCGGATAAAATATATGCGACAGATTCAGTTGATGCTGGGATGCTGCGATAAACTGTGCTATTAAGGAAAGCACGTCCGTTCCCGAGGCCTGTGCCGTAGCGGACTTACGATGCATTGCCGCTGGAAGCTCCGTGTACGTTGACTCCCGCACACTTCCTATGCGAACGTCCGGAGTCTGCAGGCCTCGAGTCCCCGGCTACCGACCCAGCGCTGTCGGATAATTCTCGATCCGACACCGTTTCTGTCGGCTGCTGGGATGCTGCGATAAGCTGTGCTATGTGCACAAGAATGTCCGGCGTCGAGACCTGCGGAGGCGCAGTCTATCGGTGCTTCGCCGAGGGCAGCTCCGCATCAGATGGCTCCCGCATACTTCCTATGCGAACGTCCGGAGTCCATCGGTCTCGAATCCCTGGCTGCCGGATGGTGTGACCTGGTCGCCGAAGAATCCTTGATCGGCGAAGCTGGTAATATATCGGCGGTCACGCAGCCAAGGTGCGGTCGTGTGCGCTGATGAGAAGAGGAAGCCTTAGCAGTCTCAGCGGACTGCCTATACAACGGAGCGTCCCGAGCGACGGACGTATGCTCCGCTAACAACACATTTGTACCACAACATCTGGGGCCAGATGTTGTTGAACAAGAGAGGGGCCTCTCTCGCTTGCCGTCCGGATGGACCGGAACGAGCTATGAACCGGACTAAAAGGCTTCCTCCGTTCTCCCTCCGATCCGCCGTCACTGGGTGTGCATTAAGTTAATTTTATAGTGCTCGCATCACCCCAAAATTCCTTCTAGACCGCAACGGACGAACCCGGCTGCCGAACCATTCGGTGAATGGACGCTACACCGGGCGAGCTAGCGGACGTCAAAGGCCGTCGAACCTACTAGGGTCCTCTTAGGCAATTGGCGTATTACATGAGCACTTTTCCGCTAGCCCTTCATTAATTGTGACGACGGAGGCACACTGTTGGAAGACATCACAGATACATCACCCTAATCTTGATCGTCTGAAATAGAAATTGATAAAGTAGAGTGACCCTGCGGGGAAAGGACCGGAGTGTCCAAATCCCCAACAACATACCGTGACATACGCTTCCCATATTGTCATCGAAATCATACGATACAGAACAGGAGTTAATGCGAGTACACTGACCACATATAGAATGATAATAAGGTCAGAGGAAGACTTCCTCCTAAAACAATTGATCAATATCCTTTCAATGAGAAAAGAAAACAAGTCCTGGTACTCGCACTAACCCCTGGCAATCAAATACATAATAATAATATGATCCATTAATATAGAAAAAATAATTGAAATCAAAATATTTTGAAAAAATATTTTTTTAGAACAGCCCAAGTTTCTGAAAAGTAACGTTGAGCCCCAATGGATCCCAAGCCTAAGTGTGGACAAAAATTTTAAAAATATTTTAAACAATTTATTCAACACTTACGAACAATAATAATGTATCTAGTTATGATTAAAATAACATAAAGATATTATTATTTAGAAATCCCCCCCTCACACAGAGGGCTGTTGTAAATGTAAACAATGAGTGTAAAAACACTAAAATAAGACTCCAGGCACCCAGGCCCGAAATCAGTTACCAAAAATACACCATCTGATGCAAAACAGAGACTTCCAGGGAAGAAACTGCAGAACATCAGATGGTAGATGCAGAACACAACGCCTAACCACCCGTAGGTGAAGACGTAAACATGGGGAAAGAACAGAATTCATTCTGTTATTAAGCTAAAACTCCCAAGAAATTTTAGTAATAATAATTACAGAAACTATGCCAAAAGCATGGGAGAATAGCAAGGGGGAACTTAAAGGACAGGGAGAGAGGAAAAACACTTGAAAAAACAGTGTAACTAAATAATCAGAATGACAACAAAATGGCTGCTGCCTTGAAAATAGGTAACTTAACATAATTTCATTAAAAAATTTTAAGTTACAGCCCTGATAATATTCTGTCACACATTCTTTTCCTCTCCTCCTTTTCTATCCTCCTTAGAATCACCATTTCACTAATATTTATGTGTCTGGCATCATTTAAACTGAGATTTAAAAGCACAAAGATCAGTCAGATGTTAACTGATGAAGGGCCAAACTTAGAATGATAAATGGCGCCAATTTCGGAACGTCCTGGACACTGCGCATGCGCAGTGGGGGCGAGGTGTGGAGGGCCTTTCAGGACATGTTTTCTTTAGTTTTAGATGCAAATTTTGGGGATTGGGGGGCAAAATTTGTGTTTGGCCCTATATTTTAAGAGTTAGCACCAGCTATGTCTGGGTCATTGGTACAGTATAAAAATATGAAAGTGTCAATGACACTGTAGCTTAACTTGACTGTGTGTTGTGTTTGATGAAAAAGATAATGTTCAATGTTTATGAAAGGATTATGAAATACGACAAGAATTTTGATAATTGAGAATATGTTAATTTCTGTTCCCTGTATGCTATGTTTTCAATAAAAATAATTTGAGATGTAGACTGTACTAAAGAACTGAGGGGTGGGTTAATGTGGCCCTCACAGTTATGTCAACCAAAGTTACCAAGTTACAGAGAAACTATTCCAAAATGAGTCATCATATCAAGTTACAATGAAATCCCTTCATAAATACGACCTGTAGACTGTGCTAAAGACTTTCAGGCTTCAGGCCCCTATGGCCATCACAGATGACCAATCACGTCCAAAAGGGGACATTCTCATCTACACATTATATGGAGTCATCCTACTAAGTAACAATGAAATCCCTCCATAAATACAACCTGTAGACTGTGCTAAAGGTTTTCCCCTTTTGAACGATCATGACCAAAAGGGTACGTTCTCATCTAGACATTATCTGGAGTCATCCTACCAAGTAATAATGAAATCCCTTCATATTAAATATGACCTGTAGACAGTGCTATAAGTTTTTGGGTTTCAGGCTTGGGCAGCCAAAAGGGGATGTTCTCATCTAAACATTATACAGAGTCATAAATAATAAATTAGAAATCTTTTCTGTTCAGCACAAAGTTCGTAGGCGGTATATCCAATTAATTTCAATTTGTTTTCTGCGTCCTGTTGCTGGTACGGAGTCGGGATCTGAATTTAAAATCTGAATAATTTGGAAATGCAGATCATTAATGTTATGGTCAGAATGCGAGAAATGTAATGCTATTGTGGTATCTCTGCTGTATCGAATGTCTGACATATGTTCTGTGAGTCTGGTGCAGAAACTGCGTTTCGTCTCCCCCACATATTGTTTGGAACATCTGCTGCATGTGAGCAGGTAAATGCAATTTCTGCTTGCACATGAATACCTCTTTGGGCCCGGAAAGCGTTGTTCGGTTTGTGTGCTTTTGAACCAAAGTGGGTTCAATTTCAATTTCAGGCAAATGGTGCAATTTCTCATGTTGCATGGGAGAAATGTGTTCTTTATAGTGCGACCACTGACTTGTGTTAGTAGTGGCAGTTCAGCTCGGGTCAGCAGATCTTTTAAATTTTTATTTCTTCTGAATGCTTTCAGTGGCATTTCATTGAAGTGACGTCGACATTTGTTTGAAAAAAGTAAAATTTTCCAATATTTCCTAATTAAGTTGGTGAAAGACATACTATCAGGGTAAAAGGTGCAGACAAATGGGATACGATTAGATTGGGTCTTTATGTGATTGGTGAGTAATTCTTGTCGACTCCGAGTTTTTGCACGCTGGAGATCATTCAGCAGGGTGTCCTTTGGATGTAGTGATTGAGCATTTCCATTCCGTGTCAGTGAAAATCCTGTACATCGCTGCATATACGCTTGATTCTTAAGAGTTGGCCGTAATATCCATTCTTTTTTTGAGGTGTTGGATGGTAAGAGTCTGCCGTGAGACACGCATGGGAATCAGTAGGTTTTGTGTAGAGGTCTGTTTTCAATTTGTTTTCTACTTTGCTTGCCACCACATTGAGAAAATGTACCGATTGGGGAGAATATTCTGCAGTAAATTTTATAGAATGGTGGGCAGAATTCAAGTAGGTGATGAATTCCTTTAATTTTGTTTTTCCATGTGTCCAAATTAGGAAAATATCATCTATGAAGCATAAATATAATAACGGCTTCAAGTGAAAGTTGTCTAATAATTTTGTTTCCAATTCACCCATGAAGATATTAGCATATGAAGGCGCTACTTTGGTGCCCATTGCTGTGCCACCAATTTGAAGGTAATGTTTCTGATTAAATTGAAAGTTATTACTGTGAAGGACCATTTTCAGTAAGTCTAATAATCCTACTGTTGAGATTTCCCATTGAGGTTTATATTTGCGTATCGCTCTTGCTACGGCCACCAATCCCTCCTGATTAGGTATATTTGTGTATAGCGAAGTTACATCCAGAGTGCACAGAATTGTTTCTTCAGGTAAAGTTTGTGCAATTTTTTTCTTTTATGAATTTTAATCATCAACATAGAACCTTTATACTTATCTCCAGTTTGTAACCTTACAAACACCATAAAAACATCACACTCGATGGGTACACAGAATACTCATCCTTTTCATAGTCATGTGCCCGCCGGAATGTCAAATTAAGCTAATAAATGTTTTCAAAAGATGTGAACAAAAACATATCCTGTGACTCTCATTGGAAAGAGTTTGTCGTCATCATTCCGATGATGGAGTCACATGGGTGTATTCTCACTTTGTCAGCAGACTTAAGAAATTGTCACACCTTGGCTATAGTCTGTATTAGTATTATTGTCAGATGTTCACAGTCATTGGTCCTTTGTTTGTCAGCAGTGTTATCTCAAAGATCTGTAATTGGGTTTGGAATATGAAATTAAACATTGCAAAATGGGTAATACTGAAGGAAATGACCAATTCAATCTTGTGCCATTAGTCAAGAATGAATTGGTTAAATTACCAATTACATTAAGAGGAAAATTGAAATTTTTCCATTCAACAAGATATCGTCCATTAAGTGCAACAAGACACCATCAAGACATCGATAGCATTGCAGATGGTGCCTTGTTGCACTCAGAAGACAATTTATTTCATTGTATAAATTAACCCTTAAGCCCCCATATAGCCCCAAACCGCCACTTTTATATTGCATTGAAGCAGGTGCTCCCTTGTGTAATCTTTTTTATTACTCTTGTGTGTAGACTGAATTTTCTCTGGCAGTGGTTCAACATCACTGCTGGCTGCCTGTTTAGGCAGCCAGCAGTGATGTAGAACCACTGCCAAGTCATCAATAACTATGTAAGCAGAAAAAGGCCATAAATACTTTAAAATTAATCTGAGGACTTAAGGGTTAATAGGTATGTTCAGTATTTCATGCATGTAAGTTCGGAAAATGTATGTCAAAAATTAATATTGCCATGAGCACATTTATTAATGTCTAAAATGCATATAATGCAATGTATTTGATTTAATTGTAAATTGCCAGAGACAGTAATAATCAATAAACCCGAACTCTACTACAAAGAAGTAGAGTACAGACTAAACTCTATTGTCTTTGTTATTCACACCTTTTTATGAGAACAATACCAGGTGAGAACAGCCCATCACATGATATGTTTTGTTGAAATTTTGTGAAGAATTTGAAAAAAAAGTCCGCTTCCTCAACCCCTTCTTTACAAATCTATCTTTCATTTCATTTCTTCAATGTACTCCCAATGAATTTTATTTTATTGGGTTGATATTTTGGGCATCCAGAGGAAAATGCCCTTGGGTCTTCATTACCGCAAAAGCACTCCTTCTTTCCACTTTTATCCATTTTCACCCTAAGTCCTAGTATCCTTGACCGGCATATGAGCAACAATGATCCACCCAACCTAAGTTTCCATCATTTAACATAATTTAAATCTGCCATGGTAAAATGAGCTATAGCTGTGGCATAAAAAACATTGTTGTAAAATTGTTGTAAAAGACAAACACTTACAGTCTGATGACTTCTTAGATATGATTCTACTTCTGCGTTAACCCTTGTTTCATCATCTATCTCCTGTCTAAGACGCTAAAAAGACAAAACATACTATTTAGGTTGAGCATATTGAATATCTTTACAATGAGAAATGTTCTGAAAAAAATTCTCTAAAAACGAGCTGTGAAAAAAAAATTGGGGGCAGTATTTTTTTCGCATCCTCAAATATGAAATAGCAACAAAAGGTTATTCAGACAGTGTTTAACCCTTTCAAACTGGTGAGCATAAATTTTTGCAACAAAAAAAAATTGGTAGTGGACAAGCAGATGATATAAAGAGCAAAAAATCTCAAGTGAGGCTCAGTAGTAATTGAATTCAACAGCTCGACAGAGCTGTTGGCAAAAACATTTCTTGAATAACTAATATTTTTCATTTTTTGTCTCAAAAACATAGGTTATGACCCCTCGTTCCAATGAGGGGTCATAACCTATGTTTTTGAGACAAAAAATGAAAAAAATAATAAAAATTAATTGGAAAATTTTAAGAATAGAACTGGCAAGTTTTGGCTGTTACGTTGGGTAAAGGGTTAAGCCTTCTGTATCCAGAAAGTAAAGGCATAAGTGTAGCAATGGGTGAATTATCTCTTTAGCATTTTATTTATCTAGCATGACTGGTTTATGTAACTTAAACAAGAGGCCACAAGGAGCCTTAATCGCTCACCGGCCAAAGTGGTTCAAAGAAGTATTTGGGGGTCACATTCAGTTAGACATGGTTCATCAACACTACAAAGGAATGAAGTCATGAGAGACAAATTTTATGGAACTAGGGCCATGGCTTGAACAAACTTGAATCTTACCCCCCTAAGGATGTTGCATACCAAATATCAAAAGCATTCATCTGCTGGATCTGAAGAAGAAGATTTTTAAAGAAAATTCCTCATTTTGAACTAAGTTATCATTCGGGCTCCCACAGTTGAGCCCAAATATGAACCCAGGGACTTGGCTTGAACAAACTTGAATCTCACCCCCTAAGGATGCTGCATGCCAAATATCAAAACATTCCGACTGCTGAATCTGAAGAAGATTTTAAAAGAAAAATTCCTCATGTTGACTAAGTTATAATTCAGGCTCCCACAGGGAGCCCAAATATGGACCCAGGGACTTGGCTTTAACAAACTTGAATCTAACCCCCCTAAGGATGCTACACACCACATATCAAAACATTGCGACTGCTGGATCTGAAGAAGAAGATTTTTTAAGAAAATTCCTCATTTCGAACTAAGTTACAATTCAAGCTTCCACAGTGAGCCCAAATATGGACCTAGGGACATGGCTTGAACAAACTTGAATCTCACCACCCTAAGGATGCTGCATACCAAATATCAAAACATTCTGACTTCTGGATCTGAAGAAGAAGATTTTTAAAGAAAATTCCTCATTTTGAACTAAGTTATAATTCGGGCTACCACAGTGAGCCCAAATATGAACCCAGGGACTTGGCTTGAACAAACTTGAATCTCCCCCCCCCCCCCTCCACTAAGCATGCTGCATACCCAATATCAAAAGATTCTGCCTGCTGGATCTTGAGAAGAAGATTTTTAAAGAAATTTGCCTGAAATGCACTAAGTTCAAATTGGGCTCCGATACTGAGCCCAAATATGAACCCAGAAGGACGATTTGAACAACCTGGAATCAGATCCACCCCACAATGTTGCATATCAAATATGAAAAGATTCTGCCTGCTGGATCTGGAGAAGAAGATTTTTTAAGAAATTTGCCTGAAAAGCACTAAGTTCGAATTCGAGCTTTTATAGTGAGCCCAAATATGAATCCAGGGGGCTGATTTGAACAAACTTGAATCAGATCCACTCCTCAATGTTGCATACCAAATATCAAAAGATTCTGCCTGCTGGATCTTGAGAAGAAGATTTTTTAAGAAATTTGCCTGAAATGCACTAAGTTCGAATTCGGGCTTCTATACTGAGCCCAAATATGAATCCAGGGGACCGATTTGAACAAACTTGAATCAGATCCACCCCACAATGTTGCATACCAAATATCAAAAGATTCTGCCTGCTGGATCTAGATAAGAAGATTTTTTAAGAAATTTGCCTGAAATGCACTAAATTCGAATTCGGGCATCTATACTGAGCCCAAATGTGAATCCAGGGGGCTGATTTGAACAAACTTGAATCAGATCCACCCCACAATGTTTCATACCAAAATATCAAAAGATTCTGCCTGCTGGATCTTGAGAAGAAGATTTTTTAAGAAATTTGCCTGAAATGCACTAAGTTCGAATTTGGGCTTCTATAGTGAGCCCAAATATGAATCCAGGGGGCCGATTTGAAAAAACTTGAATCAGACCCATACCAAGATGCTGCATACCAAGTATCAAAAGATTCTGCCCACTGTTTCTGGAGAAGAAGATTTTTTAATAATTTTTCTATAATTCATATGGTGCTATCAGAGTTATGCCCCATACAGAGCCCCCAAGGGACGTGGTTATTTCATTTGAACAAACCTAAATTGCCATATAGTAATGAACATCCACATGAAGTTTCGTGAAAATCGGACCAGTGGTTTCAGAGGAGAAGTCGTTTGAAAAATGTTCACGACGACGGACGACAGACGGCAAGTGATAAGTTGAGCTCCCTTCGGTGAGCTAAAAACCTTTCTTGAATAACTATTAAAAAATTGGGCCCTCCAAACCAAGCTTATAACCCCATTTCAACAAACTCAAAGAGATATATCAGTTCCAAATGGGGTCATAACCTTTGTTATTGAGGCAAACAGAAAAATAATAACATATGAATCTAATTTTTTTGTGAACAGCTCTGACTGGTTATGACCATTTAAAATGTAAAGGGTAAGATGTTACAAAATGATGAATTATCATTTGGAATTTCAGCCTTTACATAACATAAGTAGAAAACATGTTAGTAGATAACTGAAAGAAGAGGCCCCACGGGGCCTGAAGCGCTCATCTTGTACAGAACACAATTTAAACAGAGTCCAAGAATGAGTCTACATTAAGCAAGCCATCTCCATAGGCTTGTACACTGTCAATCCTTGAGTCCCTCAGGAGTGACAAAAATAATCTGGGCATCATGCCTTTTCTTCAGTTGATCATAAGTAAAATGTAGAGCTCCCCTATGAAGCCCCTTGATACAGCCTATGTGGATTAATCTTCGTACCTCTAGAGGGTACTGAATACAAAATTTTTCATTCTTCAGCAAAATGGCCAATTCTGGCTCCCATAGAGAGCCCAAATATTAACCCAGGCTCTTGATTTGAACACAGTTAAATCTAACTTCCCTAGAGATGTTGTGTACCGAATATGAAAGCATTCTGACTGTTGGATCTGAAGAAGAGAAATTGTAAAGAAATTTCTTCGAATTGCACTAAGTTCAAATTTGGGCTACCGTAGCGAGCCCAAATATTGACTTATGGATCCGATTTGAACAAACTTGAATCTGACCCCCCTAGAGATGTTATATACCAAATGTGAAAGCATTCTGACAAGTGAATCTGAAGAAGAAGATTTTTGAAGAAATTCCCTCATATTGTACTAAGTTAAATTTCATGTTCCCATATGGAGCCCAAATATTAACCTAGGCACTCGAATTGAACAACCTGGAATCTGACCCCCCTAGAGATGTTGTATACCAAATATAAAAGCATTCCGACTGGTGGAGCTGAAGGAGAAGATTTTTAAAGAAATTTTCTCATATTGCACTAAGTAAAAATTTGGGCTACCATAGTGTGCCCAAATATATACCTAGGGATCTGATTTGAACAAACTTGAATCTGACCCCCATAGAGATGTTGCATACCAAAAATCAAAGCATTCTGACTGATAGATCTGAAGAAGAAGATTTTTTTAAATTACCCTCCATATTGAACAAAGATAAAATTTGGGCTTCCACAGGAAGCCCAAATATTAACCTAGGGACTTGGTTTGAACAATCTAAAATCTGACCCTCATAACAATGATGTATACCAAATATTAAAAGATTCTGACTGGTGGTTCTGAAGAAGAAGATTTTTAAAAAATATTCCCCATATTACCTTATGTTAAAACTTTGGGCTCCTGCAGAGAGCCCAAATATGAACCAATGAGCTTTATTTCAACAAACTTTTATCTGACCACCCTATGAATGCTGTATACCAAATATCAAAAGATTTTGATGATTGGTTCTTGAGAAAAGATTTTTTTAAATTTTTGCAAATATGCTGACTCAGCATTTTTTCGATGCCCATTACAGAACCCCCTAACATAACAGATGGCAATTTTTTTTTACCATTTAATTCTACTGGTCATAAGGATACTTCATACCAAATAAAAGCTCTCTGTTCCGTGGGGTTTGGGAAATATGGGCGTTTGAAATTATTTCTATTTTTAGCTCTCAGGGTTCCCATGGGGATGCAGGAATTTTTTTTTTTTTGCATGGGTCAAGTACTTATGACCCAATACTACCACAAACCAAATTTGGTTCATACCGGACCATCGGTTCAGAAAGTTAAAAAATTTATAGTAATTTATATATTTTTTATACTTACCAATGACCCAGACATAGCTGGTGCTAACTCTTAAAATATAGGGCCAAACACAAATTTTGCCCCCCAATCCCCAAAATTTGCATCTAAAAGCAAAGAAAACATGTCCTGAATGGCCCTCCACACTTCACCTCTACTGCGCATGCGCAGTGTCAAGGACGTTCCGAAATTGGCGCCATTAATCATTCTTATAACCAGTGCCTGGTAAGCGCTATGTACTCAGCGGGGAGGTATGAGTTCCCAACTCCTGGGAGGGCCATCCCCGTCTGGGTCATTGGTAAGTATAAAAAATATATAAATTACTATAAATTTTTTAACATTTTTATACTGTACCAATGACCCAGACATAGCTGAATAGTAAAAAGGCTGGAGGGCCAAGGACATAGAGCAAGTTGGAATACGTCCAATTATATAAAATAGAGTCATCCCCTCTAGGGAAAAAGAAGTATTAGGCCTTACATGTATCTTTCTTATTTATGATAAATTAGAAAGATACAACACCTTCCAAAATTGAGCATCATACATCCATGTACTCTATTAATATCTAGTATAATCCTTATACTAATAATTTTTAAAGTAAGCCAATAAATAAAGTAAGTCTAGAGAATAGAGACTCTTTATACTCCTTAAAAGTGTCTGAGGATTGTATAATAACGTCCATTGACACGTGCAATATTCAAAAGCTATACTTTAAAAACTAAGACCTGAATGAATTTTTAAAACATAAACTTCTCACTAAACAACCATCCCAATAACAGCTCAGAATTACTAACTCCGGAGGAGGTATCCCCTTGTTTTCATAGTAAAACAGGTGACCCAAGGGAACACCCTCCCCCCACCCCCCTTTTTCTTGCCCTGGGTCAAATAGACCAGAGCGAAGAGGGCAGCAGAACAGAGTCACTGCCGAAACAGACAGCCTACATAGCTATAGTAGCAACTGTTAAGTGAATGACATTCTGAGCAGTAGATAAAAGACCTAACAATAGAGGCCTCCAGAAATGGACTCGATATTTCTGAGATAAAAATTCATGAATGTGGATGGCTGAGCGCAATGAGCAGCCTTCAAAAATCTATAATAGCGACGCTATTAATGTAAGCCCAAGATGTAGAAGAACTCTTACTTCATGAGCCGAAATCACAAGCACAACTGCTGAGTCAATGATATACCATAAGCAGTATCGATAGTTAATTGAATCCATTAGCAATAGAATGGAGCGTAATGTCCTTCTATTAGGCATCAAAGACAGAAGAAGCTTACGCCCGTAGTAATAAACAGATATCTGTTTATAAATACGTAAACTCTAACCGGACAGAGTAAAGGCCTATGCCCGTACGAAGACGGAAGGACCTTAATAACAATAGGTTCCGGATATTTATTAGGAGCCTGACTCTTATGCAAAAATCCAACCTAAATAGTAAAGGAAGTAGTGATTACGAAACTACGAAAGTGAGAATCATCCACCGATAGTGCATGAAGCTTACTGACTCTTCAGTAAAAGAGAAGCCAACAGAATTACTGTCTAAAAGGTCAGAATTTGAAAACTACTGTTTCCAGAGGCTCAAATGATTACTTAGCTAAATAAGAACCGAAGTTAAATTCCGTATAGAAATTTAATCTAATGATTCTAAGTCTATTTATCGAAAAGTTACTAACTGACTTAGATAAAGAGACATAAGACTCAATTGTAAACTATCAAAGAGTGCATAGGTATGAGATAACATAAACCTATAACCTTAATAGTAACAGGCTGCAGTAGATCTTGTCAAACAAGTATACTAGAAAGTTGCAATGACTAGTATGGAGGGATCAACAATATCAACATAGTGATCCCTACACCAACGACGGAAGAGCCTCCACTTTAGCCGCATAGTATAGCGAAGAAGAGGTTCTCCTACAGTAAGAAATCGTGTCCAAAGCTCGTCCAGTACAATGCTTACAAAGCAATAAGGACCACACAATGGGATACGTGAAGGTTGAGACCTTGCGGGTTGTGATGAAGATGACACAATTTTACCCAGCGAAAAAAGATCCTCTCATGGAGGAAGTTTTCGCGTTAAGTCCCACAGTAGACATCAGAGTAAATTTACCCACGGTCTCTGTGAAGACAGAGATGCTATCAACAGAAATGTATTGTGGTTGTTTATCTTAGCAAGACTTGCTGAAACAACAGCGCAGGAGGATACGCATATCCTATCATTCCGTCCTATTAGATCAATAGAGCGTTAACAACATAAGCTCAGAGATCCGGACATGTAAACACATACGTCTGCAATTGATTAGCAAGTTGTGTCGTAAATAAATTATCATTGGGCGCTCCCATTGATAGCAAATCTGATTGAATACTTGTTTGTTGAGAGTCCATTCTGATGGCAACAAGTGACCCATAAGTGAAAGGGAGTCCAGTAATACAATCAGACGACCCGGAATATGACGGACCGAAGCAGAACTTGGTATACTATAACAAACAGAAGGATTCTTTCCATTAAATTGAATAACGGAAACGAATGAGTGCCTTTCTGGTTCCGGAGATACGCCACTACTGTCGTATTATCGGACAGGATTTGAACATGCGTTTCTGAATAATGTTCATCCAATGACATAAAGCAAGCCTAAAAAACATTATTCCATAGAAGATAAGTGCTTGCCTAGAGACTGCGGAACCCAAAGACCCTGGCACTTCGAATCCGTTGGGATCAATATTGTATCCCAACCTGTTTGACTGGCAACCGTCATAATTATAAAACTCGGATCCGGCAACTGCAGTGGCACTCTCTGAGTCAACCACCGAATGTTTGCCCCAGTCTGAATCTCTTGCTACACTAGATAGACAAGAGAATGTGTAAAACGAGCAATTCATGGATTGCTGAAAAGTTGCCGTCGAAGAGAAGACAGGCTTCCTCCGATCTGTCCTCAATCCGCCGTCACTGGGTGAGTACTAAAGTTATTATAGTGCTCGCATCACCCAAATCTCCTTCCTAGACCACAACGGACGAACCCAGCAGCCGAACCATTCGATGAATGTACGCTACACCAGGTGAGCTAGCGAATGTCACTCCGTCGATCCTACAAGGGACCTCTTAGGCGATAGACATATTCCATGAGCACTTATTGCCGCTAGCTCTTCATTAACTATGACGACAGAGGCACACTTTTGAAAGACATCTCCGTAACTTTGCGAACAAGAAACCAGAAATGCTTGGTAATAGCAAGCATATAATAATAAATATATAGCGTCGTTCAATAATTTGAAAGTTTGTGTGACATTATTGGACTATGTCGGAACTGAGGGACGATGTCCCTGAACCGAACCAAAAAAAATTTCTAAGTCCACCGACGCTGTCAGTTTCTTATCCGGCATCGCAGCATTCTGGTCCGATGAAAGAACCTGTAGAAGATCAAGTCAGATGACATACACAACAGCATATATTGTTCCGAAAGGGAAAGCTCGAAATCCTCCGAATCCCTTTCGGTATCCCGTCGGACCGGTTGAAATTTTCAGACGTCCGTACCTGCTTCCGCGGAGCGTCCCGACCCAGCATCGTCGGATAATACATTATGCGACAGATTCAGTTGTTGCTGGGATGCTGCGATAAGCTGTGCTATTTGGGATAGCACGTCCGTCCCCGAGGCCTGTGCAGTAGCGGTCTTACGATGCATTGCCGCCGGAAGCTCCGTGCACGTTGACTCCCGCACACTTTCTTATGCGAACGTCTGGAGTCTGCAGGCCTCGTGTCCCTGGCTACCGGATGGTGTGACCTGGTCGCCGATGATTCTCTGACTGGCGAAGCTGACTGGATATCCGAGGTCACGTAGCCAAGAGCGGTCGTGTGCGCTACCATGAGAATGAGGAAGCCTTATTGACAGTCTCTCCGGACTGACTATATGTCGGAGCGTCCCGAGCGGCGGACGTATGCTCCGAATGCGAAACATTTTGTACCACAACATCTGGGGCCAGATGTTGTTGTACGAGAGAGGGGCCTCTCTCGCTCGCCGTCCGGATGGACCTGAACGAGCTAGGAACCGGACTAAAAGGCTTCCTCCGTTCTCCCTCTAATTCGCCGTCACTGGGTGTGCATTTGGTTGATTTATAGTGCTCGCATCACCCCAAAACTCCTTCTAGACCGCAACGGACGAACCCGGCTGCCGAACCATTCGATGAATGGACGCTACACCGGGCGAGCTAGCGGACGTCAAAGGCCGTCGAACCTACTAGGGTCCTCTTAGGCAATTGGCGTATTTACATGAGCACTTTTCCGCTAGCCCTTCATTAATTGTGACGACGGAGGCACACTGTTGGAAGACATCACGGATACATCACCCTAATCTTGATCGTCTGAAATAGAAATTGATAAAGTAGAGTGACCCTGCGGGGAAAGGACCGGAATGTCCAATTCCCCACTAACATACCGTGACATACGCTTCCCATGTTGTCATCGAAATCATCACATACAGAACAGGAGTTAGTGCGAGTACACTGACTACATATAGAATGATTATAAAAGTCAGAGGAAGATTTCCTCTTATTACAATTGATCAAAATCCTTTCAATGTGAAAAGAAAACAAAGTCCTAGTACTCGCACCAACCCCTGACAATCAAAATACATAATAATATGGTCCATTAACATAGAAAAAATTATTGAAATCAAAATATTTTGAAAAAATATTTTTTCAGAACAGCCCAAGTTTCTGAAAAGTAACGTTGAGCCCCAATGGATCCCAAGCCTAAGTGTGGACAAAAATTTTTTAAATATTTTAAACAATTTATGCAACACTTACAAACAATAATAATGTATCTAGTTATGATTAAATTAACATCAAGATATTATTTTCAAGAAATCCCCCCTCACACAGAGGGCTGTTGTAAATGTAAACAATAAGTGTAAAAACACTAAAATAAGACTCCAGGCACCCAGGCCCGAAATCAGTTACCAATAATACACTATCTGATGCAAAACAGAGACTTCCAGGGAAGAAACTGCAGAACATCAGATGGTAGATGCAGAACACAATGCCTAAACCACCCATAGGTGAAGACGTAAACATGGGGAAAAGAACAGAATTCATTTTGTTATTCAGCTAAAACTCCCAAGAAATTATAGTAATAATAATTACAGAAAATATGCCAAAAGCATGGGAGAATAGCAAGAGGGGACTTAAAGGAAAGGGAGAGAGAAAAACACTGAACAATCAGTGTAACTTGATAACAAGAATGACAACAAAATGGCTGCTGCCTCGAAAATAGGTAACTTAACATAATTTCATTAAAAAATTTTAAGTTACAGCCCTGATAATTTTCTGTCACACATTTTTCCTCTCCTCCTTCTATATCCTCCTTAGAATCACCATTTCACTAATATTTATGTGTCTGGCATCATTTAAACTGAGATTTACAAGCACAAAGATCAGTCAGATGTTAACTGATGAAGGGCCAAACTAAGAATGATTAATGGCGCCAATTTTGGAACGTCCTTGACACTGCGCATGCGCAGTAGAGGTGAAGTGTGGAGGGTCATTCAGGACATGTTTTCTTTGGTTTTAGATGCAAATTTTGGGGATTGGGGGGCAAAATTTGTGTTTGGCCCTATATTTTACCCCTCCTATTACAAAGCTAAATATTACTTCACGAACTTCGTTTGAACAAACTTGATTCTACACCTCATATGGAAGCTCCATAGCAAATATCAAGTCATTGTACACACTGGTTCTTGAGAAGAAGATTTTAAAAATATTTTGGAGCATTTTCCCCCACTCCCTCCCTAGGGGCTGTGCATGCTGAGTTGAACAAAAATGAAATGCCCCTTTGGGACCATCCCTCACACAAACTTTCACTTGAATTGGCCCAGTGGCTTTGGAGGAGAAGACCAAAACATGGTGTTGACAGACGACGGACGGGAAGCGATGAGATTAGCTTAGCTTGACTTTGTCAAGATGAGCTAAAAAATTTCATGTCTTGCTTCAAAAATATAGCTTATGACCCCCCACCAACCCTCATTGGAATAAACATGTTCCAATAAGGAATCTTAAGCTACTTTCTGGAGGGAAACATCTGAATTATAAAAAAAACGTGAACAATTATTTTTGTGAACAGCGCCGTTCGGATATAACTGTTATGTTTATTAAGGGGTTAAATATTTCTATTTCACCGAAGTGTGCAGGGTGTTATTTGTGCATTACAAGAAACATAGAGAGGTAAAAAAAAACCCTTTGCACCAAAATCTTATTCACAGCTCTGTTCTTCACACAGGAACAATATCCTAAACATTTCTAATAAACCCTTAAGGGGATGGACATTTTTATATATTTTTGCTACAGTTTGCAGTCTACATCAAGTGGCTTTGCCAGGGGCGTCAGAAGCACTAGCAACCTTGCCATGACTCGCCAATGTATGTATGTCTCAAAGGCCCGAGATGGGGGAGTTTGAGAGGAATCTACCTCCCAGTGGGGTAGGGGGCAGGCACCTCCTACCAAATTCCACCAGTTCCACCATTAAATTTTGAAAGCTCTCAGAATGGATTTGGGGTTTATTTTAGCTTTACTTTGAGATTAAATCATTGGAAAAAATTGAGTGATGAACCTGGGAAGGGCATTGTCTGCCCTTCTCACCCCCGTGGTCCAAAGGCAGAGATGGCCATTGCCCCCTCTGCCCCCATGCTTCTAGCATCCCTGGGCTTTGTAGTTGTTTCTAGGAAAGTCTTGGCTGCCTATTTAGGCAGCCAAGACTTGCCAAGAAACTACTGTCAAGATACTGAGAATACAACTTGCATGTTTATCTAAAGACAATCTGTTGGAGCACCTATTTTTCTTGTGGTAAAATGTTATCAAAGTTGGAATGAGGTCTTTAACCCTTTGCCCAATGTAATTACCCAAACCGGCCAGTGCTATTCACAAAAGTCGCCAATTAATTTTCATTATTTTTTTTATTTTTTGTCTCAAAAACATAGGTTATGACCCCTCTTTGGAACAAGCTCATCAAGCTTGCTCCAATGAGGAGTCATAACCTATGTTTTTGAGACAAAAAATGAAAAAAATTAGTTATTCAAGAATGTTGTTTTAAAGTGTCATCTGCTTTTCATGTTAGGTAAAGGGTTAAGGGTTAAAGCTGCTAAATTAAAACTTACATCTATTTCATCTTTAGTTTCTTTCTCAGTGAGAAAGCATTTCTTTTGAGTCTGCGCCACAGCCACCTCAGCACACTTCTTTATATATTTTCCCTCCATATTTGTCTTGGCCTTCATTTCTTGTAGTTGATCTTTTAAGTGAGCAATCATCTCATTTCTCTGCTGCACTTCCACTTCTTTCTCCCGTTTCACATCTTGCAACTGTTTTTGTAAAAGTTTCACTCGCTTTCGACCATCTTCTTCTCTACATAAGTAAAATACTTAAAAAGTTAAAAAATTTATAGTAATTTATATATTTTTTATACTTACCAATGACCCAGACATAGCTGGTGCTAACTCTTAAAATATAGGGCCAAACACAAATTTTGCCCCCCAATCCCCAAAATTTGCATCTAAAACCAAAGAAAACATGTCCTGAAAGGCCCTCCACACTTCGCCCCTACTGCGCATGCGCAGTGTCAAGGACGTTCCGAAATTGGCGCCATTAATCATTCTAATAACCAGTGCCTGGTAAGCGCTATGTACTCAGCGGGGAGGCAAGAGTTCCCAACTCCTGGGAGGGCCATCCCCGTCTGGGTCATTGGTAAGTATAAAAAATATATAAATTACTATAAATTTTTTAACATTTTTATACTGTACCAATGACCCAGACATAGCTGAATAGTAAAAAGGCTGGAGGGCCAAGGACATAGAGCAAAATGGAATACGCTTAATAAAATAAAATAGAGTCATCCCCTGTAGGGAAAAAGAAGTAATAGGCCTTACATGTATCTTTCTTATTTATGATAAATTAGAAAGATACAACACCTTCCAAAATTGAGCTTCATACATCCATGTACTCTATTAATATCCAATATAATCCTTATACTAATAATTTTTAAAGTAAGCCAATAAATAAAGTAAGTCTAGAGAATAGAGACTCTTATACTCCTAAAAGTGTCTGAGGATTGCATAATCATGTCCATTGACATATGCAATATTCAAAAGCTATACTTTAAAAACTAAGACTTGAATGAATTTTAAAAACCTAAACTTCTCACTAAACAACCATCCCAATAACAGCTCAGAATTACTAACTCCGGAGGAGGTATCCCCTTGTCTTCATAGTAAAACAGGTGACCCAAGGGAACACCCTCCCCCCCCCCCCCCTTTTTCTTGCCCTGGGTCAAATAGCCCAGAGCGAAGAGGGCAGCCGAACGGAGACACTGCCGAAACAGACAGCCTACCTAGCTATAGTAGCAACTGTTAAGTGAATGACATTCTGAGCAGTAGATAATAGACCTAACAATAGAGGCCTCCAGAAATGGACTCGATATTTCTGAGATAAAATTCATGAATGTGGATGGCTGAGCGCAATGAGCGGCCTTCAAAAATCTATAATAGCGACACTATTAATGTAAGCCCAAGAAGTAGAAGAACTCTTACTTCATGAGCCGAAATCTTAAGCACAACTGCTAAGTCAATGATATACCATAAGCAGCACCGATAGTTAATAGAATCCATTAACAATAAAATGGAGCGTAACGTCCTTCTACTAGACATCAAAGACAGAAGAAGCTTACACCCATAGTAATAAACAGATATCTGTTTATAAATACATAAACTGTACCCGGAAAGAGTAAAGGCCTATGCCCATACGAAGACGGAAGGACCTTAAAATAATAGGTTCCGGATAATAGGAGCCTAACTCTTATGCAACAATCCAACCTAAATAGTAACGGAAGTAGTGATTCCGAAACTACGAAAGTGAAAATCATCCATCGATAGTGCATGAAACTCACTGACTCTACAGTAAAAGAGAAACCAACAGAATTACTGTCTAAAAGGTCAGAATTTGAAAACTACTGTTTCCAGAGGCTCAAATGATTACTTAGCTAAATAAGAACCGAAGTTAAAATCCATATAGGAATTTAATCTAAAGATTCTAAGTCTATTTATCAAAAAGTTACTAACTGACTTAGATAAAGAGACAAAAGACTCAATTGTAAACTATCGTAGAGTGCATAGGTATGAGGTAACATAAACCTATAACCTAAATAATAACAGGCTGCAGTAGATCTTGTGAAACAAGTATACTAAAAAATAGCAATGAGTAGTATGGAGGGATCAACAATATGAACATAATGATCCCTACACCACGACGGAAGAGCCTCCACTTTAGCTGCATAGAATAGCGAAGAAGAGGATCTCCTATAGTAAGAAATCGCGTCCAAAGCTCGTCCAGTACAGTGCTTACAATGCAATACGGACCACACAACGGAATACATGAAGGTTGCGACCTTGCTGGTTGTGATAAAGATGACACGATTTACCCAGTGAAAAAAGATCCTCACATAGAGGAAGATTTCACGTTAAGACCCACAGTAGACAAGAGAGTAAATTACCCATGATCTCTGTGAAGATAGAGATGCTATCAACAGAAATGTATTGTGGTTGTTTATCTTAGCAATACCTGCTGAAACAACAGCGCCGGAGGATACGCGTATCCTATCATTCCGTCCTATAGATCAATAGAGCGTTAACAACATTAGCTCAGAAATCTGGACAAGCCAACACATACGTCTGCAATTGATTAGCAAGCTGTATCATAAATAAATCATCATTGGGCGCTCCCATAGATAGCAAATCTGATTGAATACTTGTTTGTTGAGAGTCCATTCTGACAGCAACAAGCGACCCGTAAGAGAACGGGAGTCCGATAAAACAATCAGACGACCCGGAATATGACGGACCAAAACTGAACTTGGTGTACTATAACCAACAGACGGATTCTTTCCATTAAATTGAATAACGGAAACGAAAGAGTGCCTCCCTGGTTCCGGAGATACGCCACTACTGTCGAATTAAAGGACAGGAATTTGGGCATGCGTTTCTGAATAATGTTCATGCAATGACATAAAGTAAGCCTAAAAAACATTATTCCGCGGAAGAAAACTGATTGCTAAGAGACTGCGGAACCCAAAGACCCTGGCACTTCGAATCCGTAGGGATCAGTATTATATCCCAATCTGTTTGACTGGCAACCGTCATAACAGCCACACTCGAGTCCGGCAACTGCGGTGGCACTCTCTGAGTCAACCACCGAATGTTTGCCCCAGTCTGAATCTCTTGTAACACTAGATATACAAGAGAACGTGTAAATCGAGCAATTCATGGATTGCCGAAAAGTTGCCGTCGAAGAGAAGCTCCTCCGAGAACGAAGCGACTCTGAGAGAGTTCTTAACCTTACTATCCACACGTGTGGATGTAGCTAGGGCTGCGTCACATCTAACCAACTCCAATCAGCCACTGAAGGGCGGAGTTATACGTGAACAAACTACTGCCCTCAAAAGAAATTACATTGAGAATAATATCCCGTAAATCTTTTCTTGAAGACGTAATGATAACGCCTCAGTAAGGTGGATTACGTATGATAAAGCGTCTAAGTTAAGTCTACTATACATAATGTCGTTCCCAACATTGAAATTGGAAAAGACATAAACGGCGAAAAAGAATATATGCAGTCTTTAATCACACCGTCTAGACGCATATGAACTCTCGGTATGCCCTGCTCTGCCAAAATAAACTATTCGTATAAATGATAAAATGGCAGAAATGAGCAACGCGGACAAGAAACTAAACTATCATGCTTAGTAGCAGGCTTGTATATATATATATATAGCGTCGAAAAATAAAACACATGTTGTAATGACAATATTTGACTGCGTCGGTAAGTCAGGGACAATGTCCCTGAACCGATCGAAAAGTCCGAGTCCAATGACGCTATAAGTCTCTTATCCAAGATCGCAGCAATGAAGTCCGAAATAACAATCACTGGAAGATAATGCCAGAAGATATGAAAGGCATCTTCCGATACTACTAAAGGGAAAACTCGAAATCTTTCGAATCCCTTTCGCCATCCTGTCGGACCCTATAAAGCGTTCGGTCGTCCGTACCTGATGCAACCGCGGACTGCACCGACCCAGCGCCGTCGGATAATTCCTGATTCGACCGAGAAACTGTCAATTGCTGGGATGCTGCGAAACAACTGTGCTAACTCGGATAGCATGTCCGTCACTGAGGCCTGAGGAGAAGCGGTCTTACGATGCATTGCCGCTGGAAGCTCCGTGATCGTTACCCCGTGCATACTACCAATATGCGAGCGAACGGAGTGTATAGGCCTCGTGTCCCTTGGCTACCAGATGGCGCGACCTATTCGCCATGGAATCACTGAATGCCGAAACTGATCGGATACTCGAGGTCACGTAGCCAATGTGCGGTCGTGTGCCCTGCTGTGAGGATGAGGAAGCATTAAGGACAGTCTCTCGGACTGTCAATATAACGGAGCGTCCCGACCGACGGACATATGCTCCGAATGTAAAATATCTGAACCACAACATGGGGTCCCCTATGTTGTTGGACGAGAGAGGGACCTCTCTCGCTCACAGCCTGGACGGACCTGGACAAGCCAGGAACCGGACTAACAGGCTTTCTCCGATCTGTCCTCAATCTGCCGTCACTGGGTGAGTACTAAAGTAATTAAAGTGCTCGCATCACCCAAATCTCCTTCCTAGACCGCAACGGACGAACCCGGCAGCCGAACCATTCGATGAATGTACGCTACACTGGGTGAGCTAGCGAATGTCACTCCGTAGGCGATAGACATATTCCATGAGCACTTATTGCCGCTAGCTCTTCATTAACTATGACGACAGAGGCACACTTTTGAAAGACATCTCCATAACTCTTCGAACAAGAAACCAGAAATGCTTGGTTAGCAAGCATAAAATAATAATATATATAGCGTCGTTCAATAATTCGAAAGTTTGTGTGACATTATTGGACTATGTCGGAACTGAGGGACGATGTCCCTGAACCGAACCAAAAATTTCTAAGTCCACCGACGCTATCAGTTTCTTATCCGGCATCGCAGCATTCTGGTCCGACGAAAGAAGCTGTAGAAGACCAAGTCAGATGACATACACAACAGCATATGTTGTTCCGAAAGGGAAAGCTCGAAATCCTCCGAATCCCTTTCGGTATCCCGTCGGACCAGATGAAACTTTCGGACGTCCGTACCCGCTTCCGCGGAGCGTCCCGACCCAGCATCGTCAGATAAAATATATGCGACAGATTCAGTTGATGCTGGGATGCTGCGATAAACTGTGCTATTAAGGAAAGCACGTCCGTTCCCGAGGCCTGTGCAGTAGCGGTCTTACGATGCATTGCCGCCGGAAGCTCCATGTACGTTGACTCCCGCACACTTCCTATGCGAACGTCCGGAGTCTGCAGGCCTCATGTCCCTGGCTACCGGATGGTGTGACCTGGTCGCCGAAGAATCCTTGATCGGCGAAGCTGGTAATATATCGGCGGTCACGCAGCCAAGGTGCGGTCGTGTGCGCTGACGAGAAGAGGAAGCCTTAGCAGTCTCCGCGGACTGCCTATACAACGGAGCGTCCCGAGCGACGGACGTATGCTCCGCTTGCGACACATTTTGTACCACAACATCTGGGGCCAGATGTTGTTGAACGAGAGAGGGGCCTCTCTCGCTTGCTGTCCGGATGGACCGGAACGAGCTATGAACCGGACTAAAAGGCTTCCTCCGTTCTCCCTCCGATCCGCCGTCACTGGGTGTGCATTAGGTTAATTTATAGTGCTCGCATCACCCCAAAATTCCTTCTAGACCGCAACGGACGAACCCGGCTGCCGAACCATTCGGTGAATGGACGCTACACCGGGCGAGCTAGCGGACGTCAAAGGCCGTCGAACCTACTAGGGTCCTCTTAGGCAATTGGCGTATTTACATGAGCACTTTTCCGCTAGCCCTTCATTAATTGTGACGACGGAGGCACACTGTTGGAAGACATCACAGATACATCACCCTAATCTTGATCGTCTGAAATATAAATTGATAAAGTAGAGTGACCCTGCGGGGAAAGGACCGGAGTGTCCAAATCCCCAATAACATACCGTGACATATGCTTCCCATATTGTCATCGAAATCATACGATACAGAACAGGAGTTAATGCGAGTACACTGACCACATATAGAATGATAATAAAGTCAGAGGAAGACTTCCTCTTAAAACAATTGATCAATATCCTTTCAATGTGAAAAGAAAACAAGTCCTGGTACTCGCACTAACCCCTGGCAATCAAAATACATAATAATAATATGATCCATTAATATAGAAAAAATAATTGAAATCAAAATATTTTGAAAAAATATTTTTTCAGAACAGCCCAAGTTTCTGAAAAGTAACGTTGAGCCCCAATGGATCCCAAGCCTAAGTGTGGACAAAAATTTTAAAAATATTTTAAACAATTTATTCAACACTTACGAACAATAATAATGTATCTAGTTATGATTAAAATAACATCAAGATATTATTTTTTAGAAATCCCCCCCTCACACAGAGGGCTGTTGTAAATGTAAACAATGAGTGTAAAAACACTAAAATAAGACTCCAGGCACCCAGGCCCGAAATCAGTTACCAAAAATACACTATCTGATGCAAAACAGAGACTTCCAGGGAAGAAACTGCAGAACATCAGATGGTAGATGCAGAACACAACGCCTAACCACCTGTAGGTGAAGACGTAAACATGGGGAAAAGAACAGAATTCATTCTGTTATTCAGCTAAAACTCCCAAGAAAATTTAGTAATAATAATTACAAAAACTATGCCAAAAGCATGGGAGAATAGCAAGGGGGAACTTAAAGGACAGGGAGAGAGGAAAACACTTAAAAAACAGTGTAACTAAATAATCAGAATGACAACAAAATGGCTGCTGCCTCGAAAATAGGTAACTTAACATAATTTCATTAAAAAAATTTAAGTTACAGCCCTGATAATATTCTGTCACACATTTTTTTCCTCTCCTCCTTCTCTATCCTCCTTAGAATCACCATTTCACTAATATTTATGTGTCTGGCATCATTTAAACTGAGATTTATAAGCACAAAGATCAGTCAGATGTTAACTGATGAAGGGCCAAACTTAGAATGATTAATGGCGCCAATTTCGGAACGTCCTTGACACTGCGCATGCGCAGTAGGGGCGAAGTGTGGAGGGCCTTTCAGGACATGTTTTCTTTGGTTTTAGATGCAAATTTTGGGGATTGGGGGGCAAAATTTGTGTTTGGCCCTATATTTTAAGAGTTAGCACCAGCTATGTCTGGTTCATTGGTACAGTATAAAAATATTAGGTTTCAAGGCCAAAAAATATTTTAATGATAGTGATATCCTCTTTGATGAATATTTATCTATTTACTTATGTTTAAGGTCACATATTTCTGCACAATGGCTAATCACGACCACGACAGTTTTATGGGCAGAGGAAGCCGGAGTACCCGGAGAGAACCACCGAACAACATCGAGCTCCCCAACCTACTAACTACCACAAGCAGGGTTAGCATTGATTGAAGACAGATGCACCTTCGACATGCAGTATGCCTTAGTACACAATGCCACTGGGCCCCCACGTGGGAAATGGTGAAGTGTCTTGCCCAAGGACTCAATGTGGTTGCCGCTGGTGGGAATCGAACCGAGGACCTCTGAGCTTGCAGTCTGCACCTCTACCTACTGAGCCACCATGTCCCAGACCTTGATGAATGATGTTCAACCAATTAGGGCTAAAAGCCTATATTTGTGCTCTATGAAAAGTGGATTAACCCTTTACCTAACACGAAATGCAGATGACACTTGCAAACAAGTCTTGAATAACCCTTTTTTTATATTTTGCGTGAAAAACATAACTTATGATGGTGACCCCTCATTGGAGTGAGCTCAAGGAGCCCATTCAAATGAAGGTCATGAGCTATATTTTTGTGATAAAAAAAGTAATGAAAATTGAATTTGAATTTTATAAATAGCATTGGCCAGTTTTGGCTGTTACGTTGGGTATAGGGTTAAGATCATATATGGACTTCAAGGCATCATTTGCTGACCTGATAATTTCATGGTTCAACTTACTTTTCTAAAGAATGATATTGTTTGCTTACAATATGGTGTCATGAGATTAAAAATTAATGGAATGATAATGCATGAGAATTCCAAGCAAAGTTTCTGCCAGAAGACTTCTGGGCTAATCCTGGTGGTCCATTAGCAGAAACTTTGTTTGGCTTACTTATACTTTTTCATAGGCAAGGAGTTATTACCTTAGTGGAAACTCCACTCCATGGGTGTCTCATTGATAATCCACCCTCCATGTATCCGTAAAAACAAGACTTTATTTAAAATCACTCAATTCTTAGAAAATCTGAAGTCAGCTCCATTCCCTAAATGTTATTCAAGCTGCTGTTCCATGGAACGGAAACAACTTCTTGCAGATAAAATAATGAGATGACAATGAGCATGGTGGCTCAGTGGTTATGGAGTTGGAATTCGAACTGAAAGGCCCACGGTTCGATCCTCACCAGGGTCAGCTGTGTTGTGTCCTTGGGCAAGGCACTTAATCCTGATTGCCCTCATGGGGGCACGGTGGAGCAGTGTACTAAGGCATATTGCACGTTGATAGTGCACTTGTCTTCAACCTATGCTAACCGTGCTTGTGCAGAATTAGTTTGTTGGAGAGTCTGATAGCTGGGGAGTGCGGTGGCTCAGTAGGTAGAGGTGCAGGCTGCAAGCCGAGTGGTCCTCGGTTCGAATCCCACCTGCGGCAACCGCGTTGTGTCCTTGGACAAGACACTTCATCTCCATTGCCCGCATGGGGGCACGATGATGCTGTGTACTAAGGTGTACTGCACATCGATGGTACACATGTTTTCAACCAATCTAACCCTGCCTGTGCTGCAGTGCGGAGTTACGATGTTGGGGAGCTGGCAGCTGCTCGTCGTTGCTCAGTGGTTCTCTCTGGGTACTCCAGCTTCCTCCACCCGTAAAACTGTCACGGTCATAAATAGCCATTGTGCATATATGTGACCTTAAACATCAATAAATAAATAGTCTGATAGCTGCTTGCCTCTGCTTGGTGTTTTTCTCTGATACTCCGTCACCCTCCACCCTTAAAACTGTCTGACACAAGGTCGCCTTGGTTGTCAAAAGTGTCATTAAACCCCAGTAAAAATGAAAGGGTCATTGACACTGTAGCTTAACTTGACTGTGTGTTGTGTTTGATGAAAAGGATAATGAAAATGTTTATGAAAGAATTATGAAATACGACAAGAATTGTGATAATTGAGAATATGTTAATTTCTGTTCGTCGTATGCTATGTTTTCAATAAAAATAATTTGAGGTGTAGACTGTACTAAAGAAATGAGGAGTGGGCTAATGTGGCCCTCACAGTTAATTTATGTTAACAAAAGTTACCAAGTTACAGTGAAATTATTCCAAAAAGAGTCATCCTATCAAGTTACAATGAAATCCCTTCATAAATACGGCCTGTAGACTGTGGTAAAGGTTTTCAGGCTTTGGACCTGTGTAGCCATCGTGGTTGACCCATCGCATCCAAAAGAGGACGTCCTCATCTAGACATTATACTTAGTCATCCTACAAAGTTAAAATGAAACTCTTCCATAAATACGACCTGTAGACTGTGCTAAAGGTTTTGGGGTTTTGGGCTCGAGCGGCCATCACAGTTGACAGACCACGACCAAACAGGGAAGACTCCAAAATGAGTCATCCTACCAAGTAACAATGAAATCCCTCCCTATTAAATACGACCTGTAGACTGTGCTAAAAGTTTTTGGGTTTCAGGCTTGGGCAGCCATCACGGTTGACAGTTCATGACTAAAAGGGGATGTTCTCATCTAGACATTATACAAAGTTATCCTACCAAGTTACAATAAAATCCCTTCATAAATACGACCTGTAGACTGTGCTAAAGATTTTGGGGTTTTGGGCTCAGGCAGCCATCACGGTTGATTGATCGCGATCAAAAGGGGACGTTCTCTTCTAGACATGTCCTCAAACCTGCATTGTGATGATCAGACAAGAACTACAGGGTGTAACCGATGTAAAGGAAAATGTGAACAGATTGACAGACTAAAAGACTCACAAACTCACAGACTAACAGACTTCTGCACACATGATAGCAATAGCTTATTTTGACTTTGTCAAGTTAAGCTAAAGATTGGTTGACAACATTTCATTTGTGACTAACTGAGCTAAATAACACGTATGTTTCTCATACTTTCACCCAACCAATCACTACTCGAAATGAGTGTACAGTATATTCTGCCATTTGCTATGGTGCAAATTTGCAATGACATGAACTCACCTGTTTTAAATTTATGTTCATAATTGGTGAATTGTAAATGACAGTTTAACCATTTACCTAACGAATCGGTCACGTAATTTACAATTTGTGTAAAATCCATATCATGTGATGACCCCTAACTGGAACAAGCTCATTGAGCTTGGTTCAATGAGAGGTCACGATGTGCTCCTGGTGAATTTTTTTTTTTAAATTCAAAAAATAGAATGATTAAAATAACAATTTGAAATTATGTGGGTAAAGGGTTAAACACAGAGAAAAGTTTGAAATTTGATATCCTAAAATGCAATGAGCTCTGTCAATGAAAATTCAGTTAAATTTCTACTTGTATTATGGGAAATATTTGCAGGTTGAAATTTTTTTTGTTCCAAATCTGTGTGCAGAGGGTTAACTGGATTCCCTTAACCCTTTACCCAATGCAGATGATATCAAAATTTATTATTTTAAATATCACTTATTGAAAGTTTTCAAATAATTTCAACATAACCATATCATGTGACCCCCTCAATGGAACAAGCTCAACAAGCTCGTTCCAAAGAGGGGTCACATGATATGGTTTTGTTGAAATTTGTTAAAAAATAATATTTTTTTCCAGCTGCTGAATTTGCATATTACACAGATGGATGTGGCCGATTTGTTGGGTAAAGGGTTAATTATATTATGCATGAAAAACAAGACAAAAAGTCTGACTTTGAAAATCATATCAGTATAAAATTGGTTTATCCTTCATCTAACACAATGAGGAGATGATAGTAATTTAGTTTTACACTATTTTTTGAACTAATGTCAAAATGTCCACTTTTTTTGCTTACAAAAATCCAGGTTATGATCCCTCACTGGAATGAGGTGAACAACATTATTCCCCTGAGGGGTCCTAAGCTATGTTTTGGAGTCAACAACTTAAAAAATATTAAAATAAGCGTGGGTACATTTGTGAATACCCGGTAGTAGCACCAACCAGATATGGGCGTTCCTTTGCATGTAGGTGAAGGAATACAACTTCACCAAATGTGGTGACTAGTGACAGCATGAGAAGCTCACTGGCGAAGTATTAATATCTTCAATGAAGTTAATAATAATATTGTCCAACATTCTTACTTCTGAATAGTCTGCTGTAGATTTGCTTTCCTCTCTTTCTCTGATCTCACAGATTCCAGTAATGTGGCAAAACTACAATTCTGTATCAACTCTGTCAGTGTGTCTGCCATAACCGACTCAACAAATCCTCTACAAGATAAAAAAATATAACCAGTTAGTGTTCTATCCGATTTGTATGAAATGAAAAAGTTTATCCATCATCTGACATAATTTGGCAAAAACAACACTACCAATATCTTTATTCAACTCTTTACTTGCACAATTAGGAGAGCGCACTTGCAAAAAAAAAATCTTGAAAAAGTTAAATATTTAATTTAATTTTTTGCATCAAAACCTTAACCTACCCCGCCGAGCAGATGACACTTGCAAAAAACTTTTCTATTAACCAAAAATTAATCCACAGCTACCTAATATTTCTTTTGTTCTCTGTCATGAAAACAAGCCCTATAAAATCACACCAAGTACGGTTTTGATGAGAACAGCTCAGTAAAACAATACCAATATCTGGATATATTGGGACGGTTTTGAAACAGTCCCAATAACTAGATATTTGTATGATTGTCATGGTACTGTAATCATAACCATTCAAAAGTAAATATGCTGTAAAGGATGTGTGAAAAACTTTCTAACACATGAATTATCGACACGCTTTTCTCGACAGAGCTACTGAATTGAGTGTGCATCGTGTCCAAATTATAATGTACTTTTTAATTTTTTGTTGTTTTTAATAACCAACAGCCCTGGTAACCTAAAAAGGACTCCTGTGGAAACCTCGGAAGTGAAGCAGTGCTTGTTTGCTGTGGTAAACAAGTTCAGTTTTACTGGTAAAATCGGACCTGGTCACCAGTGCCCGGGGTAGAAGTCCCCTAAAATGGGCAGCATGGGTGTAAACGATTGGCTAAACTTGACTTTACACCTTTTTTGAGGTCACAATAAGCCATAGCTGCAGAAAAGTGACCTTAAATACCAGTAAATAAATAAATAACCTAAAAAAAAAACCTTTTTCAAATATTAAGACGTCAATCAGGCATCACCACCCGCCACCCCTGAGGGAAAGCGAACCTTTTCTTCAGATAAAAAAAAGAATTATTCTTCCAAATGCTTTAAAAATGAATGATTATTAAATTTATCTGCCGCACTTTCAATGAGGGATTGAATAAGTGTTCCACCCTTGAGCTGAGACATTATATTAGCGTGAGAACAAATTACGTCATGATGTGAGTTCACTTCGAAGCCACAGATCTGTTCACAATATCTGAACTCCTGATGCGTGTCATAACTTCAATAGACCTTCTAGCAAGCAAACAATGAGTTATGCCCATTTTGTTTTTCGGGGGTAGAGCAAGCAAAAAGTGTTTTAAAATGTGGTTTTACTCGTGTCAAACTTTCTAAAATATAATTTTTTTGACTTTTGTTAACAGTGAGGAGCTGTGGATTAAATCACATATATCACTATTTTGTGTACTATATGGGTAAATAATTGTACAGTTGGTCAGGTGTCCTCCAATATTTGGACTCGGCTTCGCCTCGTCCAAAATATCTCCGGACACCTGCACAACTGTACAATTATTTACCCATATAGTACACAAAATAGTGATATATCTATTACTTTCCATTTTATGCCTCAAAAACATAGTTTTTAACCCCTCATTTGAACACACTAATTCACAGTCATAAGCAATATTTTAGAGGCAAAAACTGAAAAAATAATAAAATTTGAATAGCAATTTTTGCAAATAGATCTGGCGGGTTATTGACATGACATTAGGGAAAGCAGGGCTTAAAATAAAATTCATGCAAGAATCAAAATCAATTCTCACAAATGATTCTCTCAAGGAAAATAATGAGAATTAACTTCGATTTTTGCAAAATGTTCATTTGCTTCTCACCACTGATTCTGAAAGTGTCTTTGAAGGCCTGGAGAATTCCTCATACTATGTGCTCCCTCACAATAAGGTAACACTTTGACTTGCAGTGGGGTAAAGTGAAGTCATGGTTGCCTACACAGGCAGCCATGACTTCACCAGAAACCACAGAAGGTACTATAACTTCAATCATCAAGACCATCAAAAGTCTGTACCGAAGTATGTTGGAACATGTGTTCTACATGTACATACTGGGCCATTAAAGGTTAAACTCTGGCATGCTACATTTATAAATATGATGTCTTTTTATACTATGGAATGGGTACTGATTGCACTTACGGTAATATAACCATACTCTGGAATTATAAATTTTTTTGAATTGAACAATGATTCTTGGAGCAGGAGTTTGCAAGAATCAAAGCTCATTCTCACAAATTAGCACCGATTTTAAGGCCTGTAAAGGGTTAACATGATAACCACACACCATGTAATACTATTTGTAAATTTTCTCTTTCACACTATGGTTAATGATTATGCTGTATTCACTGGATAGATTACTTCAGGCTTTTTATAGTGAACTGTCAAACAAGACTGAATTCCAAGTGGCATTATATGAGAATTTGCAGACTGAAGTAAAAGTATTTCAACACCAGTGTGTAGAGGGTTAAGTTAGATAAATTTTCAACAGTAAATCTAACTTGACGAGAGGAGAACACTTACAAAAAATAGGCCGATGAAATCGTCAGATGTGTACCCATACGCGCATTTAGTAGAAAACTGTATGACGGAGGGCCACCACAGATGCTGACATAATGTACACCATACAAGGTATGGGTACACATAGAAATGGATTGGAGGAGTGTCTAATTTGATGGATAAAGGGTTAATATCTCCGGATCAAATTATCAGATTTACATAAAAAACTATACAGCACAGCACATCAGTAACCTGAATAAATATATAAAGTAACATGACAATCGGATTGATATTTTTTGAGTTATCTCATGCCAACGGGATTGGAGGAATTTTCAATTTGAAGGATAAAGGGGGTTAATATCTCCGGATCAAATTATCAGATTTACACCAAAAACTATACAGCTCAGCACATCAGTAACCTGAACACAATTATAAAGTAACTTGACAATCCAAGCAATATTTTTCAAGTTATCGAATGCCAAAAGGATTGGAGGAATTTTCAATTTGAAGGATAAAAGGTTAATATCTCAGGATCAAAATGACAAATTTACACCAAAAACTATACAGCTCGTCACATCAGTAACCTGAACACAAATATAAAGTAGCTTGACAATCCAAGTAATACTTTTCAAGTTATCGAATACCAAAGGGAATGGAGGAATTTTTCAATTTGAAGGATAAAGGGTTAATATCTCAGGATTAAATTATCAGATTTACACCAAAAACTATACAGCTCGGCACATCAGTAACCTGAACACAAATATAAAGTAACTTGACAATCCAAGCAATATTTTTCAAGTTATCAAATGCCAAAGGGATTGGAGGAATTTTCAATTTGAAGGATAAAAGGTTAATATCTCAGGATCAAAATGACAGATTTACACCAAAAACTATACAGCTCGGCACATCAGTAACCTGAACACAAATATAAAGTAACTTGACAATCCAAGTAATATTTTTCAAGTTATCGAATACCAAAGGGATTGGAGGAATTTTTCAATTTGAAGGATAAAGGGTTAACATCTCTGGATCAAATTATCAGATTTACACCAAAAACTATACAGCTCAGAACATCAGTAACCTGAACACAAATATAAAGTAACTAGATAATCCAAGCAATATTTTTCAAGTTATCGAATGCCAAAGGGATTGGAGGAATTTTCAATTTGAAGGATAAAGGGTTAATATCTCAAGATCAAATTATCCGATTTACACCAAAAACTATACAGCTCGGCACATCAGTGACCTGAACACAAATATAAAGTAACTTGACAATCCAAGCAATATTTTTCAAGTTATCGAATGCCGAAGGGATTGGAGGAATTTTCAATTTGAAGGATAAAGGGTTAATATCTCAGGATTAAATTATCAGATTTACACCCAAAACTATACAGCTCGGCACGTCAGTAACCTGAACAAAAATATAAAGTAACTTGACAATCCAAGCAATATTTTTCAAGTTATCAAATGCCAAAGGGATTGAAGAAATTTTCAATTTGAAGGATAAAGGGTTAATATCTCAGAATCAAAATAACAGATTTACACCAAAAACTATACAGCTCAGCACATCAGTAACCTGAACACAAATATAAAGTAACTTGGCAATCCAAGCAATATTTTTCAATTTATCCAATGCCAAAGAGATTGGAGGAATTTTCAATTTGAAGGATAAAGGGTTAATATCTCGGGATCAAAATAACAGATTTACACCAAAAACTATACAGCTCGGCACATCAGTAACCTGAACAAAAATATAAAGTAACTAGACAATCCAAGCAATATTTTTCAAGTTATCAAATGCCAAAGGGATTGGAGGAATTTTCAATTTGAAGGATAAAGGGTTAATATCTCAGGATCAAATTATCCGATTTACACCAAAAACTATACAGCTCGGCACATCAGTAACCTGAACACAAATATAAAGTAACTTGACAATCCAAGCAATATTTTTCAAGTTATCGAATGACAAAGAAATGGATACAAATGCCGGACGGACAGATGGACGGACAAAGGATGGACGAATGACGGATGGTCACCCCAGATGATGGCATTATGTGTACCATACATAGTATGGGTACACATAAAAATTAAATGAAAGTCTAATAATTTTCATTTTAGGATTTGGAAACAAAAACTGAAAAAAATAATCAGCTTTGAATTGAAATTTTTGTGAATAATTATTGCTATAACATTAGATATGGGGTTAACCCTTAAAGGCCTTGAGAGTTTTATACATTTTTGCTACACTTTAAAAGTTCATATCCCATGGCTTTGCAGTTGTTTTAAGGCAAGTCTTGGCTGCCTATATAGGCAGCCAAGGCCTGCATAAAAACAACTGCCATGGTATTTAAAATGTAACTTAGGAGTTAACCTAGAGACAGCATACTGGGGCAACACAAACAGCTGACAACATTTGCAAAATAAAACACCGATTAACTTACCTTCTTCATTTTTTGTCTCAAAAACATATTTTACAACCCAACATTGGAACAAGCTCAGTGAGCTTGTTCCAATAAGCGGTCATAAACATTTTGGAGACAAAAAATGAAGAAAAAAAAAATAATAAAACTGCAGAGGTGATTTTGTGGGTAGTCTGCAAAGGTTAATGAATTGGCAAATCTTCCAAGACCTGTATTCCCATTTTTCAAGTTTCTTTATTTTTTTATTATTTCTTCCATTGAACCATACTTTATGACCCCCACCGTCCCCATACACACCAACCAACAAGCACAAACAGTCAAATGGAAAGCAAGAAACCAGGGTTTGAAAAAATGAAATAATCTGGTTATTTAGGTAAAAATGACAATTTCATCCATAACTGGCGCAAAAGGCCATTTGCCGAGAGAATGCAGGATATCTTACCTGTCATTTTGAATTTTAGTTATGTTGTCTTCTGTTAAAGGATTCTGACGTAAACTACGAGTAAAAACATGGGTACTGTTTTTGAGATCTCCACCTGCCTCCAGCACCTCTTTCTCCATATCAGATAACTGGTTGACATTCTTTGTCTTCTCTTTCAACACCAGTTTTTTGGCCAGGATTGTTTGGTATTTGGTCTCCAGCTCTTTTTGGCCCTCTACCAGTTGCAGTATCTCATTTTGAACCATCTGAAATGCAAATATTTTGTATAAAAATAAAAAAAATTGGTATCATCTCTTTCCCTTTCCATTCCTCAACAATTTTTCAAATGATAAGGAGCTGCAAAATGGCCACCCTGGAATGGTCACTTTCCACAGATGGACAATATTTCGATGGTCGCAATAAGTACATGTAGCAATAATACCAGATTCCAAACACTATTTATAGGAATAATCATCAAAAATTTAATTAATGAAGCACCGGGCTCAACCCCGTGCTTCATTAATTAAAATTTTGCAAATGATGACTTTTGTTACCTGGTAAACACTTGCATGGACATCATTGCCCATGCATGGATTACAACCACTCCACGGCAACTGTACTGTAGTACAGCGGAACACTGTTAATTGATTAGCCACTTTACCAGAGAAAAATGCTGATAGGATCACCGATCCAATGTTGAGTTGTGACAGCACAAAAGTGGGTTTAATCATTATCAACTTATCGTCCAGAAACCAATTGTTTACAATTTACTATGTGAAGGGTCACTGTGACCTTGACCTTTGACCTAGTGAATCCAAAATAAATAGGGCTCTTTCTTGCATCAATGCCAACCTACCTATAAAGTTTCATGAACATAGGTGGAACCATTATCAAGTTATCATCCGAAAACCAATTGTTTACGATTTATTATGTTGAAGGTCACTGTGACCTTGACCTTTCACCTAGCAAGTCCAAAATATATGGTGTCCTTCCTCTCAATGATTCCAATATATCTATGAAGTTTCGTGAATGTGGGTCGAAACATTATCAGATTATCATCTGGAAACCAATTGTTTACGATTTATTATGTTCAAGGTCACTGTGACCTTGGCCTTTGACCTAGTGAGTGTGAAATAAATAGGAGTCTTCCACTTACCTAGGCCAACCTACCTATCAAGTTTCATGAATGTGGATCAAACCAGTATCAAGTTATTGTCCAGAAACCAATTGTTTACTATTTACTATGTTGAAGATCACTGTTACCTTGACCTTTCACCTAGAAAGCCCAAAATAAATAGGGTCCTTCCTCTCACTGATGTCAACCTACCTATGAAGTTTCGTGAATGTGGGTCGAAACATTATCAAATTATCATCTGGAAACCAATTGTTTACGATTTATTATGTTGAAGGTCACTGTGACCATGACCTTTCCCCTAGCAAGTCTAAAATACATAGGGTTCTTCCTCTCACTGATGCCAACCTATGAAGTTTCATAAACATGGGTCGACCTGTTATCAAGTTATTATCTGTTTTGATTTACTATGTTCGGGGTCACTGTGACCTTGACCTTTGACCTCGTGAGTCCAAAATATATAGGGTTCTTTTTCTCATGAAGGCCAACCTACATATGAAGTTTCATGAATGTGGGTTGAACCGTAGTCAAGTTATCATCCAGAAATCCATTGTTTACAATTTACAATGTTCAAGGTCACTGTGACCTTGGCCTTTGACCAAGCAAGTCAAAAATTAATAGGGTTCTTCCTCTCACTGATACCAACCTACCTATGAAGTTTCATAAACATTATCAAGTTATCATCCGGAAACCAATTGTATACGTCTGCTCGCAAACCCACCTGCCAGCCACCCACTCATAAAACTAATAAACTATAAGTCGAGCTTGTCACAACTCAACTAAAAATGTTCAATTTACCATTTACCTAACATGAAAACCAGACGACACTTGCAAAAAAATTCTTGAATAACTATTTTTTCATTTTTTGTCTCAAAACACAGATTATGACCCTTCGTTGGAATGAGCTCATTGAGCTCGTTCCAGTGAAGGGGTCATAACCCATGTTTTTGAGACAAAAAATGAAAAAATACTAAAAGATCAATTGGCTATTTTTGAGAATAGCACTGGCTGGTTTTGGCCATTACGTTGGGTAAAGGGTTAAGAAGAGTATACAATTAACAGAAATCTAAATTTTATAGTAAATTTCCTTTCTTATTATACCTACCACAATTGTTTACTACAGGCTTGCACTACAGTGGAAGTCCCTAACTCGGATAAAATACTCTCTATTTTTGTCTTTCCCAAGCAAGTTGGGAAAGAAATGTGGTGCAAAAGCACCAATAAAAATAAGCCAAAACTGGGTCGAGTGCAACCGGCGCAGACCCAGTACGGGACGCTCTCTCCCAAGTACAACTCCACGACTTCCGTTGCCAGTGCGCATATACCGTCTCTAAAGACTCATTCTTTTTGAATCCGTAAACGTTAGAGTTATGTGATCAGCGGGGAGGAAAGATTCTTTACCCGTAAAGAAGACGGGAGGGCCTCCATGTAAACAATTGTGGTAGGTATAATAAGAAAGGAAATTTACTATAAAATTTAGCTTTCTTATCAACCTACTCACAATTGTTTACTACAGGCTGAATAGACAAAAGGCTGGAGGGAATCGCATAACCAACCCCCACATAACCCTAGTGCACTGGAACCGTGAAGTAGACGGAAGAGGTCCCGAGGCTTATCAACCATAATGTCGCAATCATTGGTAAAGGACAATGAAAAGAGACATATGAGCCTGTGTGACACACAGATAGAAAAAGGGCAGTAACAGCACAAGGCTGAAACTGACCTTCAAGAAGCCTAATGGCTATGGCAGACAACAGCCTGAGCAGAAGAAAGAGGACCCAGGGCAAAAAGGTCCTCCGACTGCTCCTGCAAATGGCGTAAATAAAAGGTGGAGAAAGTAGAAGCATTTCTCCAGTAGGCTGCCTGCATAACATCCAACAACTTGACGGAGTTAGAATAAGCCCAAGAGGTAGACAGTGCCCGCACCTCGTGGGCAGAAATACGATTGGTAATACAATCGCCAGCTGCTAAACGACTATAAGCCGTATGAATAGCAAGACAAATCCATCGAGAAATGGATTGAGGAGAGATCTTCTGTCGACCCGGAATGAGAGACAGAAAAAAACGTTTTCTGCCTTTCCGTATGAAGCGTGTCCGATCAAGATAAATGCGAATAGCACGGACCGTACAGAGCAAAGGGCGAGTACCCTCAACATAGGGAAGAGCCCTGATACAGATAGGAGGAGGAGTAGTATCTGGTAACTGATTCTTAGCCAAAAAGGAGCAATCAGTGGTAAAAGTAACACTGTTGGGAGAGCTCCTAAAAAAGGCCGGGTCAACCGAGAGGGCGTGAAGCTCACTAACCCGTCTGGCCGAAGCAAATGCCATCAGAAAAGCCGTCTTATATGTGAGAAATTGCATATCCACCTGGGATAAAGGTTCGAACGGCACCCCCCCCCCCCCCCCCCCCCAACCCCAAAGCAAAGCAGCACCCACGAAAGATTCCATCGTGGAGAAAGCTGCAAAGTCCGAGGCCTTTTCAAAGAAAAGTGCCAAACAAGCTTGGAGAGGTAAGGATTAGTGCCGATACGACGCTTCCCCACATAAGAAAAAGTCTCTGAAAGCATAGACCTGTAACCCTTGATGGTAACAGGCTGGAGACCCCGAGAATCAAACAGATATACCAGAAACTCCGCAATCTGTGAAATCGAAGGATTGGCATAATCAACAGAGTGATCAGCACACCATCGACAGAAGACCTTCCATTTAGCTGCATAAGCTAAACCAGTGGAGTGCCTCCTTGAAGAAGAAATGCACTCCACTGCTCGTCTCGAAAAACCTCTACAGAGGAGACAGGACCTGACAAAAGATATGCGTGAAGGCACAATGAAGTCGGGTCGACGTGAAACCTCCTCGGGCGACCTTGACAAAGAAGGTCGCGACGTAGCGGGAGACGTGCCGGAACCGCCGCCATCAGCGAGCGGAGCTGATTGATCCACACCCGCTGAGGCGACAGGGGAGCGATCAGAATGATTCGACAACTGCAGGTTCGAATTTTGGTGAGAACCTGAGGAAGAATCGGAACCGGCGGGAAGGCGTAGCCGACTAGACCGTTCCAATCGAGTGACAGAGCGTCCACGGCAAAAGCCAGAGGATCTGGACACGGGGACACGAAAGTGTCCACCTGATGGTTCCAACGAGTCGCAAAGAGGTCGATGTGGGGACGTCCCCAGAGATCGCAAAGCGACTGGAACACTGCCCTGTGAAGCATCCACTCGGTGGAAATAACCCTGCCCTATCGGGACAGGGAGTCGGCTAGGACGTTCAGACGACCGGGAATGTGACGAACAACCACTCCGGCGTGAACATCCTGAGCGAGCAGTAAAAGATCCCGAGCTAACTCGTACATCGGAAGCGAGTGCGTGCCGCCCTGGTTCCAAATGTAAGCAACCACTGTCGAATTGTCGGGTAGTAGAAGGACCTGGCGATTCGACAGGTGAGGGATCCACTGCCTGAAACTCAGAAGAAGAGCAAGAAGCTCCTTCTCGTTGATGTGTAGAGCTGCTTGATCCTGGTCCCACATCCCGTGTAGGGAAAGACCGAGAGGATCCAACGTCGCACCCCATCTGAGATCGCTGGCATCTGCCGTCAGAACACGATCGGACATGGGTAAGTCCAGCGGAACACCCTGCGTAATCCACTGAACATCTGTCCAGGGAAGAAGGTGAGGATACAGAGAGTCCGGAAACGGAAGCACCTGATCCAGAGAATCTACATTCGGTCTCCAACGACTGAGCAGAAAGTGTTGGAGAGGTCTGACACGCAGCCGACCTAAAGGAATGAGATCCGTCACCGAACCGCAGAGACCGATCAGCCGGAGAAAACTCGCGGTCGCGGACCTGGACTGGGACAGAGTCAGAGCAAAAGCTGAGAGAATCACAGCCTTGGCCTGGGGAACAGCCACCAAATTGAATTTGGTTTGGAAAGACATCCCCAGATGACAAAACGACTGAGAAGGGACCAGGTCCGACTTCTCCTCGTTGACTCTGAATCCTAGCGACGTGAGCAAGCTCAACAGAGTGGCGACATCCGATTCCAGTAAGGCAGCATTGGAATGCCTCTGGAGGATATCGTCCAGATATGCCGAAGTAGTCACCCTGGACTGTGTGAGATGGAGCGCTATCACATGCGACATCAGTCTGGTGAATGCCCAAGGAGCCAGGTTGAGGCCGAAAGGCATGGCCTTGAACTGGTAAACTCGCCCCAGAAAAGCGAACCTGAGATACTTCCGTGACGCCCGATGCATCGGAACGTGGAAGTAAGCGTCTCGCAGGTCGATGCTGGCTGCGAAATCTCCCTGGTGAATGGATTGGCGGACCGACCTGAAAGTCTCCATGCTGAACTTGGGAGCAATGATAGACTGGTTCAGGATACTCAGATCGATAACCGGTCGGAGTCGGCCGTCCTTCTTCGGCACCAAGAACAGGCGGGAATAGAAACCCACTGACTGAACGTTCTTGACGACCTCGATCGCCCCCTTTGCCAGGAGATTGGCAATCTCCATGGACAAAAGTTCCCGACGTAAAACGTCTGAAGGAACTGTGGTTGGAAGAGGCACCCTTGACAGAGTGGGGTGCCATCGGAAGGATATGCGCAGCCCGGACCGAACAACATCTAACACCCATGGATCGGATGTGATGGTGGTCCAATGGTCTGCGAACTCTGGTCTGCTATCCTTCCTCCAACCTGGGACGAGTCGAGGTGAGGACCTTCATTTCGAGCCCCGACGAGGCCCGCGAGAGGAGAAACCACCTCCTCTGCTAAATGAAGAATCCTGAGACTTCCCTCGATTCTGCCGACCCCTACCTTTACCCCGTGAGTAAGAAGTAGAGGCGGTGGCAGAAGGACCAGCCTTTTGCTTCACAGAGGAAGCAGAAGGGTACTTGTTAGGCTTGGAACGGCCCTTGCCTCCCCGAGAAGGCTGATCAAGCCGACGAAACAGCAGCTGATCTTTGGAATGACGTAGGACGTCATCCCGGACCGTCGACACGGAACCATGGAAAAGTTGCGGACCTGCCAAAGAAGCAGATCGAAGAGTAGCACGCTGCTCCTCGGGAAGGGATCGTCCTGTGTCCAGCACAGCGTCCCTTCGAACTAATTCCAAATTGGCTGTGTTACAGGCATGCGTGTGAGTAATGTGCATAAGCGCCTTGGACAGCACACGCAAAGGAGCCTGTACCTCGTCAAACTTATCTGGAGGCAGATAAGCAGCCAAAGCTGAGACGACGTGATCTGAGAGAGAAAGCATGCCAAACATCTCTCTAGATAAGCCCAACGTGGACTCCAGAGTCGTCATTGGAATGACGACAGACTTGGGCTTGGAAAGCCCAAGGGAAGTGGAGTCCTGATCCAGAACCGTCAAAGCCTGGCAGACTGACGGATTGGCAGAATCGTAGGAACGATAATGCACAGGAGGCAAAAAGGTGTCAACCCTGGTGAAGAACGAAGTCTTCAAAGCCTTGGAATTCAGCTTGGCATCCAATGCTGAAAAAGCCTCAACCACCTGTACCGACTGGCACGGTCGAAGGCGCCCAGAAGCATGTTGCTCCATAGGCTGTTGGCGCGCGACCGATGATCGCGGCCAGGCTGACACTGTCGGCTGGTTAGCAGGTTTGAGCTCAGGCAGAAACCCAAACACAAAGTCAAGAGCCGCCCCCAAGTCCGAAGACTGCTGGCCCTCGACCTCAAGCATGTCGGACTCCTCCCCAGAGTCGGAAGACACATAGCCCATCGTGGGCAAACCAGCCGACGCCTCCCATGGTGTCGGGACACCAGAGGAATCGGAAACCGGCCTGTTTCCAACCCCGGGAGGCGGCGCCAAAGGAGGCGCCTGGAAACCACCCATAGCCTCGCTGGAAGCAACAGGAAGGCTCTTAGAAAGAACCTGAGTGAGTAAGGAGAGGGCCTCCCTAAGCTCACTGCCTGTACCGACCGGTTCGACAGGGGAGCGAACCGGCAAAGTGGCTTCACCTCTGACCCTCTTAACCAGCGAAGGGTCACGATCCTCCAAAACACCCGACGCGGGACGACGGGCGGCAGCCGAAACATCTGAAGGCAGACGTGTATAGGGGTACGATGCACCCCGAGGATCAATATTGCGAGAACTCATGAGAGTCACTGCGGACCTCTGCGGGGCAGAAGGTCCAGGCTGCACAAAAGGCGTTGGTCCCCCAAAACTGGTCGTGTGACCAGAGTGAGTAGACGGAAACGCCACAGAGTTCATAGTGTTTCCACTACGAACATCCAAATCCAAAGACACAACTGTGGTGCTCGACGGCGAAGAGACCACAGCGATGGACTCGGCCGGCAGCCCCTTCCGACTTCGCCGAGTTGAAGTCAGGGAAGGCTGAGGCCGATATTCCACGTCTACAGTATCGGACAGTCCTGCAGTCCCCTGCAGCGAAAAGCCGAGGCCGGCCGAAACAGATAACGAAGCAGATGGGCCAGCAGCAGTAGTAGATACGTCGAGAGTCGTTGAGGCTGGTGAAATAGTGGAGAGAGCACACCGGCTCGGCTCCGAAGGAGGAGTCACAACCCTAGTGACAGCCTCAGATGTCGACTGGAGGGGGACCGTAGTCCCGGAACCAGGCATCTCTACACCAGAACACTCAACGGCTCCCGCAGTATCCACCACAGGAAAAGACTGCACATCCCCCACAGAGGAGGAATAACTCTCACCAGACAAAGTCGACTCGGGAGGCCCCGAACGACCACGTTCTCCTTTCCCGCGGGAGCGGGAGGCACGGCCACGAGAACGAACGACACGGTTTACTGACGCCCAGAAGGTGGAAGATCATGTTCCACAGACACCACACGGCCGCTCGGCCGAACACCCATTACAGGAGGAACAAGACAAATGTACATCGTCCACATGCTTTGGCAGCAGACATTGCCCACAGGGAATTGTCCTGGGCATGATAGAGGTGAGAGGAGCAGAGAAGTGGAGATGAGAAAACAGAACACCCCCAAAGAAGAGAGAAAGGTGACAGAAACAAAGACCCCAGAAGGTCGACCGGGAACCACCCAACAGGAAGACTACTCTCAAAAGAAAGAAGAAACACTGCAGGAGTGGTACCCCGCTGACACCTAACTCTAACACAATTAGAAAATTTTGCAAAAAAAGCATTAACAATAATTGTGAAAAAATCTAAGTCCGAACCGCGTGGCACGCGAAATTCGCGAGCGACTCGAGAGAGAGCAAATAAAAATACATTATGGACATATAATAGAAAAGAGAATATATAAAACACTGTTCCTGAGAATACAAAGGATACACTGTGGTATAATGAATCAGGAATCATCAAACATCGAGCTGGTGGAACACTGATAAGCGTGCAAAAACATCTCGACACGAAGCGGATTTTAAAAAGAATGAGTCTTTAGAGACGGTATATGCGCACTGGCAACGGAAGTCGTGGAGTTGTACTTGGGAGAGAGCATCCCGTACTGGGTCTGCGCCGGTTGCACTCGACCCAGTTTTGGCTTATTTTTATTGGTGCTTTTGCACCACTTTTCTTTCCCAACTTGCTTGGGAAAGACAAAAATAGAGAGTATTTTATCCGAGTTAGGGACTTCCACTGTAGTGCAAGCCTGTAGTAAACAATTGTGAGCAGGTTGATAAGAAATTGGGTCATTTTCCTTTCTTCTGGTAAAAACTGACATTTATTCTATTATATCTTGTTTGACAGGATTGGATTAAATGCCTGTATTGGATGCACTGAGGCCAAAATTGTTTATAATGTGGGGAATTTAGTGGAGTAATTCTTTGACAGATTACAAGATTTTTCCATTTAATTAACAGGAGTTTATACTATAACTATATGCAATAAACAAGTCAAATTTGTACTGAAGGTATGGTAAATGGTTTGGTGTTTTAAGTTGTATACAATTAACGGGGTACTGGGTTATTTAACTGAGAGGTACACAATTAAGTAAGTTTCACTGCAAAATGGTAAGATTTGATTAACAAAATTTAAAGTGATTAACCCTTTACCTAACATGAAAAGCAGGCAACTCTTGCAAACAAAATTCTTGAATAATTAATTTTTTTTTCATTTTTTGTCTCAAAAACATAGGTTATGACCCCTCACTACAACGAGCCTCATGAGCTCATTCCAAAGAGGGTCATAACCTATGTTTCTGAAAAAAAAAATGAAAAAAATACTGAAAATTAATTGTCGAATTTTGTGAATAGCGCTGGCCGGTTTTATGTTGGGTAAAGGCTTAAGAAAATTGTATTTTCTGTGTTTTATACAACCAGCACAGCAGGAACCATAAGACAGGTGATCATGGAATTTTTTGTTACCATTTATTAGACTGGAGAGTTCTAACTAGCTATAGCACTCTCCAATAGAAATTATACAATTTCTCTGGTGAAGGTGGCAACAATATCAGATTTGCTGCAAAATTACTGTTCAATTCTTGGACTTTTGGATGAAATGTAGCTACTGTAACTCACATTGTAATATTATGAAGTCTATTTTATCAGCCATGTCACATCAGACCCCTGATTCAATTCCAGATTTGATTTGAGGAGGGTAATTCCAATTCACAAGGCCCTATGCATAATTGTATACACTGATCTGTCAATAATCTTGTCTTATCAATTTACTGGAAAGCTCTCTGAATCAGAGAGCTTGCCAATAAGTGATAATAATCAAGCTTCTGGTATTGGTACATTGTAAAGTCAGCTAAAAGTGGGACATGTTTTTTAAGTTACAGGCTCATATTCTGTTCTGAGAAATTGTACTAGTCATATTATGCCAGACACATGAATGAATTGTTGCCTTCAAATATGCCAGTCATGGCTGTCAATGACCATGACAAACACTGCTTATTTGCAGACATGGTCAGTTTTGACCCTCCCCCACTTCCTCCCCCCTGCTACAGGATATTTGATGACTGGATTCGCATTGCAGAATGCAAGACAAGAATGTCCAAATGCTAACCATTTTTCTTTCATATTGGCCTTATATTCACTATATTTATCATCACTTTTTGACACCATGATGGAAACAGCTAATCAAATTTTTAAAAACAAAAAATACCCTGTGCTATGCCATTCCCCAACAAGCACACAGTAAAGGAGGCAACTTCCCAGCCTGGCACAACCCCTGGATTGGTAAATAATTTTCTATACTCTTTAAGGGATACATTAACAATGAATCATTTTTTTTACAAGTTTGCTTCATGAGGTAAAATGACCTCACAACAAACTGAACAAAATACTCACTTGTGCAGCATCTGATCTGCTCTCATATGATGCGGGCATAATCTGACCAAGAACAGCTAACTGGTCAACACAGTCCTCTAGCACTGTGGCTAAATGGATAGCATCTACTCCAGAAATCATTTTGGAATTTCAATATCTGAAAATAAGAATGATACATGTATAAAACAAAGCAAAAATCATCCTACTAAGTGTTACATATTTTTTAACACTATTCAAGAATTGAATATGATGCAGGATTTTGAATCCCTATTTAGAATGAATCTGTGCCCACCACATTAGGATAAACTACATTGTAAAGGCCCAGAAATGGAAATTTATGTTAGTTATAAGGCTGCTTCAAAACAACTTTAACTTGTAAAGAGTTGGAAACTGTATATATTTTTTGTTACATGTTGACAGTCTACATCCTGTGACTTTGCAGTTGTTTCTTGGTAAGTCTTGGTTGACAATATAGGCACACTTGTATATAAACAATTATCAAGTTACTTAGAATCTAATTAGCAAATTTATCAAAAGAATGAATGTTCGGCATTTGGATAGCAGTTTTGTTGCAGTCAAAAAGTGATCAAGGTCAGAATTCGACCTTGAACCTTTACCCAACACAACAGCCAAAACCGGCCAGTGCTATTCACAAAAATCACCATTCAATTTTCATTATTTTTTGTTTCATAAACATAGCATATGACACCTAATTGGAATGAGCTTGTTGAGCTTGTTGAGCTTGTTCCTACGATGGGGTCAGAAGCTATGTTTTTGATACAAAAATGAAAACATTTAGCGATTCAAGAATTTTATTTCTTAGTGTCGTCCATGTTAGGTAAAGGGTTAAGAGTATTGATCAATGACTCTTTCAGGTCAATGAATTGTAAAACAAATAATCTAGTACACTGTGCCCTCGAAACATGCTGTTGAGCAACATTTGAAAATAATATATAGGTAACTGTTAACAAGAAAATAGAGCAATGCAAAGCATTGCATATGCCTCCTCCTGAAAAACTATGGATAGCCTATGCTGCTCATTCACAGGGTATAAGCGGAGTCTGTTGAAATGGAAATTGCGAGCTGTCCGGCGAGAGAAACATCGGAAATTGAAAAATTACATGCGGGTCACTAGTCATTTTTGTGAGATTGTGTTCATTTAGTGGATGTATCTAGGAAATCCAGTCTATACACAGTAAGTGGAGTAGTTTACTGTTATTTCTAGAACAAGCTAAGGTCTGATTCTGCAAGGATTTATCTCTAAATGTAGAATTTGTTGACTTAATTGACTCACGACGATATTTGTAATTTTTGCAAACGGGAATGTGATAAATGATACCGAAATACAAGACGAGTTAAGTTTTAAATACATTTTATTCTCAAAATGCTTAAAAGAGTCACTTTCCACTTCATTTGGCTCTGGATACAGAAAATCTGTTACACCTGAATCGTAAACTGGGCTCATAACTGGGGCCACTGTCGTCTCCCTGACTGTATGACTAATTACAAAAACAGACTTTCTGTGTTTGCTCTGTCTGACAAACTGCAAACTGTTGTAACAGAATTGAAATGACGTCTTGGAATAATATACATGAATGCCTTACCATCCCTGGTAAATAATCTTATTCCTTTCGAGACAAGTTGTACCAGACTAGTCGTACCCACAATTGGACAACTCTTACTCATTTTTCATCTGGACAACTCGTACCCACTTTTAGATAAGTCGGTTTATAAGCAGGTCAGTTTATAAGCTAAACTATAAACCAGGTTATGACAGAATGTTGTGTTGGCATGTTTTATTTGGAGTTAGCTCCCTTGGATCATAATTGAACTTAAGAGCCGGGAATTGTTGGTAGCCCCCAAGAGGTTGTTTTGAAGAAGGTGTGGGAAGAACAATATATTCCGGTTAGCAATGGAATGTTAACTTAACTGTTTTTGGCAATGTATTAATGGGTTATTAAAATGGTTTCCGATAATGAAAATCTCTGCATTTTTTTGGTGCATTTCATCCGGCCAGATCTCTAAAGGCTTTTGGGGATTAATGTGGATTTTATATGTACTAATTTTTCAATCGCATTGTTCGGTCATGCAATAATTGTATTGTACTGAAGTGTTTTCTTATTGGGGCTTGTCATTCTAGCCTCCACGGGTCTGCAGCTAAACTTGTGTGGTAAATGAACTGCTGTTGCATGATAAATGAACTGCTGTTGTGAATTGTATTGTTTTGCATTATTTGGTTTGCAGGGGATTTCAAATCCCACATCATCCCTGTGCACCTTCGTCATGCTGAAACTTTAGGTCCTCCTAAACACTGGAATGACACAGAATGACACTGGAATGACATTAAAAAATAAAATGTTACTGTACAAAATGTGTTTTAATAATACCATGGCTGAGATCTTAATCATAAGTGACCATTTTTTATATTTTTTGTTCCAAACAGACTGAAATGTGGGCAAGTATAGATACCCGGTGAGAGTGTATGAACAACGCTGTCAGAACTTGATTGGCCATAATTGCATTGAGGTGGCTGATTGCTAATCACATTGTTTGTGATAGGTACACAATGAGTTAAGTATGAGTTGCAAAAGTATGAACCACCAACTCAAACTTGCCATTGATCAGGAAAAACAACCCTTGACAAAATTGATAAATGCACTCTCTGACCTTGTTCACTTATTTTATAAAGAGATAGAAAGAAGTATTGTTAGATTAGGAAATTTTCAGTTGGTGTTAGACATGTCAAACAACGTTTCACCCAGCAAGTTTTAGTGAAAACCATTCTATTCTTCCGATTTCCACTTTAGATCTGTCAATGTTATTCCGGACCCTTATAAAAAAGTATTGTGACACATCATGGTGCGCTAATTATATACCGTACCATAATGTATCACATTACTTTTTTACAAGGGTGCGAAATAACAATGCCGAAGTCTGTCATTCCGGATGTTTCACCCAGCAAGTTTTAGTGACAACATTTCCATTCTTCCGATTTCCATTCTTGATCTGTCATTGTTATTTCGGACCCTTATAAAAAAGTTTTGTGACACATAATGGTGCGCTAATTATATACCATAATGTATCACATTATTTTCTTACAAGGGTGTGAAATAACAATGTTGGAGACTGTCATTCCAGATGTTTCACCCAGCAAGTTTTAGAAACTTTTCATTCATTCACTCCACCATAAAAGAAAATCTACCAAGTATGAAGGAATATCATATATCATTTGTATACCTCAATATCTATTTGAGGTATAAATGTAAAATAAAAAAAATGTTAAAATTAAAAAAAGTATTTAAAAATATTTATTATATCAGGCCTTTCAATTCATTTATTTGGGCACACCCTTTTGCCCTAATTTGGGCATGTTAAAACCAGAAGTAACAGCCTTCAAGTTATCCCATTATGTTTTGATGCCATGCCTTTCCTTATGTTTCTATGGTCATATTATGATGGAAATTTAGTTCAGCGATCTGAACTTAGTGGCTACCCCTCTATGTTCATATTCTTCCCATTCAAATCTGTGGTAAAATTCCCCCATCAAGTTTTAATGGGAACTCAAAACTCGAAAATAGGAATACAGTAGAACCTGTCTTGAGAGACCTCCCTTTGGGCCACACAAAAGTGGTCTCTCAAGACAGGTGGTCTCTCATAACAGGTTTCAGATTTTCTCAAGTCAGAAAATAACCAACCACAAAATTTTGAAATAGAGAAGAATGGATTTTTGTTATTACTTTGTAGTTGTCCTTTTTTATGAAGTTTTTGTAACAAATTGAAATGGACTGTGATAAAAATTATAAAAATAAATTAGTGTTGAATTTTCAACACATATTTATTTTTATAATCCTATCTGTCACATTTCAGGGGTTCCTTCTCATTTGGTCAAATCTCATTGGTCAAATTCCAGTTGGTCAAATCCCATTGGTCAACAACTTTTTAAAATTTTATAAGTATTTGCAATGTATTTCTGTGATGGATTTTTTAACCTTTTTTTTTACTTTTTTTCACTTTTGCTTGTGATATTCCCAGCTGGTATTGGAGCTTAGTTGTCAAGTCTGCCTTAATTACCATTACTGTAAGTGTTTTATAACAATATTCTACTGTATACTGAGAAGTTGGCCTGCTTTCAGCTATAATGACCATTACTGTCAATGTTTTTATAACAATGGTCTACTGTATACTGAGAGGTTTGGCTCTTTTCTGCCTTAATGATCATTACTGTCAGTGTTTTATAACAATAGTCTACTGTATACCGAGAGGTTTGGCTGTTTTAACAAGAATATGTTCTTCAGGTTATATGAATTTAGAAACCCAAGCTATGTAAAAAAGCTGTCCGAGTGGGTAGAATAGAATTTTTTTTTAGTTATTTTTTAAAGAATCTTTGAAATTCTTTGATGACATACTTCAAAAGAAATCTAAATCTATATATTTCTTCAATTTCTCTTCAAATATCAGCATTCTCATCTCATTCACACCTCTGAACTCAGAGTGCGAGCATCCTAATTATCACCTTAATTATGGAAACACTGGAACTACCAGTGCGACTGAAGAGAACAATAGCAGCTCTGGGCATCTCTTGCCCTGTCACTTGGACTGTCCAGGAGACAGGCAAGAGAGTCCATCTGAACTTGGAGTTCATCGTTGAAGAGCACAACACTACCACACCTTCTTCGGGGAGAGGTAGCACCTTTTGTGAGAGGAACCCCTCTCACACTGGTCCTCACCCGAAGAAGCCTGGACCTGGCCCTGAAAAGAAGAAGAGCAAGAAGAAAAAGAGCCCATCCACCAGGCGCCGGAATGCCCGGCGGCTGGAGACGTTCCTGAAAAAGAATAAGGAAGAGAAAGCGGAAGAGAAGACGGAGGAGGCCACTACTATTTTCTCCCCTCCAACTCCTGTGACTCCCATCCACTCTCCAGCTGCCTCTCCTTTGAGGGGCAACCTGGAGGATGACGATGTCACCAGCGAGTCGGAGTCGGAGACGGAAATGGAAACTGGTTCTCTGAAGTCTCTCTCTCCAATTTCAACCCCCTCTCTGGATCAGGAACAGGTACGGATACTGTTTGAGCAAATTCGCAGCCTAAGAGAAGACATCAGGACAACAATAGAAGAAACATAATATCACAACAAGACCACGACAGCACTCATAGAACAGCGCAACAGCCACTGCACCAACACTCCTGAAGCAGCAAGGACTCGACCATTCCACCCTAGTCAGTCCTCCAGTATCAACAGCCCAACTACACCAACAACTACCACTGTCTCTCCTTCCAAACCTCCACCTCTGAAAAAGAAGCAGAAAAGACACAAGCGCCACTAACAACCCACAACTTCTCCTCCTTTACCACGGTCTGACACTTTCAATTTCTACAGCTAATGAGGGTCGAAAGGGGCTTGCTCCCCAAATCGCCCCTGCGTGCCTTTGGCGTGCAAAACCATTTGATTTGATTGTCAAATATCAGTCTTAAGTACATCATGGAGAAGGAGGTTAACTATATCCTAACGTCTAGAGGTAAACAAGCTCTTGTTGTTGACCATTTTAAATATTTGCAAATTCGTCAAGTTAACGATAAAATATACTGGAGATGTGAAAAAAGTAGAGGCCTGAAATGTCTTGCAAAAGCTACAACAAGTGATGGTAATCCTAGGGAAATAATGTCCGATTTTGAATCAGGTCTTATTGCATCAGTGAAGATAAGTTTTCCGTCAGCAAAACACAAGGGGTGCTATTACCATTTTTCACAGAGTATATGGAGGAAAATACAAGGTGTTGGTCTTTCTTGTCCATACAGAGATGATTCTGATTTGAGAGATTCAATCAGAAAAGTGATTGTGTTAGCTTTTGTTCCAATTTTATGTGTCAGAACCTCGTGGGAGGAATTAAAAGAGGAAATTAAACATCATTCTTATTCTGGTATCAATGAATTCATTGACTATATGGAGAATACTTGGATTCTTCAGACAGCCACCTTTTCTGTGAAATTGTGGAACCATAATAAGACCGAATCCTGTAGAACAATCATGTACAGGGGTGGCATAATAAACTGAATAAAGTTGTAGGAAAGGCTCATCCAAACATATACGAACTGGTTAAAATTTTTAAAAGTGAGAGCAGAATGAATAAACTTCAAATTACACAATTACATTGCGGTCAACCACCACAAAAAAGGAAAAAGAAATATGTGGCTGTTGATGAAAAACTGAATAAGCTCAAAACTAAACTTTCAGAAGGTCAGATTTCTGTAAAAGAGTTCTTGGATAGAGCCAAATATTTATGTTCACTTTGCGTAGAAAAAAGATGTGTTTTCTGTATTCATTTTTAGCCCAACTTTGGCGAAGCCAAATTTGAGCTTATGACATGGCCAATCGTCCATCTGTCCGTCTGTCGGTCAACAATTCAATACGGCTCGGGCTAGAGGCCGTATTTATGAACCGATCTTTACGAAACTTCTTGGGTACCTTTGTTATGACCATGGGATGAGAACGAGTGTTTTGGGGTCCGATCCGAAATTCAAGTTGGCCTCTGGTGGCCATTTTGTACAGACTTAAGTGAAATCAGATTTTTGCGCAGAATTTCCATATGAAGGCGCTGATTTGAATAGTTTTTTGTATGAATGTTTAGTACCATGGGATTATGCAAATTAGACTAACTTTGATGTATTTAGTGTTACTTTCTGCACTGTAAGTGCAAATGCCAATACGGCTCAGGCTAGAGGCCGTATTTATAAACCGATCTTACAGAACTTCTTGGGTACCTTTGGTATCATCGTGGGACGAGAACGAGTGTTTTGGGTGCGGTGCGAAATTCAAGATGGCCGATGGCAGCCATTTTGTTCAAAATTAGGTGCAATCAGATTTTTGCACAGAACTTCCACATGAAAGCGCTGATTTGAACATTTTTGTGTGTGAATGTTTAGTACCATGGGATACATCACATATAATACAGGTTTTTTTCTCATGCAGAAATTATGCAAATTAGATGAACTTTGATTTTTTCAGTGCTACTTACCCACAGTAAGTACACATGTCAATACGGCTCGGGCTAGAGGCTGTACATGTATTTATCAACCGATCTTCATGAAACTTCTTGGGTTCCTCTGTTATCACCTTGGGACGCGAACGAGTGTTTCTGAGTGCGGTCCAAAATTCAAGATGGCTGCCAGTGGCCATTTTGTACCAAAATTAGGTCTAATCAGTTTTTTGTACACAACTTCTATACGGCTCAGGCTAGAGGCCTTATTTATGAACCGATCTTTACGAAACTCCTTGGGTACCTTTGTTATCACCGTGGGATGAGAACGGGTGTTTTTGGGTATGGTCTGAAATTCAAGATGGCCACCAGCAGCCATTTTGTACCAAAATTAGTGCAATCAGTCTTTTGTACAGAACTTCTGTATGAAAGTTCTTAATTGAATAAATTTTTGTATGAATGTTTAGTAAAATGGAATACATCACATACAGTACGGGTTTTTTTCTCGTGCAGAAATTATGCAAATTAGATGAATTTTGATTTATTTAGTGCTACTTATACACTGTAAGTGCACATGTCAATATGGCTCGGGCTAGAGGCTGTATTTATCAACCGATCTTCACGAAACTTCTTGGGTACCTTTGTTATCACCTTGGGACGAGAACGAGTGTTTCTGAGTGCGGTCCAAAATTCAAGATGGCTGCCAGTGGCCGTTTTGTACCGAAATTAGGTCCAATTAGTTTTTTGTCACAACTTCTATACAGCTCGTATTTATGAACTGATCTTCACAAAACTTCTTGGGTACCTTTGTTTTCACCTTGGGACAGGAATGAGTGTGTTTTGGGGTGCCTTTGTTATCACTGTGCTATGAGAACAAATATTTTGGGGTTCAGTCAGACTCAGTCTGGGACTCAAAGATTTCTTTTCTAGTTTAGCATCTGACTGTCACCCACCTTTACAATACTTTACCTATACATTTGTTACAGGCTACCGTCAGTATTTATGTGCAGACTGTTACAATACTTTATATGTACCTTTGTTATCAGGTCATTACCTAGATGTTTGTCATTGCTGTGTCACATACTATACATGTACATGTCTTGACAAGTTGAGCTACAGTGTCATTGACACTTTCATTTATCATTATTTTCACAAAAACCTAAAACGGTAAATTGTCCCTATTATTCTATATTTACCCCCTTTAGGATCATTAAATATGTTTTGAAAGACAAAACATGCAAAAAATAAATGAAATTTGTCGCCAATTACTCATTATTTAAATTTTAATTTTTATCCAGTTTTATTCATTTTTTTTCTTCCAAACTGCATCTTATTACCCTCTTATAGGATCATAAAATAAATTTTGGAAGACAAAAAATGAATAAAACCAGAGAAATATTAATTAGTGACCATTTGTCTCTGATTATTCATTAATTAATATTTCTCCAGTTTTATTCATTTTTTCTTCCAAACTTTGGAAGACAAAAAATGAATAAAACCAGAGAAATATTAATTAGTGACCATTTGTCTCTGATTATTCATTAATTAATATTTCTCCAGTTTTTTTTTTCATGTTTTTCTTCTAAACTGCATCACCAGTTGTCAAGTTTGCTTCATTTTTACCTATACCTATCATGTTCTGAAATTTCTAATAAAAATGTTGAATATAGTTACCACATAAAGAAAAAGGGTTAATAAATATGAAAAATTATTAAGATTTGTTTTCTATTCTATTTATTTGACATCTTCATCTCCCCATAAATCTCAGAAAACTTTCAAAATGTTATTGACCAAATGGGATTTGACCAACTGGGATTTGACCAAATGAGATTTGACCAAATGAGAAGACGCCATTTCAGGTATGTATGAAATTGTTTATTCAGCAATAATCTTAATCTTTTCACAGGGGTCTTAAAAAACATCTCAATCTTTAATGAGTTATGAAACTGAATAGCAACTGAAACCCAATTAAGAGCTTTTAATACTTTTAATTACATGTATGTTAGTATAACCACAATGGATTTTCCAATTACAGAACAGGTAACAAGTTTTTGTCATGGTTGCAGTCTTCAAAAGGGCGGTCTCTCAAGACAGGTCCATTATTGCATAAAAATACAAGTTGGTACCAGGTCACAGTGGCACATTTTCGGCCCATCGACCATTCACACTTCTGAACTCAGAGTGTCAACACCTACTAACTGAAATGGAAAACCTGGAATTACCAGCTCGTTTAGTCAAATACATCTCAGCTCTGGGCGTCTCTTGCCCCATCTCCTGGACCATCCAGGAAATGGGTGAGAACGTCCATCTGAATCTTGAATTCAAGATTGAACCTGCGGAATCAACCAAGACACCACCCTCCTCGGGGAGAGGTAGCACCTTTGGTGAGAGGATCCCCTCTCGCACTGGTCCTCACCCGGGGAGGCCTGGAGGCCCTGAAAAGAGAAGGAGAAGCAAGAAGAGCCCGTCCACCAAGCGGAGGGATTCCCGACGCTTGGAGGCATTCTTGGAGATGAAGAAAGAGAAAGGTGAGGAAAAGAAAGAGCCAGAGGCAGCCACCACTTCCCCTCCCACTCCCACAGACAGCCCCATCCAAATGCCGGCTTCCCAGTCGGTATTGTCGGATGTGGAAGAGTCTGTGGAGACTGAGGTGGAAATGGAAGCTGCCCTCTCGCCTCTTCCTGATCCCCACTCGCCTCTTCCTTCTATACCAGAATGCCAGGACGCGGACGACAGGATAGAGAACATCTTACGGGAACACGAAATACAAGGGGACCTTCACAGACAAGAGATGGACAGGAAATACCAAGCATGCCTCCAACAAATCGAAGAAGCCAAAAAACTAATAGACGCCAGAAACCTACAACAACAAAAGACTCAGCAATCACCCACAACCACTCCAGACTCGGCCAGGACCAGACCCTACAAAACTCAGCAACCACCATCAGGCAGCCCACCAACAACACCAACTACCACTGTCTCTCCTTCCAAACCTCCACCTCTGAAAAAGAAGCAGAAAAGACACAAGCGCCGCTAACAACCCGCAACTTCTCCTCCTTTACCACGGTAAATGAGGGTCGAAAGGGGCTTGCTCCCCATATCGTCCCTGCGTGCCTTCGGCGCGCAAAACCATTTGATTTGAGGTCACAGCGGTCTCTCATGACAGGTGGTCTCTCAAGACAGGTGGTCTCCCATAGCAGGTCCATTATGGAGTAAAATCAATCGGTGTCTGGCAGATGTGGTCTCTCAAGACAGGTGGTCTCTCAAGACAGGTTTTACTGTATGTATCAAGCTTTAGCCTATTACTGGCTGCATTCGATAGTACACATATTTCCTTACATTTGTGCTAAGTCTACTGATCCAAACTATGTTTTACCCTTTAATTATCTATATTTGAATACTTGTGAAGCATCATCGACAGCTTCAATATCATCCATGTTTCTGTCTAAATATAAAATAGTAAAAACAATAACCGGGTAATGGCACCGAAACGAATAGACCTTTTCATCAATGTGGAATCAGAAACTCAATCTCATTCATGCAGTGGAGGTTGATCACACAATAACTTCATCATTATCAACCTCCTCTGCGCGAATGCGACCGAGTTTCCGATTCCGCGTCGATAAAAAGGTCTATTCGTTTCGACGCCATTACCAGGTTATTGTTTTTACTGTTTTATATTTAGATAGAAACGTGGACAATTTCGAAGCAGTCGTTGACGCTTCATGATGAGTTTTCAAATATCATTAATTAAAGGATAAAACATAGTTTGGACATAGTTTGGATTGATAGACTCTGCACAAATGTAAGGAAATACATGTACTATCGAATGCAGCTGGTAATAAGGGTGAAAGCTTGATTTATATTCCTATTTTCGAGTTCCCATTAAAACTTGAAGGGGCATTTTACCACAGATTTGAATGGGAAGAATCTGAACATAAAGGGGCAGCCACTATGTTCAGATCGCTGAACTAGATAGAAATTATTCTCAAATGTAGAAGAGGCACAGAGAATTTATATATTTTTCTTGATGTCTTCAGTCTTCACACGTTCTCTAATTTTGGCACAACTATAAAGGGTGTGAAATTGAGGTAATCTAAAGGCTTTTTATTGGGGCCAAAATGACTTGGTATATTGGGGCCGAATTGTCTGCAACCGAAGTGCCTGGAATTCTTATTTTTTCATTAACAGAGGCAGTGCTGTTCCAATAAGGAAATTTATTTGGGTCAAGTAAACTTTTCCCTTGGGTCGGATGGACTCAACCCTTGGATTAGAAACCCCTATTAAGGTGCTAATTTTGTTTATTTGAAATTCTGACCTCTGATATTCCTTAAATTCAAATTAAATATACACAAATCATACATTAAAATGAAGGTTGGGATGTATAGAACATGAAACACATATGTAATCAACTCGTAGAGTTGACAGCAGACACCACTGGTTCCTGGATGTCTGCTATCGTATTCGTACCAGAACTGATAATAAAATAATATTTCATGAGAACAACTCATGGCCAAAAGTGCTTCAGATATTCAATATCAAAGCTAGGCTTTCAATACACTTTCGAGTGCAGCGATAGGACTGCATTTTGGAAAAGGATGACACTGTCTACGTTTTTTATTGAGGATGGTTTCCATGTTCGACAGACATGTGCAAATCACCTGATACCTCGAATTTCCATTGAAAACCAAATCGTAATTCTAATAAATTTCAGCAGGTGTCATGATACCTTGCACTGAATATGGCAACTGTGCAGTCTTTATACAATAATAGTATACTGTATTAAGGCAATCTTTCTCATTATTGATTTTAGACAGCATTGTATATCAATGCTTTTTCCATCCGATGACGTCAACCAGAAATTGATAGTACATAATAATAGTAACATTCATATGTAAACAAAAGCGAAGGTTTAGGAATTTACCCCCATGCAGCCCTGTCGATGTGTTTTGAGGAATTTCGATACCCTAGCTTTGTTCTTGGCAATGTAAAGCACATTTGGCCACAAGTTGTTCTTGTGAAATATTATTAAATTATCAGTTCTGGTACGAATATGGTAGCAGACTTCCAGGTACCAGTGCCAGTGGTGCCTATAGTCGACTTTATGACTATGAGTTGATTACACATGGATTTCGCGTTCTATAGACTATACGTCTCAATCTTCATTTTGATGTACAATTTGTGTGTATTTAATTTCAATTTAAGGAATATCAGAGGTGAGAATTTTCAAAATAAACAAAATTTCATTACACGTACTTATATAGCACCTTAATTATTACTGGCTCAAAAATAATCATGTGGCCTGAAAATATTTGCCTGTGTTGTCAATGCAGGGACACACTAAAAAGTGTAGCCCAAGCCCGAGCTAAGAATACGGTGTAGCTGAGAAATAAACATTCGTTTTTTCTCTTGTTTGTCCGACTTTGTCGTTCAATTTAGATTATTTTTGGTATATAGATCAGTGGTAGCCAAATGAAACAGGATAAAGTTAAATTAATTTTTTAGACAATACATTTTGTGAAATATATGATAAAATATTTCTGAGAGACACTAAAAAGTGTAGCTGGATCGCCGCGCCAGTTAATTAACTCACATGTGGACTGTGTTTTCACAGCAAAGGCGACTAGCAATTATGTCAGCCAGGGCTTGATTTAATCTGAAAATTTTGAATAGCAATTTACTATTCACCCTGGAAAATTGATTAGCAGTTGATCCAAAAGCACTTGAAACTAATAAATCTTGCATAGTAAAATTCAGAAATTAAAATTTTTTAGTAAATTTTGTTTCTTAACATACCTACCACAATTGTTTACAATTGGCTGTAACATAAGTGCAAGCCCTACTTTGGAACTAACTCAAGCTTTTAGAATCTTTTCCAAACGAGTTGGAAAAGTACTAGAGTGCAAAAGCACGAAAAAGATCGAAAAAAGGGTCGAGCGAGACCAGCGCTCGAAATTACAGGTACTCTCTCTGCACACCTCTTGCGTTTACCGAGCGCATGCGCAACAACCGTGACGTCAATTCCGTATTTCCGCCAACGAGAAGTTTGTGATTTAGCGGGGAGGCATCGATATCAAAGATATCCCCAGGGAGGGTGGGCCTCCGGTAAACAATTGTGGTAGGTATGTTAAGAAACAAAATTTACTAAAAAATTTTAATTTCTTTTCAACCTACTCACAATTGTTTACAATTGGCTGAATAAACAATAGGAGGAGGTGAATCACATAACCAATACCAACAAGAGTAGCAGAACGAAAGCAAGGATGGCAGAGAACAAAAACTAAAACCTGTAATGAAGAAAGAGAGAAGGCACCTGAAAAGAACAAGGCTGAGAGAAGCACAACCTCGACAAAAACAATTTAACGAGGGTGCACCACAGCCTGAGCAGCCACGAGAGGGCCTAAAGAATAAAGGTCCTCAGATTGCTGCTGAAGGTGGCGGAGATAAAAGGAGGAGAAGGTAGAAGCATTCCTCCAGTAAGCCGCATTCATAACATCACGGAGCGAAACAGAATTGGAGAACGCCCAGGATGTAGAAATGGCACGAACCTCGTGAGCATTAAGCCGGTTCGAAACAAGATCCGATGCAGACAAGCGAGAATAAGCCAGCTTGATTGCAAGACAGATCCACCTGGAAATAGAATGGGAAGAGATAGACTGCCGCTTAGGAATGAGAGACAGAAAAAATCTCTTCCGATCCCTCCTAATGAACTGAGTGCGAGTAATGTAAGTCTTGACCGCACGAACAGGACAAAGAAGAGGCCTCCGTCCATCTACAGCAGGGAGAGCCCGAATGCAGATGGGAGGAGGTACCGAATCGGGGAGTTGATTCTTAGCCAGAAAAGAGCAATCAGTAGTGAATGTGACACTGTTAGCCTCATTTCGGAAGAAGGCAGAATCAACAGATAGCGCATGAAGCTCACTGACTCGACGAGCAGAAGCAAACGCTAGAAGAAAAGCCGTCTTATAGGTGAGAAAACGCATGTCGGTCTCAGATAAAGGCTCGAAAGGCGCCCCCTCCAAACAGTGCAACACCCATGCCAAGTTCCACTTGGGTGTAAGACGCAAAACTCGAGGCCTCTTCAAAGAAAAGTGCCGAATAAGTTTGGAGAGGAAAAGATTACGACCGATACACCGCTTTCCCACATAAGAGAAAGTATCAGACAGCATACACCGATAGCCCTTAATCGTAATAGGCTGGAGGCCCTTGGAGTCAAAAAGAAAAACCAGAAAATCCGCAATTTGAGCGATAGACGGATCACGGTAATTCACATTGTGATCTGAACACCAGCGGCAGAAAACCTTCCACTTGGCGGCATAAGTCATTCCAGTGGAAGGTCGCCGCGATGCAGAAATGCACTCCACTGATCGTCTCGAAAAACCTCTACGTCGGAGACTGGACCTGATAAAAGACAGGCGTGAAGGGACAGGCTCGCCAGGTTGTTGTGATACTTCCTGGGACGACCCTGTGAAAGAAGATCGCGACGTAGAGGTAGACGAATCGGTCGATCGGCCAATAGAGGCCGCAGCAGATTGATCCACACCCTCTGTGGAGACAGGGGTGTGATCAGAATGATCCTGCAACTGCAAGCACGAATCTTCGCTAAAACTTGAGGAAGAATCGGTGCAGGAGGAAAGGCATAGCCGACCCAGCCTGTCCAGTCCAGAGACAGAGCGTCTACTGCAAATGCCAGAGGATCTGGACAAGGGGAGACAAAAGTCTCTACCTGATGATTCCAGCGAGTAGCGAAAAGGTCGACCTGAGGACGACCCCACTGCTCGCAAATCGCCTGAAACACCGACCGATGTAGCATCCATTCGGTTGGAAGGACACTGTCGCGTCGGGACAGGGAGTCTGCTAGGACGTTGAGACGCCCGGGAATGTGTCGAATGGACACCCGAGCGTTCACATCCCGTGCCAACAGAAGAAGATCCCGAGACAGCCGATACATAGGAATCGAATGAGTGCCTCCCTGATTCCGTATGTAGGCCACTACTGTCGAATTGTCCGAAAGAAGTAGGACAACATGGTCCGACAGATGAGGGATCCAAAGCCGAAAACTCAACAGAAGAGCAAGGAGCTCCTTCTGGTTGATATGAAGGCCCACCTGCTCGCTGTCCCACTCTCCGTGAGTAGACAGACCGAGAGGGTCCAACGTCGCACCCCAGCCCCGATCGCTGGCATCCGCAGTAAGGATGCGATCGGCCAAAGGAAGATCCAACGGAACACCCTGTGTCAGCCAGGGAATATTTGCCCAAGGGTGGAGGTGACAAAGCAGAGACCGAGGAATAGTGAGTTCCAGGTCCAGCGGATCTACATTCGGACGCCAATGATCCAACAGGAAGTGTTGGAGAGGTCGGACAAACAAGCGAACGAGCGGAATGAGATCGGTCACCGAACCGCAAAGGCCCAGCATCCGAAGGAAAGTCCTGGCCGAGACCGAGGAAGATTGAAGCAGGTCTCGAGTCAAGGCGGAAAGAATCGTCGCCCGAGCCTGGGGAACCGACACTACATTGTGAAGAGTGTCGAAATCCATCCCCAAATGACGGAATCGCTGAGAAGGAAGAAGATCCGACTTCTCGCGATTGACTCTGAAACCCAGCGACGCTAGCAGGCAAAGAAACTGCCGGACATCGAACTCCAGAACAGCAGCATCGTGGTGCCGTTGGAGGATGTCGTCTAGGTAGGCGGACGAAGTCACCGCTGACTGAGTGCGATGGAAAGCAAGCACATGAGACATCAGTCGGGTGAAGGCCCAAGGAGCCAGGTTCAAACCGAACGGGAGAGCTCTGAATTGAAAAACTCGATCCCGAAACGAGAACCGAAGGTATTTCCGTGACGCCAGATGAATGGGTACATGGATGTAGGCATCCTTCAGGTCGATACTGGCCGCAAAATCGCCCTGATGAACTGAACGTCGAACCGACCGGAAAGTCTCCATACTGAAACGAGGAGCAATTATGTACTCGTTCAGGGTACTCAGATCGATGACAGGACGAAATTGGCCGTTTTTCTTCGGTACCAAGAAAAGTCTCGAGTAAAACCCCGGTGAAAGGGTGTTCCTGACCACCTCGATCGCCCCTTTGGTGAGGAGATTGTCGATCTCCTGCACCAGAAGGTCCCGACGCAGAGAATCTGAAGGGACCTGAGTCGGAAGGGGCACCCGAGATAAACTGGGGTGCCGATGAAAGGACAGTCGCAGACCGGAATGAATGACGTCGAGGACCCAAGAGTCCGACGTTATCTCTGTCCAACGGTCGTAAAACAGCGACAGCCTTCCTCCGACTGGAGGCGAATCGAGGTGAGAACCTTCACTTGCGGCCTCGACGAGGCCCCCGAGAGGAGAAACCACCTCGGGAAGTGACAGAGTCCTGAGACTTTCCAGCCTGAGGCTGCCAGCGGGCCTGGCCACGTCGGCGCTTCTTATGAGCAGAAGGAGCAGACGGAGCCGAAGGCGTAGCCGACGTCGCCGACGAGGCAGACGCAGCAGCACGCTTGGCGGGCCTGGAACGACCCCCACCCGCAGCAGCAGGTGGGTCAAGCTGTCTCAGCAAAAGCTGGTCCTTCGAATGACGAAGAACTTCGCCACGAACAGCTTCCACGGAACCATGGAACAACTGAGGTCCTACCAAAGAGGCAGACCTCAGAACAGCACGTTGCTCAGAAGGAAGGGATGGTAAAGAATCCAAAACCGCATCCCGGCGTGCCAGCTCCAAATTGGCCGTGTTACAGGCGTGAGCGTGAGTCAAGTTCATAAGAGCCTGTGACAAAACGCGAAAAGGCGCCTGAGCGTCATCAAACTCCCCTGGTGGAAAATATTCAGCCAGAGCAGCGACGACATGGTCCGCGAGAGATAACATACCCAGCATCTCTCGGGACAGGCCCACCATAGACTCAACTACCGACATCGGGAGAACTGCCGACTTAGGCTTAGTCAACCCGAGGGAAGAAGAATCCTCATCCACAGTAGTCATCCCTTGGAAGACTGGTGGAGAGACGGAATCGTAAACACGAAACCGCGATGGAGGCAGGAAGGCATCAGCTCTAGAAAAGAAGGAACCCTTGAGGGCCTTAGAACGCATTTTGGCGTCTAAGCCCTGGAAGGACTCAACCACCTGAGCCGATTGCAGAGGACGCAAAGCCCCGGAGCTAGAAGGCTCAACAGGGTTACGGCGCTCCACAGTGGACCGCGGCCGGACGGTCACAGAAGGCTGGTCGGAAGGTAGAACGTCCGGCAATAAGCCAAAGACGAAATCCAAAGCCTGCCCCAAGACTGACGAGGGGGGACCATCACCTTCAAGATACTCGTCATCCTCCGTAGCAGAGGAGACGTAGCCCAACTCGGGCTGACCAGCAGAAACCTCCTGTGAATACTGTGCAGTATCCAAGGGGCCAGGCGAGACATCTCGGCGACCGACCAAAGGAGGTTGTGCCTCAGGAGGCACAGGGAGGCCAACTTGAGGGTTGCCAGAAAGCAACCGGGTGAGCGCCAAAACGGCCTGGCGCAGGTCACCCTGAGAATCCGTCGCAGCAGAATCGCCCGACGGAGTGTCCTCCCAATGGACCCTTCTGGTAGAAGAACCCAAATCCTCAGAAGAGACCGACGGCGAACGTCGATCGGCAGACAGAATAGGAGCACGGTGAGAAGACACCGGAGGATAGTCCCGATTGTGACGCCCAGGAGCCATCACTGGCCTCTGCGAAACAGAAGGCCCTGCCTGCAAATCCTCGAAAGGGACCGACGGCGCACGTCGATCGGTAGCTGGACCTAGGACACGGTGAGAAGACACCGGAGGATTGTCCCAAGAATGACAGGAACCTGTCATTGACCTCTGCGCAGCAGACGGCCCCAACTGCCTATCCTCTGAGACCAACGGCAAGCATCGATCGACACCCAGACTCGGAACACAGTGAGGAATCACCGGAGGAAGGTTCCGAGAGTGACAGCTAACCGGGGCTGTCACTGACCGCTGCCGAACAGCAGGCCCTGGATGCCAACGTCCCAACACCATCCCGCTAGTCGGCACACTAGCAGGCGAAGGTGGAACAATAAACGATTCACTCGAGGGACGAGGAATCGCTGCCGAAGCGACCGGCCGGCTCAACCGACTAGGAGCAAACCTAGCCAGATGAGACGGAGCAGACAGCAAACCCGCACAGCCTCGCCGCGAGGCTGGGGGAGGCTGAGAACACACAGACACACCAGCAGATACAGCCTCGGTCCCCCGAGACTGTAGACCATCCCCAGAAGAGATGGAAGAGCCACCATCAGACAGAATAGGATCTGGAGTAGCAACCCCCTCAACAACGGTCGACGGTGTTGGAGGCAGATCGGAGAGGGTTACTGAGTTGACCTCGGAAAAGCTCTCAACGAAAACAGACGCCTCAATAGTGACATCCGAAGACAAAGAGACCGCGGTCTCCTCATCAGGTATCACAGAACAAACACCGTCAACAGTCGCAGAGGAGCTCGCCACAGAAGTCAGATCCGAATCCTGTGTGACAGAGTCACCACGTGCACCAGCAGAAATGTCTGCAACGGCACGGCTACCCTTACCCCGAAAACGAGGGGTTCTAGCTCTGGAAAGAACCACCTTGTTAACAGAAGCCCAAAATTTAGAGGACCAAACCCCACAGATACCACATGATTGGGCCTGAGTGCAATTGTTGCAAGTGACACATGTGGTATGGGAATCGTCCACATGTTTCACCTGCAAACAAGAGGTACAAGGAATAGTCTTAGGCATGATATAAATACAACAATCAAGCTTCCCGCCGACGGAAAACAGAACGAAGGTCGTGTTCACACGTGGGGGAAAGGCAAGATAAAGTGTGAAAAGCACAGCAATAATAATACAAATTAACATTAAATGAGAGTAATAATTTGGTAGCTTGAAAAAGGATACAATCCAGTAGCACACTAAAGACGATTAATAAGTTGTTCACGAAGAATTAATATCATAAACAGCACAGTCACAAAAATTTCCGACCATGAACAATGGCGGAAAATAAAGGAATTGACGTCACGGTTGTTGCGCATGCGCTCGGTAAACGCAAGAGGTGTGCAGAGAGAGTACCTGTAATTTCGAGCGCTGGTCTCGCTCGACCCTTTTTTCGATCTTTTTCGTGCTTTTGCACTCTAGTACTTTTCCAACTCGTTTGGAAAAGATTCTAAAAGCTTGAGTTAGTTCCGAAGTAGGGCTTGCACTTATGTTACAGCCAATTGTAAACAATTGTGAGTAGGTTGAAAAGAAATTGGAGAGCAAAGTGCTATGCTAATCCAGTTAAATCGAGCCCTGTCAGCTCTTGTGTGAATGAAAATACCAACATGTGAATGACTTGGCTGGCTTGGGGTATTTGCCAAGAAACAACAACAAACATTTGAAGTCCAATCTTTTATTGCAGTTAAAAAAAATGGATGCATTCAGGTTATAGGCCTACATATAATAATAATAACACTTTGGCCAGCTGCTGATTTGTTGCAGTTCTCGGACGAGAAGGCCTTGGTTACCCTTGTACTCCCAACTGCCTCCCTACTCCCATGCTTCTTCTCTCCCCCAACACTCGGAGACAAACTGCTTGATGACATCCCCTTGCTCCATTCTTCCCAATCTCTCAGATTAGCATATTAACCCCTTAACCGAGTTAAAATAAGTCTATCCACCCAAGCTCACCCAATTGCTTCTAGTGCTGCATCTGCCTGCATCATTCTGCAGGATTTCCAAGCTCTTTACAGCTGTCTGGTTTAGGGGTATCCCTTCCATACCATATGTTATACTTGGCAGACCCACCATTTCCCCACAAAAACCTTATTGAAACTGTTTCTCCCTATAAGTTTCATTTGGTTAAGGATTGGCTTCCCTTTCAGAATCAATTTATTTGTGTGGTTTCGGTAGATGCCTCTTCCTGTGATGTTTATATTTACCCTCCAGATACTCATAGTCCCCTGTCTCTCCTGCACTAAGAAGTTTGCTGCTACCTTCCTATAAACGGGGTGCTGGTCAAAACGTCACACAACCAAAACGTCACATTTCAAAATGGTCAAAACGTCACATTGGTTCATTATCTTTGTATTATCAGCATGGGAAGTGGCTTCCCAACCCTTGGGAACACGTGATAATACCATTTTACTAAATTTGATAATAAAAAAATGTAATAATTAAATCGTGTTTATTCGTTGAAAAAGCTGCAGTGGTGCTTTTTCAATAAATAAACGCAAAAATTATTGGTGACAAGATATATAAAAAATAAGGTTAGACTTATCTAGCAATGTATTAAATTATATTAAATCTGATAAAAAATATAATAATCAAGGGCGGATCCAGAGGGGCGGGGAGACTAGTCCCCCTTCCCGAGCCCACTAAAAAAAGTCATGCTCTTATTCCGCACAATCTTGTTTCTATAATGCACCTCCTTAACTAATGACATCACGTTGCCAAATAAGGGACATGATCCTCTTTTAGAATTCGCAGAATATCGGTTATTTATGGAACTGACGACAGTAACGTCTGCAAGTATCCGCTGTCTGCAAAATCGATAGTCAAAAGTGGGACGCAATGAAGCAAAGTATAAAAGAAAATTTAGTGGTACAGTATCATTATTTTTACATCGCATACCCCAAACTTGAAGTTAGAGTTAATGGGGACCCAATATTTCCAGTCGCATATGTTTCCCAGTTCTAATTTGATTGAGGGCTTCTGGCATTCGCCGGGTCAACTCAACTGGCCATTCGCCCGAATCTGCGAATGGCCAGTTGAGTTGACCGGTCGAGTTGTCATTGCGGCACACTGCAGAGCCTACAACAATCTTTAAACTTATTATACCCCCACTTTCTGAAAATGTGGGTATACTGGATTGCATCTGTCCGTCAATCTGACGCACACACACTTACTTGAAGTATACCAAAAATCTGATATAAATTATTATCTCTTGGATTCCTTTTCAAATTATGTCATGGTTACTTCTCAGCAGTCATGGCATAATTTGTAAAAGAATTTAAAATGATTTAACCAATTTGAAAATCAGCACCAAATGAGTCAGTGGCAATATTGGCCCAATAGACCAAGAATGCCAACAGTTTCCCAAATTTGTTGCCACTATACAGCCAGAAAATGTAAGGTAAAAGAGGTTTCTTGTTTCTGAGTTTCCGACGATTGATGTCAAAGATCACTAATCTGTCGTGGACAAAATATGACAGTCACCTATTTGTGAAAGTCATTCGCGAATAAATACAAAATTTTGGGTGACAGTTATAAATTATTTAAAAAATAACAAGACGTAATTAACTAACATGTGATAGAAGTCCTGTCGATGCAAATGGTGTGTTTACATAGAATGCATACAAATGCTATACTGAAAACATACAAAACAAGAGTTCGCGTATCGCTGAAGCAATACAATGTTCCCTACCGGAATAATGAGCATTAATAATTATACAAATGTTGTAACCTAGATGTGATCAGCATGAATTCTGTTGAAGCATTTCCAAAAAAGTCTGGAAAACTGATATTTTGGCGTTTTTCCATATTTCCAAGGGCCATAACTCACACAAGAATAATGCAATCAGCATGAAACTCAAACCTGATCTGTAAGTCATCGTTCTATAGTAGGTTACCAAGAATAAAATCATTCGGTTGAAGCATTTCCCAAAAAACTCCGGAAAACTAAAGTGTGACTGACAGACTGATGGATGAATGGACAGAGTGAAAATGAAACTTGATCTGTAAGTCATCGTTCTATAGTAGGTTACCAAAAATGAAATCATTCCGCTGAAGTGTTTCCAAAAAAAGTCCGGAAAACTGATATTTTGGCGCTTTTCCATATTTCCAAGGGCCATAACTCACACAAGAATAATGCAATAAGCATGAAACTCAAACTTGATCTGTAAGTCATCATTCTATAGTAGATTACCAAGAATGAAATCATTCGGTTGAAGCATTTCCAAAAAAAAAATCTGGAAAACTGAAGTGTGACCGACAGACTGACTGCAGATGGTCAGAGTGCAAATGAAACTTGATCTGTAAGTCACCATTCTATAGTAGGTTACCAAAAATGAAATCATTCCGTTGAAGCGTTTCCAAAAAAAGTCAGGAAAACTGATATTTTGGCACTTTTCCAAATTTCCAAGGGCCATAACTCACACAGAAATATAAATTTTATAGTAAATTTCCTTTCTTATTATACCTACCGCAATTGTTTACTACAGGCTTGCACTACAGTGGAAGAACCTACCTCGGATAAAATACTCTCTATTTTAATCTTTCCGTAGAGATTTGGGAAAGAAAAGTGGTGCAAAAACACCACGAGAAAATAAGCCAAAACTGGGTTGAGCTCCATCGGCGCACACCCAGTATGGGACGCTCTTCTATAGTACAAATCCACGACTACCGTAAAACAGTGCGCAGTGCATCAATTCGTCATTCTTTTGATTCTGACAACACAGGAGTTATGTGATCAGTGGGGAGGAAGGATTCTTACCTGAATAAGAAGACGGGAGGGCCTCCATGTAAACAATTGCGGTAGGTATAATAAGAAAGGAAATTTACTATAAAATTTATATTTCTTATCAACCTACCTCAATTGTTTACTACAGGCTGAATAGACAAAAAGGATGGAGGGAATCACATAACCAACCCACACATAACTCAACAGCACTGGAAACGTGGACAGAGGAAGAGATCCCTAGGCCTATCAAACCATAGCATCACAAACATTAGAAAAGACAATGAAAGATGAGGCGTATGGTGAAGTGCGATGCACAGACAGAAAGGGCAGTAACTGCACAGAGCTGAAACTGACCCTGAAAAAGGCTGAAAGGCTGGGATAGACAACAGCCTGAGCCGAAGAAAGAGGGCCCCACGGACCAAGGTCCTCTCCTGCAACTGTCACAGATAAAAGGAGAATGTAGCATTTCTCCAGAAGGCTGCCAGTATAACATCTGTCATCCGACAACATGACAGAGTTATGAAAAGAGGAAGACAACGCACGCACCTTGTGGCAGAAAAAAAAACAATTGGTAATACAATTACCAGTAGCTAGACGAGCGGAAGCTGCACGAATAGCAAGACAAATCCATCGAGAAATGGATGCAGGAGAGATCTGGCATGTGAGAAAACGCATATCCATCCAGGATAAAGGTGCGAATGCCCCCACCCCCAAGCAGAGCAGGAACCCAAGAAAGTGACCATCTTGGAGTAAACTGCAAAGTCCTAGGCCTTTTCAAGGAAAAGAGCTGAACACGCTTGGAGAGGCAAGGATGAGTGTCGAAACAATGAGGTACCACATATGAAAAAAGGTCTCCGAAGCATGGACTTGTACCCATTGCTGGAGACCCCCAGAAACAAACATGTACCAGAAACTCTGCAAGCGGTGTGATCGAAGGAGTGACAGAAGCAACAGAGTGATCGCACACCATCAACAGAAGAACCTTCCACTTAGCCACAAAGGCTAAACCAGTGGAGTGAGTGCCTCCTTGAAGAAGAAAAGCAACTCCACTGCGTGTCTCGAAAAACCACTATGGAGGAGACAGGACCCGATAAAAGACATGTGCGAAGGCACAATGAAGTCGGGTCAACTTGAAACCTCCTCGGGTGACTTAGGCAAAGAAAGTTGCGATGTAGAGGGAGACATGCCGGAACTGCCGCTAACAGAGAGCGGAGCAGATTGATCCACACCCACCGAGGCAACGGGTGTGATCGAAAGGATTCGACGACTGCGGGTTCATATCTGGGAGAGAACCTGAGGCAGAATCGGAACTGGCAGGAAGGCATAGCCGACAAGACCGTCCCAAAGGAGGGCCAGAGCGTCCACATCGAAAGCCAGAGCATCTGGACATGGGGACACGAAAGTGTCCACCTGATGGTTCCAACGAGTCGCAAAGAGATCGATGGAACCCGCCATGTGGAGCATCCACTCGGTCGGGACAGGGAGTCGGCTAGGACATTCAGACGACCGGAAATGTGATGAACAACCACCCCGGCGTTGACATCCTGAGCGAGTAGTAGAAGATCCCGAGCCAATTCGTACATTGGAACCGAGTGCGTACCGTCCTGGTCCCGAATGTAAGCAACCACTGTCGAATTGTCGAACAACAGAAGGACCTAACGATTCGACAGGTGAGGGATCCACTGCCTGAAACACAGAAGAGCAAGAAGCTCTGCTGGCTGATGTGTAGAGATGCCCGATCCTGGTCCCACATCCTGTGAAGGAAAAGACCTAGAGGATCCAACGTCACACCCCATCCGAGATCGCTGACATCTGCCGTCAGAACACGATCGGACGTGGGTAAGTCCAACAGGACACCCTGCATGATCCACTGGACATTCGTCCAGTGGAGAAGGTGAGGATAAGAGAATCTGGTAACTGAAGCACCAGATCCAGGGAATCGACATTCGGCCTCCAACAACTGAGCAGAAAGTGTTGGAGAAGTCTGACACACAGCCGACCTAGAGGAATGCAGTGACCGTTGGGAGCGGGAGAGCAGGAGAGTGGAAATTCACTCTCCACTTTTAGATTTTACGAGAGTGAAAAATTTTAGGAGAGTGATTTTTAAAATAATGCCTCGGGCCAATTCGCCCCCAGGTGGAATAACGAGGATTGGTGGTGATTGCTGTTGAGAAATCAGTAGGCCTAATAACGCGCGATTTCCAAAATAATTGGTTTTATGACGTTTCGGCCTTGAGACGTTTTGGCCCTAAGAGGCCAAAACGTCTTAGAAATTGGGCCGAAACGTCTTCACATTCGGTAATTCTTTTTTAGATGTGATTGTGTGGAGGGGTTAAAGTATGCTATCGCCAGTATCGGCGCATTTCGTTTCTCTCTTCAAGCATCGTGAAAGCGAAACTCGAAATGCACCCCTTCTCAGCAAACCTGTCATCAGCGACCACCTGTCTTTAACGACCATTTTTGGCAAGTCCCAAGGGTGGTCGCTCATGAGTCATGACAGGTTCTTCTGTACTTTGCACTTCTCCACCGAAGGCTTTGAACACGACTGGAAGATAAACGTGCGCGACTAATTACTCGCGGTATACGAAAAAGCGGTGCACGATGGTGCGCTGGCGCGATCGCTCGCCGTTCCCAACGGTCACTGGGAATGAGATCCGTCACTGAACCGCAGAGACCGATCAGCTGGAGAATACTTCGTGTCGTCACGGATGTGGACTGGGACAGAGTCAGAGCGAAAGCTGAGAGAATCACAGCCTTGGCCTGGGGAACCGCCACTAAATTGAATTGGGTGCGGAAAGCCATCTCCAGATGACAAAACGACTGAGAAGGGACCAGGTCCGACCTCTCCTCGTTGACTCTGAATCCTAGCGATGTGAGCAAGCTCAACAGAGTGGCGACATCCGACTCCAGTAAGGCAGCATTGGAATGCCACTGGACGATATCGTCCAGATATGCCGAAGTAGTCACCCTGGACTGTGTGCGATGGAAAGCTATCCCATGCGACATCAGTCTGGTGAAGGCCCAAGGTGCCAGGTTGAGGCCAAAAGGCATGGCCTTGAACTGGTAAACTCGCCCCAGAAAAGTGAACCTGAGATACTTCTGTGACGCCCGATGAATCGGAACGTGAAAGTAAGCGTCTTGCAGGTCGAAGCTGGAAGCGAAATCTCCCTGCTGAATTGAACGGCGAACCGACCTGAAAGTCTCCATGCTGAACTTGGGAGCAATGATAGACTGATTCAGGATACTCAGATCGATAACTGGTCGGAGTCGGTCATCCTTCTTCGGCACCAAGAAGAGGCGGGAATAGAACCCCACTGACTGAATGTTCTTGACGACCTCGATTGCCCCCCTTTGTCAGGAGATTGTCTATCTCCATGGACAAAAGTTCTCGACGTAAAACATTTAAAGGAACTGTGGTTGGAAGAGGGACCCTGGACAGAGTTGGGTGCCTTCGGAAGGATATTCGCAGCCCGGACCGAACAACATCTAACACCCAAAGATCGGATGTGATGGTGGCCCAACAGTCTGCGAACTCTGCTATCCTTCCTCCAACCTGGGATGAGTCGAGGTGAGGACCTTCATTTCGAGCCCCAACGAGGACCATGAGAGGAGAAACCACCTCCTCAACTGAATGAAGAATCCTGATACTTCCCTCTAGTCTGCCGACGCTTACCCTTACCCCTTGAGTAAAAAGTAGAGGCGGTGGCAGAAGGATCAGCCTTTTGCTTCACAAAGGAAGCAGAAGGGTACTTGTTAGGCTTGGAACAGCCCCTGCCTCCCCTAGAAGGCTAATCAAAAGAATGACGAATTGACGCACTGCACACTGTTTTACGGTAGTCGTGGATTTGTACTATGGAAGAGCGTCCCATACTGGGTGTGCGCCGATGGCACTCGACCCAGTTTTTGGCTTATTTTTTCGTGGTGTTTTTACACCACTTTTCTTTCCCAAATCTCTTGGGAAAGATTAAAATAGAGAGTATTTTATCCGAGTTAGGTTCTTCCACTGTAGTGCAAGCCTGTAGTAAACAATTGAGGTAGGTTGATAAGAAATAATGCAATCAGCATGAAACTCAAACTTGATCTGTGAGTCATCGTTCTATAGTAGGTTACCAAAAATAAAATCATTCGGTTGAAGCATTTCCAAAAAAGTCCGGAAAACTAAAGTGTGACTGACAGATGGATGGATGGATGGACAGACTGCAAACCTATAGTCCCCTCCAGCGATGCCGGTAGGGGACAAATAAATAGCAACAACATTTAGATATCTTTGCACACTTAAAAAACAGAACATCAGAAAAGTAATGAACAATAATCATCAGTCACCATAATAATCATCAATCTTATTGTTAATCGCTTTTGCGAGTTAATTAACTGGCTCGGCGATTCAGCTACACTTTTTAGTGTCTCTCAGAGATATTTTATCATATACTAGCAGGGTTACCCAGCGTTGCTCGGTAAGAAAAAATTTGGGTCATAACTTTTGGTGCCCCTCAACACCCCCATCCCCATAATTTTTTCAACCTCACGATTAGATTCCTGATAAAAACGTACCCCTAATAGACCCCTTTGAAGACATATATCTGTAAAAAAAAATTTGGTCATAACTTTTGGTGCCTCCTATACCCCCACCCCACATGCTTTATTAAACCTGATGATGACCTCCGCCATAAAAAGTACTCCTAGTAGACCCATTTTGGACACTCAGGGTGGCCCCATATTCATTTCTATAGCGGACAGACAGACATACAGACATTAAAAAATATAGTATAGAATTTCACAAAATACATTCAACTCGGCAGTATTGGATCATTTTATGCAACTTCAATTTCATGGATTAAATAAAAGTGAATATTCTAACTTTTTATACTGATATTTGTCACCTTATACGTGGTGATCTTTGTTTTCAAAAAGTTACGGCAAAATTGGTCTCAAATATTTTTCAGGCCAGCATGTTTAAGAAAACGGACTTACTCGGTAGTATCGAATCAATTTTGGTAGTATCGAATCGCCGATTTCAGACTCCCCATTCTCCATTTAATTGGCGGAAACCTTGGCATACTTTGCATAAAATAAACCAGAAATATGTAATCCATCACAAAATCGCCATGTTTATGGCACTCTTCGCCAAACCGTCATCATTTGTTCTATCTTCCCTGGCACATCATCAATGCCGGAAGGGAAAATGGAAAGTCTGATCAAAAATAGGTCATATGATGCACCCTTCATGTGTTACCAGTAATACCACATGAGATTGACTGGAACGTGAATAATTAGAACCTAAAAATCATTTAAATCATTGGCATATTTATGGGGGTGGGGTGGGGGAGGGGTACACACTCTTAAATTTTACCAGGCCTACAACAAATTTCAGAAAATAGGTTTTATAGCATTGCCAATATCATTGGGTTTCCCCCCCCCCCCCCCCCCCCCCGCCACCCCACCCCCCAAATTTGTACCCTCTTTGATCTTGGAACCAAGCTGATTTAAATCCATTAAAATAATTCTCCCACCCAGCCCATGGTTATTATTTACTAGTGGTAGGCCTAAATAAAATTTTAGTGGGTTTAAATGATATTTGGGCCTAATTATTCACATTCCATGCTCCGGTGCTGTTACAACCTAACAATGTATCCCTGTCTGTGAAACTATAAACATGATATCCATGTACCCGATTCCTGTGTGAGAAACTCTTCAAATTACACAATAATTGAATATAATTCTCTACAACACAGGTTCAAAGCTGACATTCAGGCCTGGGTGAATGTACTTGAAACTCGTGAAATAGGGATGAGTGGCTGAAATCATTGGTCCAAGAACACATCCTATCGAGCTTCGACAAGTTCAGATCATCAGTGTCAATAATAGTAACTTTTGTCACCCTCCCTCTCTTGGGAAGGGGGGGGGGGGGGGGGGGGGGGGCAAACACCACAGAAATGGCACGAGGACATTTCTGACAGGGGGATGGTGACAGGGGGGGGGGGGGGGGGCTATGCATAGACATGTTGAATCATGGAACTTGAGTTAACATGTTAAGGCATAGCACCCTCCCGCCCCACATCAACGGTATCAGACGGATTTTTTTTGGCACCAGCCCTCGTGCAAGTGTTAACCCAGCCAAGACCAGAGACAACCATGAAATATCAGCAATACATGTACATCTGAAGCATTGGAATGCAATTTGCCATTTGTTGAATGTGTGAACCCTTCAACAAGGGGCTGCAGCTCATTCCCTAATGTTTATGGTCCATGCTATGGCTATGTAGATTATTGGGATGAGAAGTAGGCAAGTTAGACTTTATTTTTGATTTCTCACCTCAGATCTCGATGTTGTCTTCTTTCTTTTCCACCAGAAAAAAGTGTGTTTCAATTGACCTAGATTTTTTCTTGATGCTTTCAGGTCGGAACAAAAATAAACGCACGTGTTTTTTAATTTTTCGTCAAACATGTACTAAAATTCATGGAAATGTGTGGAATATGACTGCCTTCAACTGCAATTAAGAATCGGAGTGTTGCATAAAGAATAATTATTTTAGGGGTGCGATGATCCAAAACTACCCCAATCTGATACTGCCGAGTTGACTGTACATATTAGTGTATACTGTCTAAAAAATCAATTTACAGGGTTCCCCCAGAATACTGAAAACAAAATTCAAGGACTTTCAAGGACCTTTTTGAAGAAAATTGAAGGATATTCAAGGACCGTCTTGAGGCTGAAACGTCCTAAGGCCGAAACGTCCCAATGGAAATACCCCCTTTACAATAAGTAGTCAATTGTAAAAATTGTAAAATTTACTACTTACTGGTTGTCAAGCAAACAGGTGCGCACGTTTTCATCACTGTGGCAACTGTTTCATCTGCTATGAAAGCCCTCATTTCAGTCACATCTGTATCCACCCTAGATCGGGCAAGTGCGAATGGTTTCATGTTTGGATTTTTTTCAAAGTATTGTTTGGCATATAAATTTGTTTGCGAAGTGCACAGTTCAATAAAATCATTGTCAAAATATTTACTGAAAATGTCCAACTCACGCTCGTTGCCATCCACAGAAAACTGAATGCCTGTGGGCTCGTCAAATGTTTTGAAAGAATCCCCCAAATTCAATGTTTTGTCAACATGAACACACGTGCTTGATTGATCAGCTGATTCGCCGGCATTTACATTTTCTTCCAAATTGCTTTCACACGACTCGAATTCGTTTGACGAGTCTTCATTGATATTTCTTATGAAAGAATATCCAGGAAAACCGTCCTCATCCAAATCAGAATCCTCAATAATGCCATAGAAAGTTGATAAATTATTTTCAATTGATGACACCATTTTCCAAACAAAGTCGAACTGGGAAGTTTTGTCCCCCTGTCGGACAAAGTATTGGAACGCATGCGTTACTTTATATGGAAACTCATGACGATTCTGGTGGAAATCAAAAGGTTTTCATTGGTTGTAAAACATAATTCGACCAGGGAAGCCCCCCTCTGTACTAATAAACATGAGCTGACCGAGTGCTAAGAGTTAATTAATATTAATAACACCTACTTGTTTGGACTTGTCAACAAATTTATTCGTTCCTTTTCGGACCGCTATTATGCTTGTGATAAATCGGCGATCAAATTCAAGGACATTCAAGGACGTTTTACTGATATACCTCGTTTTCAAGGACTTTCAAGGCCTTGAATTTGAAAATAGCGATTCAAATTCAAGGACATTCCAGGTTTTCAAGGACCCGCGGCTACCCTGATTTAACTTTATCCTGTTTCATTTGGCTACCACTGAGCTATATACTAAAAATAATCTAAATTGAACGACAAACAAGAGAGGCTACACCGTATTCTCAGCTCGGGCTACACTTTTTAGTGTGTCCCTCAGTCAATGCATACCTTTCGGATACAGGCAGTAACGGGTCACAGGCAGTAACGAGTCAGGCGATGTTGAGCCTTAAAAAAATTTAATTTGAAGAGCATTTCAAACTAAAATTTTATTCCAGGTTTGTGAACTAATATGTTGCCCGTCGTCTATGAAAGTTTCGCGAGTTCATTGTTGTTTTTTGTTGACAAGAGCGATTTTTTTAAAAAAGACTGAATGTGCAACGGAAGAATTTTGACATGCGAAACCGCAAAAAAAAGTTTATGTCTCAACTACAGGAAGACAAATATAAAAACTGTGAATGTAAGTATTATTATTTGAACAGGTTTGTCTACGCTTCAAATTCACGATAAAATAATTGGGATAAATATCGGGCATCATGATATATTTATGCCATTTCAACAGCGAGTCGAGTTGTCAATATCGGGTCACTGTCATACATGCACAGTAAAACCTATTGAAACACTGCTCAAGTTGAACTATTTTTAGAAAATTACCTCAAAACTACTGTATTTGATCCACTTAGTTTTCACTTCTTTCCACTGTAAAAGTTGTGACCAGTGTGGTGAAATTAATTCAGAGAAGACACAAGACTTTGGTAAAGGTGTAGAATAGGGGACTTTTCGTTTTTAAAAAAAAATAACGCTTTTCTCGCTATTTTTTCTCTGTTTTCTTAAAGTAAACTATATTTTGAACAAAATGACACACAATTAGGTACCTCTATCATGTTTTAACATGTCAGAGAATAGATTTTAAATCCCGTTGAATTGCGAGTTTCTCAGTTGCCATTTGTTTCAACCGCTGAAAATATCGCAGCATCTGTTGTTTTCATTCGTTATTACGAGTGACGTCACAGGGGAGAAATCATTTTATATGATAGCAGGTGCGCTTTGCTTGTGTGCATTTTAGCAGGTGCGCTTCGCTTCTGTGCGTGTTCCTCGATTTAAGGTCAGTTCAGTTAGGACCAGGGTGATCTAATCGGTAAGCTAACAATAGCCCATACTATACTGACCCTAAAATTTGATCTAGGGTCAGTTTAGTGAGGGGGCAGGGTTTGTCAGCCGACATTTCAATTACTAAACTCTCCCCTATGATAGCGATAATGGGACAGACCGATTGCAGTGAGTTCGACGGCGCTGTCACAATACAATCGTTAATATTTCTTGAAAAAAACGATAAAAGTATGTGATCTTGTGTCATTTTGTTCAAAATATAGTTTACTTTAAGAAAACAGAGAAAAAATAGCGAAAAAATCGTTATTTTTTTTAAAAAACGAAAAGTCCCCTATTCTACACCTTTACCAAGACTTTTTGTGTCCAATCAATACATATGTGTATTCATATAAAGTGGTATCTGATTATTTTCGATATAAAATCAATAATTACGGGTTTTGTAATGCTCCATGCGTCGACGACCTGTGTTTAACAACAGTACTTGATATATTCGTTATGCTGATTGCTCTCTTTGATTTAAAATTGAAGGATTGTTTACCTCGAAATTAGGTTATACGTCCAATGAAATGTATAATTTTCGCTCATTAAAATAAGATGCAGTCCATAATGTCATGAAATTATTTGGTTTTTAGATTTCTCTGGGTTATATATGTACGAATACCTTTCCTGTGAGTCAAAAAATATCCCAAATTGTGGTTTATTCCCAGATCGCAGACAAATGGCCTCACGTTGCCATGGAATCAGATTTTAGATGGTTTTGCGCACTTGGGGAGATTTTGTAGTTTCCTCTTCCGGTTGTACATCTGTTTTGGGTCAGTGTTTATGATACACTTAAAATAAAAATCGAATTTTCAACATTAAACTTCCATTAAATTCAATAAATAATATATCCCTCGCAAGATTTAAAACTGCTGTTTTCAATTTCGTCATGACCGGTATATGGATGGTTTTATAAAATTAATGATCAAGAGTGATGAAGCTGCTCTTGTCAAAATTTCGTGCCTTGATTTCCAGGTTTTGCCTGGACATTCCAGTTTCCATCGGGCTATCGTTTCGTTGTGTGATCAGAAATTTAGGCCATCGTTGATCCTAGCGTTTTAAACAAGCTTGCGTGGAAATCTCGACAGTTTGGTCTGCAAAACCTGTTATAAAAGTCGTTTATCCAAAACGCCTGAGCTGAGGCTGAATGTAGGGTAGTCTTTGTAAGACTGTGACCCGGGGCCCTCCTGCCCTTAGTGCAATAATATTAGCCATCGCCTGTGCTCCGAATTTATTATTTTTTGATTTTTAATATGTCGCACCGTCGAAGTCGGGTCCTACTATTTAACGAACACAAACGAACAGAAGAGAAAATAATAGGAAATACAAGTTAAAAATGGTTGAGGGTGCATATGCAGGTATATGTGGGTATATATTATTCGTTTGTAAAATTTTATTCACTTCTGATGAGTATTTTTATGATTAATAAGGTTTATAAAATGTACGACGGCGCGAAATTCTTGTGTTCGTTTAGTAGTAGCCTGCTTGAAGCTGTCAACAAGATGCGACAAAGGTGTGAAATCAATTAGCTGTCTATCTGAGGAAAACAGCGAAATTTAGGCTTGGTTTAAGAGGATGGCAAGCGCATTTTTTAATCGTGTGTAAAATTGTATCCATGTCTGATGAGTATTTTAGTGATAAATAAAGATTATAGCCATTATTTGGATTGACAAACATGCATCAAACTCTCGCTTTGGATTCCGAGGACGCATCACAGCGAGTCGGGGAATCCTTTGCCCGGGCTTGGGACCGGCAGACTTAACAGAGTCAAGTCAGGCGGATTTAGAGGTTTTTTTTCCATTTTTTTTTAGTAATAAATTTTAAACTCCCCTCATCCTTTGTCCGGGTTTGGGACCAGCAGACTTAAGAGAATCAAGTCAAGCGGATTTAGAGTTTTTGTTATGCAGTGAATTGAAAAGAAAATCAAAATATATCTACCAAAGAAGTAAATATAATAATTGTTTGGAAAACATAAAAACTCAAAATCCGCCTGATTTGACTTTGTTAGGTCCACCGGTGCCAAGCCCGGGAAAAGGATGAGGGGAGTTTAAAATTTATTGCTAATTTTTTTTTTTTAATTTAAATAATAAAAAAAACCGGGATGGGGTGTATGTAGAAGACATCACCGGGAAGCGGTTCCCGTATCATGGAACCCGCTTCCTGGAAAGAGCCTGTGGTGTCCCCCTCGTTGGAGAGAGTCAGTGTGGGGCGGGGGGGGGGGGGGGGGGGGTGCCCGGGAGTGTTTTCTCGGGTCGCATTTCTAGGAGAGTATGGGTAGGGTTGTCCCCAATGTCGTAGCCACATGGGGGCTGGGGGTTGAGGGGGGGGGGGGGTCACTTGCCTCCTCCCCAAAATCTAGCTGTGTCCCCTTCCAAATGTTTTCCGCCAGTAGACTTAGATTTTAAAATTTTCCTGGGGGAGAACCCCCCCCCCCCCCCTCCCCCCCCCCCCCCCCCCCCCCCCCCCGAAAAAAAATTCCTGGAGAAGGACCCCAGCACCCCCCCCCCCCCCTGTTATCGCCCCCCCCCCCCCTCCCTCCCCCTGGAAACTTTTTCCTGGCTACGCGCCTGGTTGTCCTCTCTCGTTAGTGGGAGCCCGCGTTGGTGGAGGGTGAGTTTGTTCGGGGAAAGTGTTCAGGAAAGCTTAAACTGGACTTTAATGACTTATCCCCAAGATATTTTAAGATCTTTAGATTATTATCATTATGTGGGTGTACAATATGCTACATGTATCCGAGTCTTGCTCCGCTTTCTAAGGGTAGATCACGACTTGTCCCCGACTCGCCGTGATGCGTCCTCGGAATCCAAAGCGAGAGTTTGATGCATGTTTGTCAATCCAGATAATGGCTATAATCTTTATTTATCACTAAAATACTCATCAGACGTGGATACA